>JAQZBX010000026.1:0-68938 GCA_029593785.1 Cabassous unicinctus
ATGTATATAAAATGGGTTTGCTTTCTTAGTTTAATATAACATTTATGAAAAAAACATACTCTGTATTTTAAAATCTAGTTAAAAAATGAAGGCAATACTAGTCCCATTATTGGGAGAATTATGAAGAAAATAAGAAAGCCAGAAGTATATATGAATGAGCAAATTCGAAATGGTAGATTCAATAAAGAAACACAGAAACGCATTTCTGCAATTCTCCTAGAACTCAGAAAAAAATAAAATTACTAATGTTAAACAAGTAAAAAAAGATGAACAATTTGGAAGACAGTTCGTTGAGATACAATGAAATTGCAGATGATTAAAACAGAACAGAAAAAGATTCAAAAAGTATTAAGGAAAAAAAATAAGTCCCACCAACTACCAGACAGGATTATTTAGAAACGTATCTGGACATGGCTGGAAGGAAGTTTAGAGTTTCAAGATGAAGAAATATAGTCTTCATAGGAAAAAAAACTAATCATGAGAGAATGGTAAAATGATTTAGAAACAGGTTTTAAGCTTTTCCTTCTGTGATATTAAAAAGGAGATAATGGAGAAATCGTATAAAGCCCTTTGAGGTGAAAACATATTGGCACTTCTACTCAGCCAAGTAACCCCTGTTACTCAGTGTGGTCTGTGGCCTAGGAGTCTGTATATCACTTGGGAGCTTTGTAGAGATGCATAATCTCAGGCCCCAGCCCAGACCTAGTGAACTAAAATCTACATTTAATGAGAGCCCATCATTCATTTCCACATTCAGACTGAGAAGTACATTACTAAACTGTGCCGCTTCTGTGTGTGTGTGTATATATTTGCGATTCAGAATCCATGTTTACTCAGTTGACCCAGGATTTACTCTCAAAGTTAAGCAAATTCACTGGAAATCTTCAAAGTAGGAGTATTGTAGACACATCTCATTGAGATGGTAATATGCAGAACATTAGTCACGATTAAAAAGGAAATAAAGTGAAACAAAACAAAAAACTTTGAAAAATTGCTAATTTATTCCCTTTACGTTGCAGATTTAAGTTCTCTATTCTTGTTCTGTAAATGCTTTTTCTTGAAAAGCAGCATTCAGCTACCTATATTTTAATTTTTATTAAACCAAATGCATTTGAGAGTAAGACGAGCTAGTTTATAAAATTTATCACGTTCTGTTTTTAGAACCAAGAAAAATGATTCCAAGAGAATAAAATATGCATTTCCAATATTGTATGACATATAATGAGGATAGCTGAAATTACAATCCTTTACTTTTCAAGGTGTTCAGTACTTTAGTATACATAGACATGTTATTTTTGTTCCTGGTCTATTATCATAAAAAGATTAAGACTTCTGCAGAAAAACATTTTGTTAGAATGTAAATAAGATTTCTATTTTTAAAGAGTGAGTTTAAATTTGACCAGAAAAGAGACTCAACAGCTCTGAAAAGGGTCCCAAGATATCAAAATTCCTTACTCTCACAATTGTCATTATTGTTGGTCTCGTTTTAACAGATTTTATAAATGTTTTTTTTTTTTCATAAATGTAAGATTAAACCATGACAGCAAATATGTAACTTTATGTATCGATTCATTTCACCACACATTAATTCATTTGAAACCGTAAAACACCTTCATAACTTCATTGAGTGGATGTTGAGTTGAATAAGCCCCCACTCTTCAGCATCTTACAGTAGAATTTCACTGAGACTACAGTCAAAATTGTGCTGCATGACTTCCTCCAGCAACTGCCTGCAACTCTACGTATCACTAACACAAGGAGTATATAAATGTAACACTTGCTGCTCATGTGCTCAGTAGATAATTTTATGATGATAGAACTAGAATTCAGTCCTGTAACCTAAAAGTGGCAGAGGAATTATACACTTCTATGATATTTCTAATGGCTCATTATTTTCTCCTTTGACATGCATGTGTACGTGTATGTGTACCTATTAACTATGCAAATCACTCCACTTTTTATAACATCTTTCCACACCAAGCCTTCTTTACCAGGAGATATAAAAGTGTCTATCTTAAGTATCATCCACTATGTACAATTTCCTCTGTATAATTTGCTCTCCACTTTCTACGCTGGATTTTCTCTACCGACAATATTAAATTTGTAAAACCCGTATGAAAAAGGCATAGCTCACTTATTTGTTTGCAAAGTATACTCTGTATTTTAGCATAACTTGGGTGCTTGATTTGTCTTATTAAAGACACATATGCTTGGAGAAGTTTTAAAAAATGCCAGAGTTTTATTATATAATAAGCATCTTATTGTTTTCCAAATATATTACCCTTAAGTTTATACCATATATATAGATAACTGTTTATTAGTTAGAGCTTTAAAATTTTTATTGCATAATACAATTTGCTATTGTAACCATTTTCAAGTGTGCAAGTCAGTGGCATTAATTACATTCACGATGTTGTACTACCTTCACCACCATCCATTACCAAAAGATTTTCATCACCCCAAACAGAAATCCTCTACCTGTTAAGCAATAACTCCCTTTCCTCTAGTCCCTAGTAACCACTAATCTACATTTTGTCTCTATGAATTTGCTCATTCTAGATATTTCATATAAGTGGAATCATACAATATTTATCCTTTTGTGACTTGCAGAGCTTTTTTGATTAAAACCAGTAAGAACAATTAACTTGAGGATAAAAGAGAACCTACTGGCTCAGATAAGGCAGACATTCAGAAACTTTGGGCACTATTAGAAATAGACATTCAAATAATGAAATTCATTCATTCAACAAACATGAGCATTAATTATGTCCTGACTACTGTTCTGAATGCTAAGTTACAACAGATAGCAAAAGAGACAAAAATCTTTGCCTTCACTAGCGTACTTGACAGACCATAAACAATATAAATAAGAAAACATGTCTTATTATATAATGATAAATGTTATGGAGAAAAAAAGCAGAGCAGGTAGGGAAGGGCATGTATGTGACAGCTAGAACAACTCAGAAGGCCTTACTAAGAAATTTATATTTAAATAGAGACCTTGAAGAAATGAGAGAATAACCCTATGGATGTCTGGTGGAACAGAGTCACAGGCAGAAGGGAGGGCAAGTACAAAGACCCTGAAGCGGGAACTTGTCTTGAATATTAAAGTAACAGGAAGGAAGGCATTATAACGGGAGCAGAGTATAAGAACAAAGCCACAGATACCTGTATTTCTTTATCTCCTAGTTCTGCTCTCATTCATGTTGCTTTCATCCTCAGGCAGACTTTCCCACAGTAACCACTAACGGTAGGAGGCATACATCCTATTTGATTAGTAATTTGAGTGGAAACACAGCTTCTCCTTCCCAATATTTCTTTTAAAAGTCAGAGAATGGCTTTCATTAGTTCAGCTTGCGTCAAGTGCTCTCCTTTGAATCAGTTACTGTGGACCAGGATGGCCAGGCAAGTCAGGTGCCAACCCCTGGGGCCAGAATTTGGGGCTCTGCCCTCCCAAACTAAGAAAACTGGGAGTAAATGTGTGTGCAGGTGGGTGGGTGGGTGGAGTTCCAAAAACGAAAATCAAATGACTGTTACTTAAAGGAGAACAGAAATTTGTCAAGCCCTACAACAGATGAAGACCTCACACTGCTACAGTTTTTTTTTCCCCTTTGGGGGAGGGCATTGGCATCCTTACATTTTATTTTATTTTGTGTGTGTGTGTAATTTATTTTTAATTTTTAAGAAGCTTTATATTACATAAATGTTACATCAAAAATATAGGGGATTCCCATATAACCACCCCTGGCCCCTCCCACACTTTCCCCCATTAACAACATCTTTCATTAGTGTGGTACATTTGTTACAACTGATGAACACATATTGAAGCATTGCAACTAACCATGGTCTATAGTTTACATTATGGTTTGCACTTTGCACTGCACAATTTTATAGGTTTTGACAAAATGTATAATGACCTGTATCTGTCATTTTAATGCAGAACAATTCCAATGTTACAAAAATGCCCCATGCTATACCTATTCTTCCCTTTCCCTCCCCCTTAGAACCTCTGGTGACCACTGCCTTTATATCAGTGTTAAAAGTCCATTACTAGAATAATAATGTCTGCTTTAATCCATAGTTGCATTCCCTCCTTATGTTTGTTCATTCTTCAGTCTTGAGGATTTTGGGATGGTGATGCTCGCTCTGCTTCCAGTTGAGAGGGGACTTAGATCCCATGGGGCAGATGAATGGAACTGTCTTGCTTGCAGTTGTAGATACTCTCAGTTTTTTGAGATGGGCATTGTCCATCATCATTCTTTTGTTAGTTGTCCTGGGCGAGTACGATGACCTGGAGAATAGGTTTTTGGCTGCAACTCTGCTGAGATTCAGGGTTCAAACAGCTTATGAACAGCTGGAAGACTTAAGTCTCTGGGACATATATATAACAGGTATAGTGCTTCTCACATTTTCTGGAGGAGGATTGCAG
Organism: Cabassous unicinctus; assembly: GCA_029593785.1. NCBI lineage: Eukaryota > Metazoa > Chordata > Mammalia > Cingulata > Chlamyphoridae > Cabassous > Cabassous unicinctus. Next base: position 4,430 of record JAQZBX010000026.1, read on the forward strand.
CCTGCCGTTCCCTACTCAGCCATCTTGGATCACCCTGCTACAGTTTTTAATATTCCATTGACAATATGCTCAAATGAGACAGTTGGCCAAAAAGTCATTGAACACACATCATAATCTTTATTTTGCCAATAAGAGAAAAAGATAAACTAGGAAATGGGTAAGAAATTTCATAATAAATTATTATATAGTTACATGTATCTGCATTCATCTATCTATAGGTCAAAATGATAAAATCACAAATGATTTATTCATTGAGTTAAATGGGTTTAACTGTGTTAAGAGAAGATAGTTTATATATAAAAATATGTATGACATGATGTTTGAGCTTTAATTTATGCAGATGTGGGCTCCTAATTATGAATAGTTCCTAAAATAAATTACATTTGGATTTTAATCTTCATAATATATTCCAGCACAGTAATTAAATATACAAAGAGTATAAATGAGATACTAAGCACTGAGGACAGCAAAAAAGTCAGTGCATTAAAGGCTAAAGCAGAGCTAGAACTGTGGAGAGGCTTTACCAGAATCACATCTACTGTCTGGGTTTCATCAGACCTGCCAAAGAGACCTTGGAGTTTCCAGGATTTTTCAAATGCCAGAATAATGTCTTCAAATTGCTACACTCTTTGCAATAATAGTACTTTGTTTTCTGCCTAGTATTGCAGGCAATCAATCAACTGCATTTAGGTAGCAGCTTAATTGGGCTATATGGTCCAAGGAAATGGTGAAAGTTTCATATTCTTGGAAAGGCATGTACAAAGGCTCAGAAAGAGATTAAAGATTAATATGCATGAGAGAAGACCAGTAGAGTAAAAGCTGAAACTCAGGGAGAGTGTGGATTATGGAATGAGGCTAGAAAGGTAGGAGCCAGACCATGTGAAGCTTGTAAGACACATTAAGGAAGCTTTATGCTAGGAGCAATGAGAAAGCATTGATATGTTTTAAACAGAGAAGTGATGGTTAGATTGTCAATGACAAAATGCCACATTATCTGTGATTTATAAAACAGCTTATAGGAGAGGAAGAGTAGAAGTAGCTTGATTGAGTTGTAGTCTATTTCAGTGTTTCAGGCAAGAGGTATTGTTAACTTGAAATAGTTGGGGAGAAATAGATAAATACAAGATTAATTTAGAAATTGATATCAAGGAGTCATGGTAAGGAAAACCAAGATGGTAGTATGTTTCCTAGGTTTCTTGCTTGGATAACTTGACAAATAACACTGCTATTTGCCATTCAATGGAATAAAAAATCATGGGATTTGACCAAGCTTTTTTTTGTGAAAATACGAGTTTGATTTTGGGCACACTATGTTTAAGTGTGCTATTAAGTCATCTTTCTGGAGCTCTTGAGTAGACAGTTTCAAATATGGGTCTAGATCTCAGAAGAGAAGTTTTGGGTAAAGTATAGAATTTGGCATGTCTTTTAGATATAAATATTGACTGAAAATAGAGATGCAGGTAAAATTGTTTTGGAAGAGAACATGCGGGAGAAAATTTCTGTGGACTAAATTCTGAAGCACTCCAGCATTTAATTACCAGATTAAATAGATAAAATGTCCAAAGAGGAGAGGCCTGAGAGGTAGGAGGAAAACTTAGAGTGGACTCTGTTATAAAGGCAGAGTAAGAGAATGTTTCATCATTCTCGTCCAAGAAAACACTTTAGCAAAAAAGAAGGGAAGGGAAGGATAGAAAAAAATACTGCTTATTTCAATGGAATGGAAGTCATTGGTGAATTATACCAAGCTATTCAAATGGTAGCCAGATTGGAGAGCATTGATGTGAGGGAGAGGGAAGGGATCTCTCTTTAAACTTCTTAAACCATTTTGAGATATTTGTGAGTGAAAAGGAATAAGACGGTATCTGAAGAGTGTGTGAAGTTAAATGATTGTTTTGTTTTATTTTTAATAAGATATACATGAGAGCACTTAAAAGCTAATTGAGTTGATACAGAAAAGGCATAAACACATGAGAACTAGTGTAGGTTTCCTGCAAAAGTGAGAAGAGTCTGGTACATTATGAATGTTAGAGAAACGTTATTCACCATCATTGCCGTAATCATTGTAACCATTACAAGGTGAACATCTGTGAATGGAAGATTACTTTTGCAAGATGAAAGAATGAGGATGGATGCAGATAGAGACACAATGAAGATGTGTCTTAGATGGTTTTTATTTTTGGTGTAAATTTGGATGCAAGTTCATTGACATAATGTAGAACAGGAGATGTAAATATCCACAAGAGTATGAGGATGCTGTTATCATGCATTCATTCAGTCAGTGAACATTGATTAGGTACCTACTAAATGCTAAGTAAGCATTAGTTCCTTGGTATATAATGATGTGAAAAATCAGATCTCTATTGAAATTTGATTTTAAAAATTCATTATAATTGTGATAAATGTCTATGAGGAAAAGTCATGCACTGGTATGAAAGCATATGACAGAAAGACCTAACAAAATAAGGCGGGAGATTGGTGATGACTCCCCTGTGTGTAACATTTGAGTTGAGATCAAAGTAGGAATTAGCAAGATGAAAGAGTTTATGGAATAGTGATTTTTTTATTTAAGTAAATATGCATTGAACATTTACTATGTACCAGATATAGTGCTATGCATTGGAGATGGAGAGGAGAGAAAAATATCAAACTTATTCTTACTTCTCATGGAGCTTTTTATATAGGGGATGAAGAAAACTTTGCACTTTTTATTCCCCCTCTATAATGCTTTTCTCCTGTTTCTTCACAAAGCTCATTTACTCACTTCTTCAGGTCGTTACTTAAATGTCAATTTTTCCAGTAAGGTTTTTCTAAACACTCTGATGCTTCTTTCCCTCCTTTATTTATAAAAGTTTAACACAATGCATTTCACATGTTTATCTTGTTTATTGTCTGTCTCCGTTTTTAGAATGCAAGTTCCATGAGGATTTTTTTGTCTGTTTTGCTCAGAGATATATCCATAATGCCTGGAAGAGTGATGAACTCAGTGTTGTTATTCAATAAATATTTATTTGAATGAATAAAGTAATTTTGAATGACTAATGGATATGATGTAAAAGTATAACAATAAATAATAAAACAATAAAAAGAATATCTTTACATGTAATCTTCCTTTTTTTACATTTTTTAAATGAGAGAAGTTGTAGGTTTACGGAAAAAACATTTAAAAAATAGTGTCGCATATACCTCCTTATTGTTACACTTTGTTACAATTGATGAAAGAATATTAAAATTATACTATTAACTTTAGACCACAGTTTACTTTGGGTGTATTTTTCCCCATATACCATCATATTATTAACACCTCGTATTAGTACATTTGTTAGAATTCATGAAAGAACCTTTTTATACTTGTAATGTTAACTATAGTCCATCATTTGCAACAGGGTTCACTGTGTTTTTCAAGTCCTATGTTTTATCTTTTAACTTTCATTCTAGTAACATATATAAGACCTAAAATTTCTGCTTTTAACCACATATCTTATAAAGGTTTAAATTTAGAATATATAAAGATATTATTGCATACATAATCATGCTGTTAATTATACTCACAATAATGTGCTATCGGCACCACTATTCATATCCAAAACTTTTTGAAATTCTGTATAAATTGAGCATTAACTACCCATTCTCTACCCCTACCCAGCTCCTGGTAACCTATATTTTAGATTCTAATTCTATGAGTTTGCTTATTCTGATTATTTCTTATCAGAGAGATCATACAAAATTTGTCCTTTTGTGTCTGGCTTATTTCACTCAGCATCATGTCTTCAAGGTTCATCCATGTTGTCGTATGTATCAGGACTTCATTTCTTTTTTACAGCTGAATAATAGTCCATTGTATGTATATACCATATTTTGTTTATCTATTCATTGCTTAACGGACACTTGGGTTCCTTCCATCTTTTGACAATTGTGAATAATGTGGCTATGAACATCAGTGTGCAAATATCTGTTCAAGTCTCTGCTTTCAGTTCTTTTGGGTGTATACCTAGAAAAGTGAAAACGTTATACCTTGTTATACCTAGAAAAGTTATACCTAGAGAGTTATACCTAGAAAAGGGGGGGAAAAGCTAGAAAAGTTCCTGAGGAACTGCCAAACTGTCTTTCACAGTGACTATACCATTTTACATTGCGACCAGCAATGAATGTTTGTTCTTATTTCTCAACATCCTTTCCAACACTTGTAATTTTCTTTTTTGTTCCATAGTAGCCATTCTAGTGGGTGTGTAATTGTATCTCATTGGTTTTGATTCACATTTCCCTAAGAGGTAGTGATGCTGAGAATCATGTCATGTCTTTTTAGCCATTTGTGTATCCTCATTGAAGAACTGTCTGTTCAATATTTTGTCCATTTTTAATTGGGTTGTTTGTCTTTTACTTGTTGAGCTGTAGGATTTCTTTATATATCCTAGATAGTAAACCTTCATAAAATATGAGGTTTTGAATTATTTTCTCCCATTGAGTAGGTTGTCTTCTCACTGTCAGGATAAAGTCCTTTGATGCACAAAAGTTTTTAATTTTGATGATATCCCATTTATCTATTTTTTTCTTTTGTTACTTGTGCTTTGGGTATAATGTCTAAGAAACTATTGCCTAACACAAGATCCTGAAGATGCTTCCACATATTTTCCTCTATAAGTTTTATAGTCCTGGTTCTTATATTTAGGTCTTTGGTCCATTTTGAGTTCTTTTTTGTATATGGTGTAAGATAGGGGTCCTCTTTTATTATTTTGCATATTGATATCCAGTTTTCCCATCATTATTTGCTGAAGAGACTCTTCTTTCCTAATTGAGTGGACTTGGCAGTCTTATCAAAAATCAACTGGCTGTATACAGACACAAAAGGACAAGTAAAGTACTGTCTCACTAATATGAACTAAATATGAATACTAAACACATGGAGTTAAAACCTAGACTATAGGTTACTAGGAGATAGAATGAGGACTGAGAAGGAGTACTGATGCTTTATGTATGTAGAATTTTGAAATAGCTTGACTGTAAAAGTGTGGAAATGGATAGAATTGATGGTAAAACATTATAGTGAGTATAACTAACATGGCTGGTTTATAAATGTAATTGCGGCTGAAAGGGGGCTAGTCTATGGATGTAAATATCAATTAAAAGAAATCTAGAGAATAATCTAGAGACTGAATAACATAGTGAACCTGGAGGTGGATGAGTATTATGGTTAATAGTGCAAATAAAAGAATGTTCTTCTATAAACTAGAACAAATGTGCATCACTGTTACAAGGTGGTAAGAATATAGTGATGCTTGGGAAAAATATAATTAATGTGACTTATGGGCTATATATAGTTTAACAGCAATTTAGTACTATTCTTGCATCACTGTCAAAGAAGGTACTATATCCATGCTAAGGGTCAAAAACAGGGGGTATGGGAATTTTTCTTTTGGACTAAGGAAAATGTTCCAAGGTTTACTGAAATGATGACTGTACAATTCTGTGATGAAAGTGAGAGCCACTGAGTGTATACTCTCAAAAGATTATAAAAGGCATGGAACTGTACAACACAGTGAAGATGGATTGTGGTTAACATTACACATATGAGAGTGTTCTCTCATGAACAATAACAAATGTATAATATTAATACATAATGTTAACAATAGAGGGTTTATGGAAAAATATAGCAAGTATACACTATGGACCATAGTTTATGGTAACAGTCCCATCATGTTCTTTCATAATCTGTAACAAATGTTTGACAAAAATGTAAGCTGTTGGTGGAGGGCTGATGTATGGGAATTCTGTACATTATGCTCACATATCTACTACTAAATAAAGAATACAAAAAGACAGGGGAAAAGTTTACAATAGATATAGGGGGAAAAGATTATAAACCTGTATGCATTTGATAACACAACTTTGGTCAATTTTGTACTTTGTTAAATTTATGATCCTACACTGGTAAATTTTCTTTTGGTAAACTTTGCAAATATTTTCAAACGGTCATTTATTTGTAATACATTTATATGTTTCAATATGTTTGTATTAGAGAAGTTGTGAACTTACAAAGCAATCAAGCACATGTGTGGAATTTCCATACAACACCACTCCACCAACACACTGCATTGTTGTGGAACATGTGTTACAACTTATGAGATAATATCGTCAGACTACTACCACTAACTATGGTCTATAGCATACATTTGGTATACTTTTTCCATACTTCCCTATTTTTAACAGAGTACATGGCTGGCATAGATGCAAGAATATTATAGTATTACTGTAAACTATAGTCCATAGATTACATTAATTGTATTTTTCCCATGTTTCTCCACATTCTTACCACCTTGCAATTGTGATGCATATTTGTTCTAGTTCATAGAAGGACATTCTTGTATTTGTACTATTAACCACAATTCTCATCCACCTCCGGGTTCACTATATTATTAAGTACCTATATGATCTCTAGCTTTCTTTCAAATGACACTTACATCCCTAGACTACCCCTTTCATCCACAGTTACATTTATAAATTGCCTGCGTTAGTTCTACTCAGTATGTGTTACCATCAACTCTACTCATTTCCACACTTTTACAGTCAAGTTAATTAAAACTGCTACAGACATTAAGCATCAGTACCCCTTCTCAGCCCTCCTTTTATCTCCTAATAACCTGCACTCTAAGTTTTAACTCCATGCATTTATTGTTTGTATTTAGTTCATGTTAGTGAAGCCATGCAATATTTGTATTTTGTGTCTGGCTTATTTCACTTAGCATAATGTCTTCAAGGTTCATCTATGTTATCATTTGTGTCCCAATTTCATTTCTTCTTACAACAGCGTAGTGTTTCATCATATGTATGTACCACATTTGTTTATACATTCATTAGTTGATGAACAGTTGAGTTTTTTCCATCTTTCAGCAATTGTGAATAATGCCACTATGAACACCCGTGTGCAAATGTCTGTTCACGTCACAGTTTTCAGTTCCTCTGGATATATTCCTAGTAGAGGAATTGTTGGATCATGGGGCAGTTCTATATTTACCTTCCTGTGGAACTGCCAAACTGTCTTCTACAGAGGTTGCACCATTTTACATTCCAGCCAACAGTGAAGGAGTGTTCCCATTTCTCCACATCCTCTCCAGCAGTTATTGTCTTCTATTTTTTTAATAATGGCCATTCTATGTGGTGTGAGATGATATCTCATTTTTGTTTTGGTTTGCATTTTCCTAATAGCTAGTGAGTATGGAACACTTTTTCATGTGCTTTTTGGCCATTAGTATTTCATCTTTGGAGAAATGTCTAGTAAATTTTTTGCCCATTTTTAAATTGGTTTGCTTGCTCTTTTAATGTTGAGTTGTACGATCTCTTTATATAGATTGGAAATCAAGCCCTTATCAGATATGTGATTTCCAAATATTTTCTACCATTGAGAATTTTTCCATAACTTACTCCTCAAATTGTACATTACTAGTGTATAGAAGCACTACTGATTTTTGCATATTAATCTTGTATCCTACCACTCTGCTGAAATGGTTTATTAGCTCTAGCAACTTTGTTGTAGATTTTTTGGAGCTTTCTTGATATAGGATCATATCATGTGTGAATAATGAAAATTTTACTTCTCTGTTTCCGATTTGAATGCCTTTTTTTTTTCTTGCCTGATTGTTCTAGCTAGACTCTCTAGCACTATTTTGAACAACAGTGGTGACAGTGGGCATCCTTGTCTTGTTTCCGATATCAACAGGAAAGCTTTCAGTCTTTCACAATTGCACAATGACAGCTTTGGGTTTTTCATATATGGCCTTTATCATTTTGAGAAAGTTTCCTTCAATTCTTATCTTTTATAGTATTTTTATCAAGAATGGATGCTGTATTTTATCAAATGCCTTTTCTGTGTCAATCGATAGGATCATGTGATTTTTGTTCTTTGATTTATTAATATAGTTTATTACACTAATAGATTTTCTTGTGTTGAACCACCTTTGCATGCCTTGTATAAAACCTACTTGATCATGATGAATAGTTCTTTTAATATGATGTAGGATTCGATTAGCAAGTATTTTGTAGAGGATTTTTGCATCTTTATACATTAGGGAAATGGGTCTGTAATTTTCTTTTTTCATAATATCTTTATCTGGCTTTGGTATTAAGGTGATATTTGTTTCATAGAGTGAGTTTGGTAAGTTTCCTTCTTGTTCAATTTTTTGGAAGAGTTTGAGGAAGATTGGAATAAAATCTTTATTGAATACTTGGTAGAACTCACCTGTGAAACCATCTGGTCCTGAACTCTTCATTTTGGGAAGTTGTTTGATAACTGTTTCAATCTCTTTACTTGTGATTGGTTTGTTGAGGTCTTCAATTTCTTCTAGGGTCAGTGTAGGTTGTTCATACGTTCCTAGGAATTTTTTTAATTCATCTACATTGTCTAGTTTGTTGGCATACAGTTATTCACCACTTACCAGATCTTTTATCTCTGTGGGGTCAGGAGTGACATCCCTGGTTTCATTTTTTATTTTATTTATTTGCATCTTCTCTCTTTTTCTTTTTGTCAGTTTAGCTAAGTGTTTGTCAATTTTATTAATCTTCTCAAAGAATCAACTTTTGGTTTTGTTAATTCTTTCTACTGTTTTTTGTTGTTGTTGTTTTGGTTGTTCTCAATCTCATTTATTTTTTTCTCTGATCTTTGCTATTTCATTCCTTCTGCTTCTTTTGGAATAATTTGCTGTTCTTTTTCTAGTTCCTCCAGCTTTGCAGTTATGTGTTCGATTTTAGCTCTTTCTTCCTTTTTAATGTAAGTGTTGAGGGCTATAAATTTCCCTCTCAGCATTGCCTCTGCTGCATCCCATAGCTTCTGATATGCTGTGTTCTCATTTTCATTCATCTTGAGATATTTATTGATTTTCCCACAATATCTTCTTTGACTCATTGATTATTTAAGTGTGCTATTTAATCTCCACATATTTATGAATTTCCCTTTTTCCACCTGTTGTTGATTTCCAACTTTATTCCATGACCAGAGAAAGTGCTTTGTATAATTTTGATGTTGTTGAATTTATTGAGATCTGCTTGGTGACCCAACATATGGTCTGTCTTGGAGAAAGATCCATAAGCACTTGAGAAGAATGTATATCCTACAGTTTTGGTGTGTAATGTTCTGTATAAGTCTATTAGGTTTAGTCCACTTATCATATTATTCAAGCTCTCTGTTTCTTTATTGATGCTCTGCCCACATGTTCTATCCAATGCCGAGAGTGGTGTATTGAAGTCTCCAACTATTATTTTATAGACCTCTGTTTCTCCCATCAGTTTTGCCAGTGTGCCTATGGTGTTTGAGTATACTGGTTAGGTGCATATACATTTATGTTTGTTATTTCTTCCTGAAAATTGTCCATTTTATTAATAAATAATGTCCTTCCTTGTCTCTAATAACAGTTTTGCTTTTAAAGTCTATTTCATCTGTTGTAAGTATAGTTAATCAGCTTTTTTTTTTTTTTTTTTTTTTTTTTTTTTTTACTGCATGCGTGCATATCTTTTTCAAGGCTTTCACTTTCATTCTATTGGTATCCTTGGGTCTAAGGTGAGTATCTTGTAGTCAGTATATATATGACTCATATTTTCTTATCCATCCCACCAGTCTGTGTCTTTTAACTGAGGAGTATAATCCTTTAACATTCAATGTTGTTACTGTAAATGCAGTTCTTCATCCATTTTTACCTTTAGGTTTTATGTGTCATATTTAATTTTCACCACTCTTCTTACACTTTTAGTTATTTTACTGAAATAATCTTCATTTCTAGACTCTTAAGCCTTTCTCTCCTGTCTTTTCTTTTCAAGCTGTAGCACTCCCTTTAGTATTTCCTGCAAAGATGGTCTCTTGGTTACAAACTCTCTCAGTTGTTGTTTATCTGTGAATATTGTAAACTCACACTCATTTTTGAAAGACAATTTTGCTGAATATAAGATTCTTGGCTGGTAGTTTTTCTTTTGCAACATCTTAAATATATCATATCACTGCCGTCCTGTCTCCATGGTTTCTGATGAGAAATCAACAGTTAATCTTATTGGGTGTCCTTGTAGGTGATGCATTGCTTTTCTCTTGCTACTCTCAGAATTTTCTCTTTGTCTTTGGCATTTGACATTCTGGTTGGTATGTGTTTCAGAGTAGGTCTATTTGGATTTATTCAGATAGAGGTATGTTGTGCTCCTTGGGCATGGATATCTATGTCCTTCAGTAGGGCTGGGAAAGTTTCTACCACTATTTCTTCAAATATTCTGTCTGCCCCTTTTCCTTTATCTTCTCCTTATGGGACACCCATGGCACATGTTTGCATCTCTCATGCCATCATTTAGTTCCCTGCGGCCCTGTTCAATTTTTCCCATTCTTTTCTTCAGAGGCCATGTCTTCAAGCTCACAATCCTTTCTTCTGCCCCCAGTGTATTTTTTATTTCATTTTTTTGTGACTTTCATTCTCATAACATCTGCTATGTTTCTATGTATGCTTTCAAATTCTGCTTTTTGTTCACCCAGTCTTTTTAATATCCTTAATCTCTTTCGCCATCTCATTGAATTTATTAAGATTTGTTTGAACATCTATAATTAGCTGTCTCAACTCCATTATGTCGTTGGGAGGCTTTCTTGTTCCTTTGACTGGCACATATCTTCCTGGTTTCTTGGTATGGGTTGCAATTTCTTTGTTGGTGTCATGGCATCTGACTTACTAGATGTATTTATTCTGGGCACAGTTTCTTTATTTAGTTTAGGGCTTTCTTGTCCTTTCTACCTTGCTGGTTCTGTAGTAGGATCTGAGGATGTAATTGGTACTGTAGTCCACGGAGGCTGAAGCAGCCTGCCTTGCCCCAGGAATTGATGAAGCTTCTCCCACTTTTCTCCTCTGTCAGAGGTAGGGACAGCGCCACGGCCATGTGTAGCAATCCAAGCTTTGCAGACCAAGACTGTATGTAGTTGCCTAGAGAGACTGATGAAGCTTTATACCCCTTCTGCTCCTGCCTATGTGGGGATGGAGCTACAGGTGTGGACAACAAACTAAGCTGTGCAGGTCAAAACTGACTGCAGTTGACAAGGTGGACTAACGTAGTTCCAGCTCCCTCTTCCCCTCCCAAGGGTAGGGATGGACCCTCCGGAGTGCCTAACAATCTAATCAATGTTGGCCTAAAGTGCCTAAAGTTGCCTTGAGAGGCTGAGGGAGTACTGTCCCTTCAGCCCTTTAAGGAGTGAGGATGGAACCTAACAAACTACTCAGTGTGGGCAGAAAGCACCTGCAGTTGACCAGAGAGGCTGAGGAAACACAGATCCCCTCCTATCCTATTGGGGGATAGGGATGGATGCAGTTGCCCAGAGAGGATGGCAGAGTTCCCCCAGCTTCCTCCCTGCTGGAGTTAGGGCTGGGGCCTTTCCAATTTAGATGCCTTTTTTTTTCTTTTTCTTGCCTAACTGCTCTGGCTAGAACTTCCAATACAATATTGAGAAACAATTATGACAGTGGGCATAATGCTCTTGCTCCAGGTCCAAGAAAGAAAGCTTTCAGTCATTCATCATTAAGTAATGATGTTAGCTGAGGAATTAACTTATATGCCCTTTATCATGTTGAGGAAGTTTGCTTATATTCTTATATTTCTATGTGTTTTTATCAAGAAATGATGATAGATTTTGTCAGATGCCTTTTCTGCATCAATTGAGATGATCATGTGGTTTTTTATTCACTTCATTTTGTTAATGTGGTGTATTACATTAATTGATTTTCTTATATTGAACCATCCTTGCATACCAGGGATATAACCCTCTTGACTGTAGTGTGTAATACTTTTAATGTGTTTTTAGATTCATTGTGAAAGTATTTTCTTGAGGATTTTTACATCTATATTCATTAGAAAATTGGTCTGTAATTTTCTTTTTTCATAGTATATTTATCTGGTTTTGGTATTAGAGACATGTGGGCTTCATAGAATGATTTTGGTAGCATTCCTTCTGTTCAATTTTTTGGAAGTAAGATTGGTATTAAATCTTCTTTGGATGTTTGGTTGAACTCACCTGTGAAACCATCTGGTCCTGTGATTTTCATTTTGGGGAGTTTTTTGATGACTGTTTCAATCTCTTTACTTGTAGGTGGTTTGTTGAGGTCTTCTATTTCTTCTAGAGTCAGTGTAAGTTGTTCGTATGTTCTTAGTAATTTTTCCGTTTCGCCTACTCTGTCTAGACTGTTGGTGTACAGTTGTTCAAAGTATCCTTTTATGAGCTCTTTTATTTCTGTGGTGTCAGTAGTAATGTCCCTGTTTTCATTTTTTATTTTATTTATTTGCATCTTCTCTCTTTTTTTGTTTGTCAGTCTGGCTAAGGGTTTGTCAATTTTGTTGATCTTCTTGAGAACCAAATTTGGTTTTGCTGATTCTCCCTATTTTTTTAATTTAATTTTATTTTTTTGTAGTTCATTTATTTCTGCTCTGATGTTTATTATATCTTTCCTTCAGCTTGGTTTGTTAATAGTTTGCCATTCTTTTAGAACCACCAGGTGTGCAGTTATGTCTTTGATTTTAGCTCTTCTTATTTAATGTAAGCATTGAAGACTATAAATTTCCCTCTCATCATGCCTTTGTGGTGTCCTATAGGTTTTGATATGTTGTGCTATTAGTTTCATTCATCTCAAGATATTTACTGATTTCTCTTGCAATTTCTTTTTTGACCCACTGATTATTTAAGAGTGTGTTGTCTAAACTCCATGTATCTATGAATTTCCCCTTTTTCTGTCTGTTATTGATTTCCAGCTTCATTCCATTAGGATCAAAAAAGGTTTTTTTATAATTTCAACTTTTTAACATGTATTGTGACTTGTCTTGTGACCCAACATATGGTCTACCCTGGAGAAGGATCCATGAACACTTGAAAATAATGTATATCCTTCTGTTTTTGGGGGTAGTGCTCTATAAATGTCTGATAGGTCTAGTTCATTTATCATACTATTCAAGTTCTCTGTTACATTATTTATCCTCTGTCCATCCAATGCTGAGATTGGTGTATTGAAGGTTCCAACTATCTATTTCTCCCTTCAGTTTTGCCAGGGTATTTCTTATGTATCTTGGGGTACCCAGGTTAGGTGCATAAATATTTATTATAGTTTTTTCCTCTTGGTGAATTGTACTTTACTTATTATATAATGACCTTCTTCATCCTTTATAACAGTTTTGCATTTAAAATCTATTTTGTCGGATATTATCACTATTCCAGATCTTTTTTTTTAATTACTATTTGCATGGAATATCTTTTTCCAACCTTTCACTTTCAATCTTGTTGTGTCCTTATGTCTGAGATGAGTCTTTTGTAAACAGCATATAGATGGCTTATATGTTTTTTATCCATTCTGTCAGTCTGTGTCTTTTGATTGGTAATACAATCCACTAACATTCAATGTTATTACTCTAAAGGCATTATTTACTTTGTCCATTATCCTTTGGCTTTCTGTTGTCATATCTTACCATTTTTTGTCTTTTTACTCTTTAAGTTATCCTTGCTAGTAATCTTCATTTCTACACTCTTCTCCATGTCTCTCACCCTTGTTTTTTCTTTCAGGCTGTTGCACACCCTTTAGTATCTCTTGTAAGTCTGGTCTTTTGGTAACATACTCTCTCATTTTTTGTTTGTCTGTGAAGACTTTAAACTCAACCTCATTTTGAAGGAAAGCTTTGTTGGATAATGAATTCTTGACAGGCAATTTTTTTCTCTTTCAATACCTTAAATACATTATACCACTTTCTTCTTGCCTCTATGGTTTTTTATGAGAGATCAGCACTTAGTCTTATTGAGGTTCACTTGTGTGTGGTGTATTGCTTTTCTCATGCTACTTTCATGCCTTTATCTCAGGTATTTGTCATTCTGAATAGAAGGTGTGTTGGAGTAGATCTTTTCAGATTTAATCTGTTTGGGGTGTGTTTGTTCTTCTTGGATATTGATATCTATGTCTTTCATAAGGGTTGGGAAGTTTCCAGTCATTATTTTCTCATACATTCTTTCTGCCTCTTTCTTATTCTCTTCCCCTTCAAGGTTACTGATAATGCATCTCTGTGTTTAATGGTGTCATTTCATTCCCTCAGAACTTGTTCCACTTTTTCCATTCTTTTCTATTTCTGTTCCCTTGTCTTTTCAAGTTCAGACATTATTTTCTTGATTTCACTAATTCTGTGCTCCATCAATTCAAATCTGTTGTTATATACCTCTAATATATTTTTTATCTCAACCATTGTGTCTTTCATTCCCATTATCTCTGCTACTTTTCTTTACAGACTTTCAAATTGTTATTTAGGTTTACCCTGTGTCTTCTTAATATCCTTTATTTCTTTACTCATATTTTCCTTCAGTTCCTTGAATTGATTTAGGAGATTTGTGTGACTATCATGGATTAATTGTCTTAAATCCTTTGTCTTGTCAGGATTTTTTTTTTTTCCTTTGGCTGAGCCACCTCTTCCTATTTCTTAGTAGGGCTTGTAAATTTTTTCCTGGTCTCTATTCTTCTGAATATGTTGGTGAAATTACCCTTACTGTCAATTTCTTTCTCTTGCCTGGTGATTTTGTTTCATGATCCTTCTTTTATTTATTTATTTATTTTTGGTTCAATTTATTCAAAGTCTTTAAAATTTGCCAGCTTAATTTATCAAAGTCAGGCCAAGGACTCACTAATGGGGCATAAATTCCCCCACTGGAGTTTGGGACAAGAGATACCTGAAAGTTGTTTTTCTCCTTGCAGTTGCCTGGTTGGCCAGCAGATGTTGCTCATCAGCTAATCGTTCCACAGATGTGACTCTTTCTACCTCCACTTGCCCATGATTCTGGTCTGGCCAGAGCCAAGGTTCAAAGTGGGCTCTGCTGGCCAAATTCACAGAAGAAGAACGACTCTTCACCCTCCATCACGCCTTCCCTCATCCCAAGAAAGAAGACATTTATTTCTCTCTGAGTTGACTGCAGGGAGCCATGGATTTTATCCAGGCTATTTGCTTTGAGGGTGGGGTGTGGATTCCATTCCATCTGCAGGGGTTAGTAACTCACAGTTTTCGGTTTCTTCTTCATCTCTTTGTCCCTTGCCTTCCTGGGACATGCACAGCACTCTTCTAGTCTGCAGATCCCTAAAGCGGTCCCTTGGACAGCTTTTTGCCCTTCCTCCATTGTTTTTGTGAGGGAGTTGAGCTTCACCTATCTATTCTGATGCCATTATCCTGGAAGCCCTTGTTGAAGATTTTTGCATCTATATTCACAGGAGAAATTGGTTTATACTTTTCTTTTCTTGTAGTATCTTTTTCTGGCTTTGGTATTAGGGTGATATTGGCCTCATAGAATGAGTTAAGTAGTGTTCCCTCCTATTTAATTTTTTTTTTTTTTGAAGCGTTTGAGCATGGTTGGTATTAATTCTTCTTGGAATAATTGTAAGCCATCTGTTCCTGGGTTTTTCTTTGTTGGGCAGTTTTTGAAGACTGTTTTGATTCAATAAAGATGACTTTATTTGTAATTGGTCTTCTGAGGTCTTCTATTTCTTGTAGAGTCAATGTAGGTTGTTCATGTATTTCTAGGAATTAGTCAATTTCATCTAGATTGTCTAGATTGTTGGCATACAGTTGTTCATAGTAATCCTTTATGATTCTTATCATTTCGAGGGGTCAGTAGTAATGTCTGTCTTCTCACTTCTGATTTTATTTATTTGTGTCTTCCCTCTTTTTTAATTTGTCAGACAAGCTAAGGGTTTGTCAACTCTATTGTTCTTTTCAAAGAAACAATTTTGTTTTCTTAATTCTCCCTATTGTTTTTATTCTCAATCTCATTTCTTTCTGCTCTAATCTTTATTTATTTCCTTCCACTTGCTCTGGTTTTAGTTTGCTGCTCTTTTTCTAATACCACTAGGTGTGTAGTTAAGACTTTAATTTAGCCCTTTTTAAAATGTAAGCTCAGCACTCTCTTCGTTGCATCCCATAAGTTTTGTTATGCTGTGTTCTTGTTTTCATTTGTCCCATGATATTTGCTGATTTCCCTTGCAATTTCTTCTTTGACCCACTGATTATTTGATTGTGTTATTTAACTTCCATATATTTGTGAATTTTCCAATTTTCTTCCTGTTATTGATT
The DNA here is from genome assembly GCA_029593785.1 of Cabassous unicinctus. Taxonomy (NCBI): domain Eukaryota; kingdom Metazoa; phylum Chordata; class Mammalia; order Cingulata; family Chlamyphoridae; genus Cabassous; species Cabassous unicinctus. Next base: position 20,516 of record JAQZBX010000026.1, read on the forward strand.
TCCACCTTTCATTTCATTTTGGTCAGAGGAGATGTTTTGTTTATTTTTAATCTTTTTACATTTATTGAGACTTGTTTTGTAGATCCAACATGTGGTCTATCCTAGAGAATGATCCATGTGCACATGAGAAGGTTGATTATCCTGCTTTTTAGGGGTCCTATATTCTGTATATTTCTGTTAGGTCTAGTTCATTTATCATATTATTCAAGTTTTCTTTTTCCTTATTGTTCTTCTATCCAGATCTATCTATTGTGGAAAATGGTGTATTGAAGTCTCCAACTATTATAGCAGAGACATCTGTTTCTTCTTTCAGTTTTGCCAGTGTTTGCCTGATGTATTTTGGGGGACCATGGTTAGGGGCAGAGATACTTATGATTGTTATTTCTTCTTGATAGAGTGCTCCTTTTATTACTATATAGTGTCCTTCTTTCTCTCTTATAATAGCTTTTGACTTATAGTCTATTTTGTCTGATATTAGTATATCTACCCCAGCTCTTTTTTTATTACAATTTGTTTAGAATACCTTTTTCTATCTTTTCACTTTCAACCAATTTGTGTCTTTGGGTCTAAGGTGAGTCTCTTGTAACAACATATAGTTCAATCATGCTTTTTTAAAAAAAATCCATTCTGCCAACCTGTGTCTTTTGATTGGGGAGTTTAATCCACTTTCAGTGTTATTAACTGTATAGGCAGAACTTAGTTTAGCCACTATATCCTTTGATTTTCATATGTCATATCTTTTTAAATTGTCTCTCTTTTTCTTTATTGAAACCTCCTTCTCTTGATCTTTGGTGATGTATCTGACTGATCCTTTTCTCATTTCTGTTTTTCTGTATATACTTTAAAATACTTTTTTGTGTTTATCTTGGGGTTTGTATTACACAACTTACATCTATAACTTACTAATTTGAAAAGATACCAACTTAACTTCAATAGCATAAACATTCTCTGCTCCCATATCCCTCTGTTTCCCTTCTCTATGTTGTTTTTGTTGCACTTTGCCTCTTTATATTTTGCATGTCCATTATCAGGAAATATTCCTTTTTCTTGTTCAATTGTATTCTAACTCTGATAGGAATTAAAGAGTAGAGCTTATAATGAGGATATAGTACTATTGGGATCTAGATTTACCCTTTAAGTTACCCTGCTGAAGATCTTAATTTCTCCACACTACTCCAAGTCACTCTGTCTTTTCCTTTCAACCTGCAAAACTCCCTTTAGTAAATCTTATAGGGTAGGAGTTTTGTTGATGAACTCCCTCAGTTTCTGTTTATATGTGAATATTTTAAACTCTCCCTCATTTTTGAAGGACAGTTTTGCCAGATAAAGAGTTTTTGGATGGAAGTTTTTCTCTTTCAGTACCTTCAATATATCACAGCACTGCCTTCTTGCCTCTGTGGTTTCTTATTGAGGACCCCTTATTTGTAATGAATCTCTTTTCTGTTGATGCTTTCAGAATTCTCTTTTTATCTTTGGTATCTTGATTAGTATGTGTCTCAGAGTAGGTCTATTAGGATTTATTCTGTTTGGAGTATGTTGACTTTCTTGAACATATACATTTATTCCTTCCATAAGAGTTGGGAAATTTTAGGCCATTATTTTCTCAGTATTCTTTCTGCCCCTTTTCCTTCTCTTTTTCTTCTGGGACATCCATGACACACATATTTGTGTGCTTCATGCTGTCACTCAAATCCTGAGACACTGCTTATTTTTTTCCTATTCTTTTCTCAATCTGTTTTGATGGTATGATTTTGATTGCGCTATCTTCTAGTTATCATTCTGTGTGTTCAAATCTGCTTTTGTATGCCTATAGTGTATTTTAAATCTATATTATTGTGTCTTCTGTCCCCATAATTTCTGTTATGTTCCTTTTTTATACTTTCAAATCCTTCTTTATGCTCATACATTTTCTTTTGAATATCATTTAGCTTATATATACATATTTCCCTTTATTTCTTTGAATTGAATTAGGAGATTTATTTGAACTTCTTTTATTAGGTTTTCAAAATTCTGTCTTCTATGAAGTTTTAATTTGCTCCCTTGACTTAGCTCTACCTTCCTGTGTCTTAGTATGGCTTGTAATTTTTGCTGATAGCTGGGCATCTGATTATTTTGATGAGTTAATATAGAAGGTCAATTTCTCCCTCTTGTCTAGAGTTTTTTTGTTGACTGGCTTTGTGTTAAAGTAATGTTTGATCCAACTTACTCAAGACATTCAAATAGCCCATTTTAAAATGTTCAGATTTTTTCAGCTCTTTATCTAATGCTTGCCCCAGATATACGATACCATTTTAAAAAATGCAGTTTTTGTGAAATTGTTTCATATCCAGGGAAAAGCTTCCTTTCCTCTTTTCCTCCCCTGGGAATCTTGATCTGTTCTGTGTGTGTGTGTGTGTGTGTGTGTGTGTGTGCAGAATTTTCTCTCCAGCTCCTATGATTTGTTTAAATTCTCTCGCATGTCCCCTTTTCCTTACACTTTTCCATTGTGGGACCCATCCTGTCTTACAGCAGTTCAGTTTATCCCACTCTCCCTTTTTCTTTTCTGTGAGGCTTTTCTGCTTCCACTTCTTCCGTATTAGGATATTATGCTCCAGGGAGCCAGATGGGATCAATCCAGAAAGGTGAGTCACTCTAGAAACATCCATTTTTTTTGTTTAGGTGGTCCATATTACAGAAATTGGATTGAATGTGTAAACCTCTTACCAACTATTTTGCCATGGTCTCCCCACCAATCCCTGGAGGCCCTTTTGTAAGCAGCATAACTTAGCAGCTTGTGTTCCACCCTGGGTCTTTGATGACTTGGGCCTCTGTGCTTGAATATAGGGTTCTAATTCACTGCTCTGAGTGGCTCTATAGTCTGAATCCATGGCTGGGAGGACCCAGGCTGTGCTATCCCTGTGCAACTTCCAAACTGCACAGGATCCAGTGAGGGTGAAGAAATTGGCCTGGCAGGTCTGGGGCAGAAATTTCCTACCTGAATTTGGAGATTATTTTTCTTTTACTTTAATTCAGACTTTGAGGAGTCCTTCTCCAGTCTCTCATCCTCCAGAGTTCTAAGTAATTTAGATTTGTGCTTTTATTGGTTGATTCTGAGGGAAGATTTTACCAGCTAATGTCTTATCACCATGTTGATGACATCAGTCACATATAGTCTTCATTTTAATTTTTGCTGCCATGGTACTATATTAGATACAACATTGTCTACTGTGCTAAATAGGAAAACTTGCCATTCCTTTCCCTGCCCATCTTCCTTCCATTTTATGAGCTCTTTAATTTTAAAAAAAGAAATTTAATTAACAGAGAAAACATAATGAACATTAAATCCACAGATTATACTTCAAGGCCAAATTGTAGTCCCATTATCATTCTGTGTGTCTTCGCAGTACACACAGGCATTAGAGAGAGAGAAAGAATCAATACTTATAGGCATACTATTCTGGGAGCTACCATGATGATTCCTAGTAAATCACAACATATTGCCCAAATACTCTGATTTCTTATTAGAAAACCTCTGAATTTTTCATGGTAGTATTTCCCTACTTTGCTCTATGGCTGCCATAATCTATGTGCTCTATAAATATCAGCATTGTGCATAATTTGCCTATTCCTAAAAAATTGATTATTTTAAAATTAAAATACTAAAGTTAAAAAATAGGCAAAAAAAAAAAAAAAAAGAGAGAGAGACTATTTTCAATATGCAAAGTACATCAAAGACTCTACTTCTATTATTACTAAAAAACAGTTTAGTTAATCTATGGTTTAGGTCCAGTATCATATTATTTCTATGCCCTTAGCACACCCCAGCTCCAGGTAAAATGACCCAATAGATAATTTGCGGAGTTCTTTCTCTTTAAGCTTTATTTCCAACTATATATTCTTCAATTGCATTTTCAGCATTGTGATACTGATGATATTATCCTGCTCAAATACCTTTGTAAAATAATAAAATTGATTTATCTTTATACAGTTTATACCAGAAAATGTTTCCTATATTTCCTTTTATTAGACAATGAAAGCAAGTGATTCCACATAGCTTTTCTTTGGTCATGGCCTTCAGAAATACAGAGGTAACAGTTCAAATACAATAATCATCCCACCTTTGGTATAACTCAATCATGTCATCCTTTATATTGTTTAAATTCTTTCTATAGCTTTCTTATTACTGATATCTTACCAGTTTTCATGAATTTTACTCAGTACTTTACATATATAATCTCATTTATCCTCAAAATGATCATGTAAAAAAAAGGCAATATTATCCTATTTTATGAAAAAGAACATATGCACAAATACAAAAGAACACTGTGTATGTGTGTGTGTGTGTGTGTTTAAGATGCTACCAATGATGCTTTATTGTAAATTTTGGGAGATATAAGTCATAAATGAATACAAATACACTGAGGATAATTACTCTTCAATTTTGCCATGAACTGCCCCATTAGTGTAATAAAACATTATTGTTTTCTTGCAAATAAGCATCTGTTTATGATGCTAATATATAAATACATCTCCTTAAAAAGTGCTTACCAAGATTTTCCCTTCTAGGTTGTTTCATCTTTAGCTTAGAAAATTCAAGTGGACTTCCCATTCTCCATCAGAGGCAATCCCAGATTTTTCATTTGTAACTGTACTCCAATTTTACATTTCAAAACATTTTTGGCCTTAGTGTAATTTCTATTCTCTCCCTCCCTCCTATTCTTTTTTTTTTTTTTTTTTTTTTTTTATCCTCCTGTATTCATAATATTAAAACGCAGTCACCCACTATCAGGCTCATTCTACCATTCTGAATATATATGCTTCAATCATTCTGGCACTTTCATTTATTCAAATTACATACCCAAGAGTAATTGATTCCCAGTCCCCTTCATTTACTCTGAGCTAGAGATTTCTTTAAAATACAGATTTTATGATACATCTCCGCCTCCATGTTACATTTTTTAATACACTAAGGCCCCAAGATACAATTAAATAATTTGGGCAGAAGCTGAATAGTCCCCCTGTGTAAGTCTTACTTGGAGTTCTGTGAAGCATTTTAAGCCAAGAGATTTCCTCAAAGCATTTCCCTTTGCTTTAATTTCATTGATATTATTAAGAAAAGAAGGGGAGAATTAATTACTTCTGTTTGCAGTTTCCTTTATATTCAGTAATAATGTGAGGAAAGGAAATGGTAGTGATTATTAGCATTCCTTCTAAATGCCTTTAATAGTAACATGTAAAAAATAAAAATCAAGATTATGACTTTTTTATAGTACAACATGTAATATTTTAGAGGGAAAGGAAATGTAAGAAGATGATTCTGGAAATTGGCAGAGCTGCATTTGAATATCAACTTTATTTACTGTGTGGCGTTTGTTAAATCCTCTGGTCTTTGTGATTTAAATAATGATGCTGTTTATTTGCTTGTGTGTTTGTTTTGGGAGGGATATAATAGTAAAACAAGACCCAGCTTCAAGAGTTTACTTTCATTCATTGTGCTTCAATTTCAAAATCGGCCCAATATGCCTAAATATGTTTTCTAATGGCTTTCTTATTGCTCCCTTCTCCTGGACAATGCTTTGGGTGAGTCTTGTGTTTTGAGCATTTTTTCAAAGTCCTACCCTTAGCCATCCTTTCTTCTCCCTACACAATCATCTATTTACTCATTCAGCTAGAAAACAGCAAGGCACATGTTACAAATGCATTGGGTAAAGTTCTACACAAGACTTAGATTAGCTATAGAGCTGAGAGAGGTCCACCCAGAGAATATATGATCTTATTATAGAAAAACAAAAATAGCTGCCATTTGAACATCATTCATGTGCCAAGTTCTGAGCTAGGTATTTAATATGTTATCTTGTTTAACTCCAGGGCAAACCTATAACTGTTATTATTTACATCATTAAAAAAAAAAAATACTAAAAGAGTTGAGTATTTAAGTATTCGGCTTACATCACAAGCAAGTAGAAAATCCTGTATTAAAATTCAGGTCAGTTAAGCTCCTCTTTCTATGTTAATTTACTACTGATTGAGATTATTGTCATAAAATGGGTATTGGCCACTTGCTTTAGGGGTTCAAATAAATAACAAGTAGCATGCTCTGCACACTTCAACTATTACACTCAACACCTTATATTGAAATTCTTGCTGTTGCAGATCTCCTCCACCTTCTGTACATTTCCCTAAGGCAGGGGCCTCATCTTGTTCAACTTGTTATTACACACCTTCACACAGTGCCTGGTACACTGCATGCCTTTGACATTTCAATGTGAGCAATTCAGGACGAGACTTTGGAGGGCCTGATGATTGAAGTAGGCTTTGAAAGATGTGTAGAACTTCATGAGGTAGAGAAGACTGGTGAAGGAATGCAGGACATCCAGTTAAAGAGCAGTACTTGAGCAACATGAAAGTGAGAAAGCACAGAACATGCGAAGAGCAAAAATTTGTTCCATTTCCTCAATTGGAGAGGGCATTCATCTGAGTACCAGAGCATGTAGATATAAGACATAACATGGCTGACCTTAAATATCATGAGTTGCAACAGATTCACTGAGGTTATTCTGCTTAAGCTCACTATATGCTTCCTACTCCGAGAAAATATCATGGGGAAGCTTGATTAAGCAGACCTTAAGTAGAATAACACAAAAGAAAGAAATAAAAGTTGACTCTTCTAAATGCTACTCTAATCTAAGCATGGTGTTGACTGGATCAAAGCATATTCCAAATACTCTTATGAAATAGTTATTAATTCCAATGCTAAGGAAAGTTCCTCAGAGACAATAAATTACTTAAGGATACATAGCAAGTAAGAGACAAGATCAGAATGAGAGTTGTGACCAGCACTTTTCCAAAATCAATGATACCTTTTAATAATTGGGGTTATCTCTTAGGTAGAATTTTTACAAATTTGCAGAATAATGATAACTAATGTTTATTTTGTGGATTTTGTGAGATCCACAAGGACCTTCTGAATCATCAAAAAATACTTATTATTTTATGATACTTGACTGAAAAATAGTTGGTCATATTCTAATTCTTTAAAAACTGGTATCCCAAACGATATCTATGCCAGGCATATTAAAAGAATATATGATCATTCTGAGCACTTCATTCTTCAAAGCTGCTAAATATTAAAACTTACATTTGCTTCTCTCAAGTCAATCTCTGAGATACTCAATTTGGGCAACAGATTCAGCTCTGGGCAGTATATTCATAAGCATCTTCCCTTTTCTGGATAAGTTTTGTTTGCCAGGTTGAGATTGCTATATAAATTCCATCTCTATTCAAATGTTTATGACAGTAAAATATGTCATAATTATTAATTATGTATGGATTGTGGAGGTGGCTAGATCTTTAATTTTTTTACTCCAATGTTTTAAATTGACAGGCAAAAATTTAAAACTTTTAAAGACTTTATAATCTATTATTAACATCAGTGACCCTTCTCTACATGCATTTCTTTGTGTTCATATTTCAGAGTATGATTTATTCTCGCTGTTGTCACTTCAGATCCTCAAAGCTTAAAACTATTTTTCCATATTTTCTTTACATTTGTGTGTCTAATATTTATCTTTTATCAATTATTTTGTTATATAGTTATAAATATCAAAACATTTCAAAAGTTATCATAGTGATGAGGTTTAGGCTTTTATCAATGAGAGAAATAAAATTTTTATTGGGTATAAGAGGCTTACAAGAAAGTTTGAAAATCCAGATAGAATTTCACTAAAATATTTAAGAAACTATAGTCATCTAATGAGAGCTAGGAAGGTAAAATAAAACATATATAACAAAGTTAAAAATCATTGGTGAAGATATTTTGTCTAGAATGTGGCAAATATTTACTCCTCAATTAATAGCCATGTATCACCCTACATAGCTCAGCCCTCTTTCAGTTAGTCCTGACCAACGGGCCATAAGCAGAAGTGACATGTGCGCTTTATGGACTAAAGCACAGAAGTACAGCATCAATTCCCTGTGCCCTGTATTCTACTGGTGAGAATCCCAAAGAAGCCTAAGGTTTCACACAGTGCCCTAGCTGTAACAAGGCAGAGCTTTGTTCACTCTGGATAAGTGAGTGACTGTGGAGCACAGCTCTGTACTAACGTGTTTGGACATGGAGCATGACAAATAATACAATTTTAATGTGTTTTTGCTACTAACATTTCAGGGTTTTATCTCAGCATATCCTAACCTAACCAGACATGAAAAGAAATTGGTACTGGCAGTGGGTAGAGGGTAACAAAATCTAAAATATACAATCTCAGCCTGGTGAAAAGAACTGATGTTATCAGCTGAAAAGATAATGATTCATGTTATGTAGTAGCAAAACGTTTGATAAAACCTTTGCTTATGGTAGCTGAAAGGTAGAACATGTGCTTCCTCATTTAATAGTACTTGGGAAGAAGTTGGAAAACCAAACTTTAGTATTTCTATTTTTTAAACTTTATTTTGTACATTTAATAATTGAAAATATAAACAATTAAAAACTAAAAAGAAAACACAGTTGAATAAAAACATACATTTCTCAATTAAATGTACTGGATACATACAAATTCTTTTTTTGAATCATACAATATATTACACAATATATTTGGTTCATAGTAATGCAATCATACAGTATTTGTCCTATTGTGTCTAGCTTGATTTGGTCAACATAATGTCCTCCAGGTTCATCTATGTTGTCATATGCTTTACGACTTCATTTCTTCTTACAGCTGCATAATATTCCATCATGTGAATAGACCACAGTTTGTTTATCCATTCATCTGTTGAAGGACACCTGGCTATTTCTATTAAAAAAGAAAACTGAACTAAAAAGGCTTTGAGTGACAAAATCACTAGTAATCCTCTCAGATAATTAAAGGTCTTCTGGAAAAGATTCAATTCAGGGTATAACCTTCTCACCTAAGTCCAGCAACCTCAAATTGGCTGCCATTGCATTGACAGAGCTGCTTGATTGTGAGACAGCAAAGCTATATAGCAGATCCATGAACTGTATCCTGGAAAGAAGTTTCGTTGTGATTCCTGGAATATAGAACTGATTGAAATAAAGTAAATTGAAAGCTAAGTAAGTTTTTTTTTTTAATTGTATTTTTTTCTTTTCTTTTTTTTAAAATTAAATTTATTGGCATATATCACTCATACATGAACATACATAAACAATAAGTGTATAGCAATAGTTGTGAACTTACAAAACAAACATACTTAACAGCATACAGGGCTCTCATACCTCTCCCTAACACCAATGCCTTGCGTTGTTGTTAAACATTTTTAACTAATGATTAAAGAGCATCCTCAAAATATTACTAATAACCAAAGTATTTCCCCCAACCCACCCTATTATTATTTTTATATCATTTACACATGAACATACATAAACTGTAAGAGTATAGTAAAAGTTGTGAACTTACAAAGCAAACATTCATAACATCATACAGGGGTCCCATACATCAACCCTCCACTGCCACCTTGCATTGTTGTGAGATATTTTTTACAAATTATGAAAGAATATTGTCAAACTCTTACTGCTAATTATAGTCCTTACTTTACATTTTGGTGTATTTTCCACTAACCCACCCTATTATTATTTTTTAAATATATTTTTATGACAGAAGTTGTAAACTTATAAAACAATCATGCACATTTGCAGAATTCCCAAACAACACCCCTCTATCAACACACCACACCGTGGTGAAACATTTGTTACAGATTATGAAATAATATCATCCAATTATTACCAGGTCCATAGCGTACATTTGGCACACATTTTCCATACTCCCCCATTATCAACAAAGTGCATCTTTGACATAGATGCAAGAATATTACATTATTACTGTTAAACACAGTCCATAGGTCACTCCAGTTGCACCTCTCCCATGCCTCTCCACACTCCCACCACCCTGCAATAGTGACGCATATCTGCTCTAGCCCACAAAGGACACTCCTGCATCTGCACCATCAAACACAATTCTCATCCACCCCTGGGTCCACCGTGTCACTCAGTCCATAGGTCACTCTCCAGTTTTCCACCAACCAGCATCTACATCCCCAGACTACCATTTTCTGCAACATCCCCATTTATAATCCAGCTGTTTCTCACTGTAATGTGTTACCATCAAAACTGTACATTTCCACACTTTTACAGTAAAGCTAATTGAAACTTTTACATACATTAAATATCGTAGTCCATCTCAGTCTTCCTCTTATCTCCTTTAAGAATCCACCACCTACCACCAGGTCTTGAAGATATTTTCCTACCTTTTCTTCTGGAAGCTTTATGGTTCTTGATTTTATATTTAGGTTTTTGGTACATTTTGAATTAATTTTTGTATAAGGTATGAGATAGGGGTCATCTTTCCTTCTTTTGCTATGTGTATCCAGTTTTCCAGCACCATTTGTTGAATGGACTGTTCTGCCCGAGCTGGGTGGGTTTGACAAGCTTGTCAAAAATCACTTGACTATAGAGGTGAGGGTCTGTTTTTGAACCATCAATTCGGTCTATTGGGCTATGTGTCTGTCAACCATGCTCTTTTTACCACTGTATTTAGGTAATACAATTTAAAGTCTGGAAATGAGAGTCCTTCAACTTCACTTTTCCATTTTAAGATGTTTCTGGCTACTCAGGACCCCTTACCCTTCCAAACAAATTTGATAATCATGTTTTCCATTTATTTTAAAGATGCTGGTAGAATTTTTATTGGGATTGCATTGAATCTGTATATCAATTTGCGTAGAATTGACATCTTAATGATATTTCATCTTCCAATCCATGAGCATGGAATGTTCTTCCAATTACTTAGGACTTTTCTGATTTCTTTTAACAATGAGTTGTAGTTTTCTGAATACAAATGCTTTACATTGTTGGTTAAGTTTATTCCTAAATATTTGGGTTTTATTGGTCATATTTTATTTTCACCACTCTTTTGACACTTTTAGTTACATGTACTGATATAATCTTCATTTCTAGACTCTCTTCCAGGCCTCTCTCTCCTGTATTTTATTTTCAGGCTGTAGCACACCCTTTAGTATTTCCTGCAAAAGGGATCTCTTGATTACAAACCCTCTCAGTTTCTGTTTATCTGTGAATATTCTAAACATGCCCTCATTTTTGAAAGACAATCTTGCCCGATATAAGATTCTTGGCTGGAAGTTTTTCTCTTGCAGTATCTTAAATATATCATACCACTGTCTTCTTGCCTCCATGGTTTCTGGTGAGAAATCAGCATTTAATCTTATTGGGTATCCCTTGTATGTTATGCATTGCTTTTCTCTTGCTGCTCTCAGAATTCTCTCTTTGTCTTTGGCATTTGACATTCTAATTAGGATATACCTTGGAGTTGTTCTATTCAGATTTTTTCAGATGGGAGTACATTGTGCTTCTTGGACATGGATATCTATGTCCTTCAATAGGGTTGGGAAATTTTCTGCTATTATTTCTTCAAATATTCATTCTGCCCCTTTTCCCTTCTCTTATCCTTCTGGGACACCCATGACATGTATGTTTGCACATCTCTTGCTGTCATTTAGTTCCTTGAGAACTTGTTCAAGTTTTTCCAATCTTTTCTTCATCTGTTCTTTTGTATGTTCACTTTCAGAGGCCATTTCTTCAAGCTCATCAATCCTTTCTTCAGCCTCCTCAAATCTGCTATTATATGATTCCAGTGTATTTTTAATTTCATTTATTGTGCCTTTCATTCTCATAAGATCTATTTTTCTATGTATGCTTTCAAATTCTTCTTAATTTCTTTAGCTATCTCATTGAATTTCTTAAGGATATTTGTTTGAACATCTATGATTAGTTGTCTCAACTCCTGTATGTCATCTGGAGGCTTATCTTTTTCCTTTAACTTGGCCATATCTTCCTGTCTCTTGGTGTGGGTTGTAATTTTTTGTTGGTGTCTTGGCATCTGGCTTACTAGGTTATTTATTCCGGGTGCAGTTTTTCTCTTTAGTTTAGGGCTTTCTGCCCTTTCTCCCTTGATGGTTGTGTAGTAGGAACCAAGGGTGTAATTGGTGCTATAAGCTGTGGAGGCTCAAGCTGCCCGCATTGTCCCAAGGACCAGTGAAGCTTCTCCCAACTTTCTCCTTTGCCAGGGGTGGGGACAGAGCCACAGCTGTGTGGAATAATCCAAGTCGTTCAGGCCTAGACGGTAGTTGCCCAGTGAGACTGATGAAGCTTCAATCCTCCCTTTCTCCTCTGCCTGGGGTGGGGATGGAGCTGCAGGTGTGGGCAGCAATCTATGCAGTGCAGGTCCAAGATGACCACAGTTGCCCTGGTAGAGTTCCGATTCTTCAGTCTGTGCCAGCCAAATGTACCTGCAGTTACCTGGATAGGCTGGTGCAGGATCTGCCAGCTTCCTCCCTGGTAGAGGTAGGGCTAAAGCCTAGGCTACAGCGGCAGGCCAATCATCACTGTGATTTTCAGTCAGCCCGGCTTCCCCTCATGCCGAGAGTGGAGTAAAAATGGCGGCTACTGGCCTCTTTCTGACTTGGACAGGTTCAAACTTTAGCTTTTCTTAGGGTTATACTTTAGCCAGCCAAATTGACTAATCAGTAGCTGAAATTGGTGGCCAACTGTCTCTTCCTGCCCTGTTTTTGGGAAGTGGAGCTTCCAATTCCTGCCACAGACTAGCTCCTGGGGTGGCTTGTGCTGTCAAAGTAGGATGATCACTGGCCTCCACAGCGTGGTCTTTTGTTTCCCAGAGAGGCTGGCGCAGCTACCCCCAGCTTCTTCCATGTCCGAGGTGGGCCTCGCGCTTATGCTAGAGCGGCAATCCGATCTAGATGGAAAGAAGCCGATCTCTACCAGCACTGTGATTTTTAGTCAGCCCTGCTTCCCTTCATGCCAGGTGCAGAGTTAAGATGGTGGCTACTGACCTCTTTCTGACTTGGACAGGTTCAAACTTTAGCTGTTCTTAGGATTATACTTTAGCCCGCCGAATTTACTAATCACTAGCTGAAGTTGGTGCCCAACCTTCTCTTCCTCCCCCGTTTTGGGAAGCGGAGCTTCCAAATTCAGCCACAGAATAGCTCCCGAGGCGGCTTGTGCCTCCAGTGGAGGATGGGCATCGGCCTCTGTGGCGTGATCTACTTACAAATCTCTGCAGATGGGCAGTCTCCTCCTTCCATTCTTTCAAGGATGTTGCAGGATGCACTTCTGGTCTCCTGGAGCCCCCAACCAAGTCCTTTAGATAGCAATGGGTGATTACTAACTGCCCTGTAGCAGGAGCTGATTCTAGGAGCTCCTTACTCTGCTGCCACCTTGCTGATTGTCACTAACTTTTTGAAAGAGTTCCCTGATATGGAAGGAGAAGAGGTGATGCACTATTTTGAAAAGTTTATGTCAATGAAACACCACCAGCTAAACATTATTGCTTCATGGCAGTGAAGTAGACACTTTAAATGCATATTAGCAGGATAGTGATATTATAATGGTATTATCATGGCCATTAAGGGTCAAGAACCATATACAATTAGAGCTTCACCTAATTAGTCAGGAGTACTTGTCTTTTAAATCTCAAACCATTTTTGGGGGGATGACTAATAGTACATAAAATAGTAATAAATGGAAGTATGTTTATTGCTCATGTTCTTTAAATCAATTACATGGACATTCAGCTGACCTCACAATTGGTGCCATTAAATATTTAAGTTCAATCATTCTTACCTCATCTTTGAAAACAGATGGGGAGGTGGAGCGAGATTAAAGCTAGAACTTGAGCATAATTCCTAATGGGAGGAGAAACAGAAAGCAAGTGGTCAGACATGCTGTGCTCGATTTTATCAACTTATTTTCTTTTTTCTCTTTATTAAATTATACAAAGTAGGTCAAAGAAATTCAAATGTTCAATGGTAAACTAATGTTTACTGGGTTCTTCTAGGTCTTAAATATATTAGAATTAATACTATCTTGATATGAAAAAAAGTGCCCCAACAGTTTAGAGGTAGGGAAAATGACATTTTTAAAATTAATTTTTGCATAAGGGTAATCTTTCCTTAGGGATTTTTTCATTGTTTATTTTGTTTTCTGTTGTCTTCAAGAAAAGGGCAGCTTAGCACATAATTCTTTGGCAGTACAACCCATGTCTTGAAGTAATACGTGACACAGAAATAATTATTTCATATAATCATACACTTTAAATTATAATCAAAGTAGGACTGCCTCAGAAAATGTTCACACCCTAACCCCAAACTGTTTTTGAAATCTTAGAAACTACTGCCTGCCTCTCAAAGCTGACATATACCTCAAGCATCCCATTAGATTGTAATGTCATCAGCCACCCCATACGTCTGCAATAGAGACAAAGTCTGAAAACATGGTATTCCTTCTCTCCCTGAGCCAGGTTCATAGTTTTCTCTCCATATAACAGGTAAAGCCAATCTTGACACCATTGGATTTTTACCCGTGTTTTTTGTTTATTTCGGTCATTTTATCTGTTGACAGATTTCTAACTCTTAGGAGGAATGAAAAACTGCAGCCAGTTAAATAAGTTTAGCAGTCCCCTTCATATATTAGTTTAAGGAATGGAGAGCACAAATTTAAAACAAAACCACAAAACTTTATTGGAGTTAGCAGGGTACATTGCCCTATGTATTAATAATTTGTATGTGAAATGTATAGTGATATAGTAAACTTCAGAAATTCCCAGTTCCTTAAATAAGGTAATTAGTATTATGAATCTATAAAAGGGAAAATAATAAGTACAGAATTTCCCGAAATTATTTGGAACTCTGATTAGCATTGGCAAGAATGAGTGCTTTTCTAAATGCAGTTTGTATAGCTAGTGAATTCTCAGGATGACAAGCACTAAAATGGCTTCTTTTGAATCCACCAATTCTACTTGTTATTTCAAGCTTTGAAGAGTAAGGTCTAGCATCACTGGCTGTCGACTTCAGCTGTCAGGACGTATGTGGATAGAGAAAAGCCAAAGAGAATTTCAATTCATCAATAAATTTTCTTGGAAAATCTATACTCTCAGTAAATCCAATGTATCACATTAATAAGAGATGATCACAAATAGATTAAAGCTATTATTAATGGATTGCAATTTAGTTTAGAATTTGCATAATCTAGCTGCTCACTCAAGATGCTGTCCTAAAAAAATAACACCAAGGTAAAAAGAATTCATCAATTGTCTGCTAATTGTCAAAGATCTCTGGTATAAACTTTGCAGTTGAAATTTAGAAAAGTTCTCAACACACACCTGTAATCAAAAATTACTGGTGATGAACTGAGTCCTTTTTTTGTACAAAGGAAAATCACCTTGGAAGATAGAAATGTCAGAACTCCAAATAAAGTCCGTGGATGCTAAAGGATGTTTGTCTTTGTGTAGTTTGTGTAATATGTCATGGGATTAAGTTTTATATATTTTTAAAAACCCGTGCCCCAAGAAATTGATCTTTTTAAATATAGTATATCCTCTTCTAGTCTTATAAATTATGACATTTCCAAGTATAGATTTTAAATGAGTCATTCATGTTTTTTTTTTTTTAAACTCTGTAGTCTGAAATGAGTAAAAATAACGTTTGTGCAAAATCTTGGTTAAGAAAAATTCCTTTCTAATAAGTGAAGTATTGTTTCTTTGGCCCTCTGTAGAAACATAGCTACTTAGTTTCTCCTTGACCCCACTATGAGATTTAAAGATGACATTTCCCTCTTTGACAATGGCTCCAGGTGCTCAACTTATACCATTTGCTGCCTGGAATATGGCTTCTTCATCTCATATAATTCTGCATTGGCCAAAACTGATGCAGTAAAGAGGAAGCACGCTTTGTATCTGTACCATGTATACATAGCACCAGTGCTATACTTTCCTCAATCTTTTAAAAAAGTATTCACTTTTTTTTTTTTAATAATGATAATTTTTTTTCAGAGTTCATTCACTTTTTTTATTTTATATATATATATATATTTTAAAGGTGCTTAGATTACCTAATTATTACTCAGAAATTACAAGGATTCCCATGTTCCCCACCTCCCACACCTCCCACAACATCCCACACCAACATCCTTCATCAGTGTGGGACTTGATATTTAATAAAGATATGCAAATTTAATATCCACGAAGTAAAATTAATGAGTGTTTTGATACTTATTAAAATAAGTAAAGTTTTCTAAAATGACACAAAAATAGTTGGTCGATGTATCATTTCATATATCTTAATGGGTCACTTATGCTTTGTAAACTGTACTTTGAGAAATAATGATCCACTTGATCACCTTTCATTGCTGAAATTCATTCTGAGTGATAAAATATTATATGATGAACAAGGTGGTATTGAGTGCTTACCATGTTCTGGGTGAAGAAAATAACAGAATGAGAATATATAACATAGCGCAAGATTTGTTACAGAGATCATTAGACTCATGGATCAATAAAAAAAGGTGTCCGAATTCTAAATCTATGATCCAAATAGTTTAGAGAATAGATTTAATAAAATTCTGTTTCAAATGTTTGTGCTGTATATATCTTTTTCTGAAATAGAAGATGATCCATATATACATTCTTGTATGCTAGGTCATTCTTCTCTTACCTAGCCTGGAGCAAGATGGAAACAATCTTTCCAGAATCTGTTTTCCTTGGTTTACACTCATGGACATCTGATATGGTTTGTGTGCATTTTTATTTTTCCTTTTAAAGAGCAGGTTTATTTTCACTACAATAATTATGAGTAATCAATATCATGAAATTATAAAACTGGCATCTGAAGTGGGGAAGAAAACTGTTCAGAAAAACTGTCATTACTGTCCCTCATGCATTGAAACCAAAAAATTCATGGTGATATGTGAATCATTTAACCTCATCTTCAGAGATATTTTTGAGAATTTTCATGATCTAAATACGAGACACCTGAGAGTAGAAAACAAGACCTTCTTTATTGGATTGGAGGCAAAGCTACAAAAGTAATAGCCTCATTATTTTTGCACTGACCATCCCATATTAAGTGAACCTTTCATCCAGTGGCTGAATCAACATTTATTACAATTTCAGAGTACATCCTGTTGTATATGTTTTCTGCAGTTTCAAAAGTGGACTGTGGGCTCATATTTCTGCTATTTTGTAGGACTAATTCTAATAGTATTTAAACAATAATATGTTTTAGGGTATTACTTTCCTTATTGATAAGATTCTGACAATGATTGATTCTTGAAATTTCTAATCCATTCATAAATGTTTCAGTCTTTTTATTGCCTTTGGAAGCAAAATTAAAACCCAAGGAGAAATGTTCTAATCTTCTGAGGCATTCCTTGGGCCTATAACAGCAAAATTTAAATCAATAGCAGCATAGCTTCAGTGTCATAATAAATGAAGCAGTGATTTCAGTGGTTTGACTAATATTTCAAAATATCTTATCCATTATATACAATATTGATCCTACAAAATGTATAGCACAATCTTATGTTTTAATAATTATAATGTTTGTTATGATTAGGAAGGTAATTATAATTTATACTACAGGTACTTGATTCTTCATGTGGTGTCATGAGAAGACAAATTAGAGGTAAAATTTATTTCAGCTTATCAAAATAGACTTGTTATTCTATTTCAATGTCATACTCCTTATTGCTTACTTTGTTTATCTTACCTTTCCTGGGTGGTTAAAATTGAGTATCACTAGTCTTTAGATCAAGAACATAACAAAAAGTGATTTGAAGTTTATAAACTGAGAAGTTTCTGTTTTAGATGGAGTGATTTGGGGAGGTCTGTCTTAGGGGTAATATTTGAACAGAGTTCTGAATATATGAAAGAAACAAGTCAAGTGAATATCTAAGAAAGGATATTCCTGAGAAAGGCAATGACAAGGGCAGAGGCTGGCTGTGAGGCAGGAAAGAGATTGACAAGTACATGAAAAGGAAAAAGTACAAAGAACACAGCCAGCTCAGAGATGATGGTAGAAGATAAGATTGGAGGTTATGGGGAGATATTTAAATTTTACTGTAAATATGAATGAAAACATTTGGAAAGTTTGGGTAGGAAAGTGACATGATCTGAAAGATCTTTTAAAATCAGTCTGGCTGCTCATAGAGAGTATAATATATAGAACAAGAAGTAAAAGTAGGAAAATCAGTAAAGTATCCACTTCAGTAACCCAGGTAAGGGATGAGGGTAAATTTTACTAGCTTTGATCTATATACGTGGCAATAAATGGTCACATCTAGGAAAAATTTAAGCTATAGTTAAAAGGAAATGCTAATGGTTTAGATATGGGTCCTGAAATAAAGAGAGGCATTTGGTCTGGACAACTGTTTCCTAAGATGGGGAAGACTAGTGGGGAGTAGTTTTGGGAATGGGATAGGAGGAATTGATCATTTCATTTTGGAGACACAAGGTAGAGGTCAAGGCTGTAAATGTATATACTTAAGAATCATCAGAGAATATATGGTGTTTAAAGCTGTGGGATGGATGAAACAATTTAAAGAATCAATGTAGCTAGATAAAGCAAGAAGTCTAAGGACAGGGTCCCATGGGAGTGTAACATTAAGAGGTTGAGGAAGAAAAAGCACTCTTGGAAGGAGCAACCAGAGAAGTAGGAGGAAAACCAGAAGATTCTGTTGCCCAGAAGTCAAGCAATGAAACCAGTTAAAGAAAGACCAAATGCAGATGAGGGATTGTGTATAATGAGGAATATGAAATGATGATCGTAGAGAGTGCTGTTGATTTAAGTGAAGTGGTATGAGAGACAGCCTGGTTAGCACAGACTCGAGAATGACTGGAGACAGCAAATACAAGCAACTCTTTTTGAGGTGTTTTATTATTAAAAAGGAGCAAAGCAGGGAAGTAGTAGTTGGAGGGATGTAAGAAACCAAGGAAGGTAACTGTTCACTTTAAAGACCAATAAAGAAGGAAACATGCATGATTCAGGAAACAAGGGAGATGATTGCAGGAATAATGCTTTCAAGTAGACAAGAGGAGCTGGAATTCAATGCACAGATGGAAGGGTTGCACTTAGTTAAGAGCAGGGACATTTCAGCAATTATAAGAAGAGGGAAGACAGAATGTATGAGTGCAGATGTAGGTCAACTGTTGATTTGTTTAGAGAAGAATACAGAAATCTCTTCTGATTGCTTCAATATTTCATGTAAAAAATACTGAAGGGCATCACTGATTTTGAGAAAGAAATAGAGGATGTTAAAATGTTGAGGGGAGGGTAGAAAGTGTAAAATAATAGGTTTACAGAAAGGAAAGGGATTCCATTAAGATAATATTGTAGGACTACTGGACAGTACTTAGAATCCACTTGATATTTGTGGTCATAAATTTAAAGCGATGCCTGTCATCATGAATATGTATTCTCCTTTAGTCATATTTAGGCATTTGGATGGAGGTATACACAGTGTGAATACAGAAAGTTGTGTGTTAATCAGGGGAAAGATTTTGCTGGAAAATTTCAATGGGAGGATGGAAGGACAATGGAGTTCAGAATGTATTTAAGAGACTGACTATAGTGATAGAATATAGAACCTAAGCTGGGTAAAGGAGAATGCAAAAATACAAGGGAACTGAAACAGGAGATCAGTGGATTGAAGGTCATGGTAGAGTGGAAGAATTGTGGGGTGTGGAAAAAATTATCTAGAATTATAGAAAGTATTACTTTGAGAGCAAGATACTTGAGATTGGCATGATTTATATGTTAGAAATGATATAGTGTTTGCTAATGAAAAGTAAAGGTTACACAGAGGTTAACATACATCTGTACCAATGATGGATCCCTGATAGTATCAATGAGGGAAAAGCTGAAGGTAGGTGCTTCTATGAGGCATTTTGGGGGCATGGAGAAATAAAGGATAGTCTGGAAGCATAAGCCAGGACAAGAAACACATCTATTCTCAGCTTTGGGCCTTGAGGTACATTAGGAATACTGGGGTAAGAAGAGCCAAGAGTATGTGTTTGATGGCTTATCAGCAGCACTAGTAGATCTGAGGGTTTCCTTTAAAACCTCTCCTCTGGGAAGTGTTGGGACCCGTGAAAAGAGCATTACCAATATGTGGAGCCCAAGCAGCCCTCCCTTAAAATTTGCTGGGAGCATGCTAATAGAGGAAACGGGAGCCTCAAGGATCAGTCTTACCTGGTTCAGTTGGAGCTATTTGGTTCTCCCTTGAACAATGCTGTGAAAGTTCAAGTCTAAGGATAGGAGAAATCTGACAAGGAGAGAGCAAATATTTCCTTACATAGTCCGTGTCTGTGACCTCCACTTCTGCTCATGGGAATACTCTACCTTGCTGGAAAAATGTGCACCATATATCTTCCCTTTGCACCTCCAAATCTACTCTCCATTTTTTCCTACCTTGCTCTGTGTCCTGGGCAGTTTACTTGTATGAACTACATCCACATGATCCCTTGTCTTCTGGTTTCTGTTTGAGTTTGGCCAAAAGGATATTGGAGGAGTAGAGGAGAGTTAAGCCATGGTATATATTTCCCCTGTTAGTCTCTTTGGGTTCTGAATGAGCTGATTGCATTCCTTACCTGAAGATCACAGAATCTTTTATATGGCCTTCTACACAGAGCTTGCTTACTTTCCGTCTGTGTTAACAGTTCCTTGCCCTTGCTCCTTCAAGCCTACAGGTGGTCATGATGCTCCCCTATTACTAGCCCTTAGGTACTGCATTATACCTTGTGATTTCCCTATACCCTGCCCACGCTTTACAAATAGTAGTCTTCTGAAATTACCTACTTTGAATATGCAGTTTCCTGCTAGGATAATGATAAACAGAGTAAACAGTGCTAGAGTGACCCCAAAGAGCAGAACATTAAATGGGAATGCGGGATCCGAGGAATGTGGTAGCATGCAATGTGTGCATGGGGTGTGCGTTAAGTGCAGGGAGGAGGCAAAGTGTTTAGAGATCTGTCACTAGAATCACAACAGTAGTTCTGAAGACGGTGGCACCAGCTGGCTTATTCTGAAGGCCATATATATTGATGGTTTTCTATTAGATTGCCAATAAAGCTTGTTGAAATAATTACTAGTACACCATTGTAATTACATAGCAATTGTTATCTTATCACTGACTCTGGTATAAGTTCCTTGTCTTGGGTGGGGCAAGGGTTTTTGGTGTTTAAGTCTCCAACTCTTCATCTGTACTCTAGGACCTCAATTAACCTTACTGAGTTCTGATATTAGAAGTTAAATTAAGGCAATTTATTACTATGTAAATAAAAGTTACCAACAGGTTCCAATGATAAAAGAAGAAAATTTGGCAATTACTTGCTCTGGGCAATATCTAGGAACCCATGAATTGCTATCTTTGGTAGGTTAAATAGCACTACAGACTGTTGAAAAGAATTACTCTTCCTGTCATGAAAAAATTTCTCCAACTTGTCTTCCCACTTTTTCCATGGAGAAGTAGATGGTTGTTCAGTATATTGCTATCTCTAAATCATGTTTTCCTCCTCTATAGAATTTGACTATTATACTACCTTTTGGAGTTTTTGTAAGGATAAAATAGGGTAATGTATCTAAAGTGGCCAGCATAATACTCATAACATACCCAATGTGCAATTAAAATTCCACCCCAATTCCCAGCCCCAAAATGCACCTTGGGAAAATCACCCAAGTTTTATCAAGGTCATTTATGGTTTATGTAATGAGACTGTGTGCGTATGCATGTATTGTGTATCTTCGTATGTTTGTGTGTTACAGCAACTGACATTTGGTGCATTTTACAGGCTTTAAAAAATACTTCCTTAATGGTGAGAAACATTGCTTTAGCCAGAATATTTATCTGAAATTGTGAAAATGGCTTTCAGGTCTAAAAGTTAGATGTCAATAGTAGAAATCACTGGGAAAATTCTTTCAGCACTCTGCTTGGCTATGCAGAGTCATTCAAGGAGATATTGTTCCCAACCATCTAAAGACACCAAATCTAGGACCAAAATTGCAAATATGAAATATATATCATAAAGACCAAAACATTTCTGTTATGTACAGCATAAAAAATTTGGACTTAGGCATTTTTACTTTATTTTTTAAAGGTTTGGGCCTATCATTTAATCAAGGCAATTACATTTTGAGAAGGTTTTGTTTATTACTTTGCAAGCCTTTCATCAGTCCAAATGATGATTTGGGAAAATTAAAAAAAAAAAAAATTTGGTTCCTATCACCTTAAAGCCAATGGCTAATATACCCTGGCCCTCCAAATTCAGAACTTGCTTAATGGATAAAAAATAAAATAAATGAATGAATGAATGTTCAGTCAATCACCAAAAAGCAATTTTAACTGATATTATCTTAATAAAGGTATCCCTTGGTATAAAAACACCTCTCTTTATTGCTCCCTAAAACCAACAGAAAAACTCACCAAAGAAAGGTGTGTTGTTTAGTGTGGTAGATTGAATTATGTGCCCCAATTTAGATGAGTTCTTAATCTTAATCTGCATCCCTATGGGTGTGAACTCATAGCCCATAGTAAATAGGATCCTTTGAAGATGTTATTTGTAGTTAACAGAAGCAGGTTGAGTCTTAATCCAGATTACTGGAGACTTTAGGGAGAAGCCATAGGGAGAAGCTGGAAGTCCCCAGGAACCTAGAAAAGAAAGGAGAAGACATCACCTTACAAATACAAATGTGTGTAATTTGGGGGCATTTTTGGGACTTGGGAATTGTTATGAATGACACTGCAATGACAGATACAGGCCATTATATATCTTGTCATAACGTACAAAAACGTGTGGGAGAGACAATAATCTACAATGTAGACTATAATCCATGCCATAGTGGCAATGCTCCAACATGTGTTCAACAATTGTAACAAATGAACCACACTAATGAAGGATGTTGTTAATGTGGGAAAATGTGGGAGGGCTAGGGAGTGGGGCATATGGGAATCCCCTATATTTTTTATGTAACATTTATGTAATTTAAGTATCTTTTTAAAAAAATAAAAATATATACTAAAAAATAATTACAAAAAAAAGAACATATTTAAAAGTTACTATTTGGAGATGAATTTTTAAATGTCTTTCTAATTAATTAGAGGTAATGATGTAGATACTTAGGGATCATTCCTACACCACTTAAGCTAATACTAGATCAGTTTTCTGATGTTCTTCATAGAAGAATGTCCTCCAGATAAGAGCACTTTGGGGAAGGTACAATGATGAGAAAATTGCTGAATCATTAAAAGTTTAATATAGTTTCCATAGGAAAGATGCTGTGGTATATTCCTGGCAACATAATTGGGGAAGAGAATCAAGCCATGTAGACTGGCAGATCAGCTGAGAAGGAAATCTGATGCAAAATGGGAACCACAGGAATCTGAATTATTTAAGTATGGTTGCTTTATTTACAAATGAACTGAACAAAATATCTCATTAACTAAAAAGTAATTTTCCAAGGAAAGATTAACTCACCACAGCACATAAGAAGGATAAAGCTAACAAATGCCAAACATTCAGCTACAACAAACTGTGAAATTAGTTTTCCTCTGCCTAATGGAGAACAAACAATGGCTTTCCATGTTTATTACTTATCATGCACATTCCTCAATGAATAATTTATTCCCACAAAAGGTTTGAATGGGTATTTTGTATTAGGTTTACTTCACCATAAAGGCAAAATTTTAACTTACATACTTTTAATTCAATAATAATGTGTGGTCTTTTATAAATGCAAGTGATAAAGTACCATTGTAGCATTTTCTAGTGCAGTGCAACCCATAGTGCGGTCTACAGACTGGGGCTGCTCTGAGCTATTTATTAATAGAATGTAATAAGTACAACAATTGCAAATTTTAGAACTTTTCTAGCAATTTGACATTGTCACAACATCTAAGGCTATGGTCAATGGACTATTCTCATTGAATAGGATCTAGACCAATTTGGGTGTTGTGGAGCTTGCATGATGAATTCCAGACAGCATGAGCTGCATACTAATTATGCACAGTTGGACCATGTATTGGTCCACAAGTGGAAAACAAAACAAAACAAAACAAAAAACTGGTTCTTTATCACAAACAGGTGGAGAAACACTGATACAGAGGGAATAGTATGGATTCTGGAGTCAGGAAAACCTGGGTTCCAATCCAGCACCACATCCCTTATTCCATGTGATCCTGAGAACATTGCTTAACTGCAAAAAAAATGGAGATAGTGATTCTTATCTCATAAGGTCATTGAGAACATTAAATGGAATATTTGTATGCTTTACCTTATGATATATCATTTGAAAATGTTTAAGAGCAGCCTGTACCATCCCATTCTAGCCAAATAATGTTGGGGAGGTAGGGGATCTTTTGAAGAGTGTTTGATAAAGGCATTATGTGTGTGTGTGTGTGTTTGTGTGTGTATGTGTATGTATTCAGGGTATTGGGAAACAAGGAAAAGAGGAATAATGAGGACCTAGGGCTGATATTAATGGAGCTGTTCTGCCCTCAAGGTCTGATGGAAGGTAACAGTTACCAAAACCTAGAAGTAAAAGTCATAAAGTCATCATTGAGAGAGAAAATTTATACGTGGATACAAACTGCTTCAGGCAAGCCCACAGGCAGGGGGATGGAGAAATAAATCCTCAGCCCTTACTTTCATCACTCCTTATGATTCCCTATTGGAACTTCCATTGGCCAAACTCAACTGGAAGCCAGATGGCAAGGAAGCTTATTAGGGAAGCCTATTCGGGAGAGTAGTGGCATGGAGAGATAAACACAAGATAGCCAGCATAACATGTGCGTACACACAAGCACACAAATATGTGCACACAGACACACACATTCACACATGTTATATAAAGGGAGAAAGAGAGAAAGACGGCTGCCTGGATTCATTATATTTATCAAAATATTACCCATGATGACTTTATGCTTTTCAAATTAGTTATTTTCTATTAGCATTCAAATGATTTATATATTTAGAAACAATAATAAAGATATTTTCATTGTTACAAACAACAGAAGAGGATGGATGGCAGTCTACAAGAAAGGATAGGAGTAAAAAGACATAATCCAAGCTGAGAACAGGTTTCCTTAACCCTGCTTAAGCCTACTTGACCGTCAGTAGCTCATGCAGCCTCTAATACTTTATAGCAAAATAAACCAAGCAAAGGAAAAGCTGAGAATTAGGAGGTACATTGTGAGAAACCTCTCTAAACGATGTGGAAGCAGAAGATTTGAGAATTAAAGACTCAAAAGCTATTTCCACTTGACTTCAAGTCATGAGTCAGAATACAAAGTATACCAGAACTCTATTTCCTCAAAATGAATAGAGATAATTCATTACCATGATTCCAGGGCAAAACAGGGTTAGAAATCAGGTCAAAGTTAGTAAAAATGCATTTGTGTTAGCACTGTTTAGCTAATATGAATTTATGACTTTCTGAATTGTTTTCCAGGGAAACATTTTTCTTTGCGTATGTAACAATGACAAAGCAAGGAAGGGAAGCATTAAAACTCAGCTCAATATCTACTTACCTTCACGACCTTGAGAGTCTCTCACATACCTCACACAGACCACCATAACCAGCAGCCTGAGGAATGGTGGGAATTAAGCTCACTCAGATAAAGTGAACACTCTGTAGGGACAGGCCTCTGATTTTTTTTTCAGGTAACTTTAGTGAATTGTTAATCTGGCTTTATTTACTATAATTTTAAGACCCTCACAGTGTTCCCTCAACATGGCTTTTGCCCCAATCAAGGCGATGGAGTACCAATAGGCCTCTCACTCTCTTTTCTCCATGATGACTCACTTGTAGACTTCCAAGTAAGAGTGGACAGAGACTGCAAATAACCACTTCCCTTTGATTGGGCCCTCTTTTGTGTTTTTGCCTGCTACTACTGCTTTTCTGTAATGCTTGATATTCTGTGTTGTGGACCATGTAACATCAATCTTCAACAGCAGCTTTCCAGAAATATTGGATTTTTTACAACATGCCCAGCTCTGTGCTAGGTACTGGATAGACCAATGAACAATACCTTCATGAGTCTCTACCCTCATGGAGTTCAAGGTTAAGTGGGAAAGAGAAACAATAAATGCTTGCTCAGCATTACAAAAAGGGGGAAGTGGAATGCTATAAAAGTTTTGGGGATACGGAAAGGCTTTCTTATGGAGTGATATTTACTTTGACACTCAGAGGAGGAGGTGGAGTTGCATATTGATGTGGGCTCCGGAGCCAAAGAGCATAGCTACTTCTTAGCTCTGTGACCTTGGTGTAGTTACTTGACTTCTCTGTGCTATGGTGTCTTCATCCCTAAAATGAGAATAATTAATGGTAATACCTACAGAACAGGAATATTGAGAGGATTGCTATAGTAAATATCTATCAAGTAAACAGTGTCCTTCTAAGCATCGTATGAGTGTTTGAATATATTTGCAAAGTGGGAGAATAGTGTTCTAAGAAGCAGGGAAGCTGGAATGTTTGAAAGTCCTGCAGAGAGACATGCTGGTGATTTTGAAGGCCTTAAAGGCAGGTGACCACAGGAGGAATCTTTCGTAAAAACAGAACTAACCTGAGTAATAACCTACCATCAGTATTGGAGCATCTATTGCACTATAGCTTCTCAAAAGTTATTTGCTAAGAAAATGAATAATTTAATGACCCTTAACTCAACTCACATTGAACCCTACAGATGTGGCTCTCATTTTATTCAATAATTCATGCACCTATGCTTGTGTTTTGTTCCTAAATCCAGGTCTTCACTTTATATCCCATTTATGTAAACTTTGTCCCTATCCTGACTGCCCCACACAACCATGCTGAACTGTAAGAACCTCCAAATACCCACAAAACTGGGATTCTACTTTCTTCTTCTCAATCTTCCCTAGGGACTGAAATACTTTTCTGGTCATCCAAATAAAGAGCTACTATACTTTACATAGTGTATTCTTGCAGTCTCTTCCCATATAGACTCTGTGTATACCAGGACCCCTACTTTACACCTTTTTAAGGACCTCCATAAACAAACTACTTGCTTACATGGGCAAATGGCATGTTTCCACCCTGAAAAGCAGTACATGTAGTGATTAAAGACAGATCTCTAGAGCTAGGATGTGAGGCTATCATTTCCAGGCCCACATCACTAACCTCTGTGTGCCAGTGGATTTTAAAGGGACATAAACTTGGTTAAGAATTAAATGAGTCAATACCTGTGAAGTCCATACGCTGGCTCTGTTTCATGGAATAACCAAAATAATAATGTCAGTGTTAACACATTCTATGGCTGCTGCTATACCCACCAGCTGCACTTCCTACTAATGCTCTTGGGTCTACCTGGAAGTCACCAGAACTAATCCAGTGGGTGTTTTAGGTGTCATTCCTTCACATGTAACTTTTCTAATCACCTACCAAGGCTATCTTCACATTTTGCAATGCCTTTGGGCTTATCTGACCTAGTATTTACTATCAATTGCTCAATCATAGAAACAGTTTTAAAAAGAAAAAAAACATATAATTCATCATTAATATTTATCATACTTCTATTGCTTTCCACCATTTTTCATTGCCTATTTGGGAACCAGGCCCTATAATAGGTGCTTCATGTATCTTGTTTGGTCAAAATTCATTTAATCATAATGTTTAATGTATGCTTATCATCATCTTTTGAAAGCTCATTATTACTGTTTTTCACTATGGTTCTTTTAAATACTTTCAATTTGAGGCTAAGAAATGCTTTCATTCTGGCTTGCCTCGGCAACTTTTGTTATCAAAACATTTCTCTAGAGTCAGCATTTCTGAATTACTTTTCTCTATGTTCAGTGATCAAGTGCCTTTTAAGTGGAACAGTTGGCATAATCATTCTAGCAAAAGGCACATTTCTGGGTAATAAGTGACCCTAAAACATTTACAACGCCAAAGGACCCACTTGCAGGAAAAGACAATCTAATGCAGTTCCTCATGTAATCAAGTGGAAACTGTTCTCCATTATCGTAGCCTGCCTTTCCTCAGGTTTGCCCAACTTGGGTCTTAAAATGGGGCCACTGGGAAATGAATTTTGCTTTCACCTCCCCATAAACACCAGCTCCCTGCAGGTCTCCCTCTTCCCCCTTTTAATTTATCACAATTGGCAGCCCCTAGAGGGTCATCTTTACAATACATTTTAAATGTTCTGACCAATCTTCACCTGGCAACGGCAGAAAGAGCTTGATTCTGCTAAACTCTGCCTCGCCCCTAGCTATTGCCATTTTACAAGGCACCACAGACCCTTCAATTAGGTGTTTTAACTCTCCGCTGAGCACCATTGCCTTTTCTAGGGATTACTATCCCTACCTTGGGGAACATGAAACCATTAAACCAATATTTCTATATGCCTGGCAGGCTTAGCCGTCTCCTGGGCTTTGCCACAGCCCCTCCTAGTCCACCTCCCACCTCCCAGCATGCACTACTCCCTGTCCGTCACTTCCTTGACGAGTAACCACAAGCGCCAATCATGGTGTCAGGTGCCGGGCATGCATGAGGCGACGGTCGATGGACAGAAGTATGTCTCCCTCCATTTTATAATCAATTCTGTAAATGAATAACAGCAGTCGTGCTCTGTGTACCTAGAATCTTACAGAATTGTTTGTATCATAGCCACTTCCTTTCTTAAGTCTGATTTTCATACTCTGAGAGCATCAATATTTGAACGGGCGGAGGCTGGACCAAAGACAAAGGATGAAGAACCTTGAGTCATATTCAGGGAGGAAAAACAAGCAAGCAAACAACGAACAAACAAAAAATATTTGACCCTTAAAAAATACGGTTTTATAATTGGGTCCAAATCCTCTTCGTGGCATCTTTTCTTGGGAAATGTTTCCAGGAAGAGTCTCAATCTCTTTCAAACTGACTCTTCTATTGCTCTTTCTATACACAACTTCTGCTCCCTATTTATGTAATTAGCAACATTCATCCTTTTAAATAAGCTTCACCTCAAACTATCTGCACTATTTACTATGTTTTAAGCGCCAGCAGAGTTCAATAACAAGAAAATGCCTAACATCATATAAAAATGCAAGCCCAGTTTCAGACAGCACTCAGATCATAAGTTGTCAATTTCTAGAAAAGAAATGAATATAGTAATTAGTATTGAGAGTTTATCCATTAACTAGACACTATTATTGAGAGTTTAACATTAGCTAGACACATTATGTACATCGTCTGATAAGACTCTCACAAGAAATTTATGACCTACGTAGTATTATTCCCAATTTACAGATTCACAAACCACAGAGCCCAAGGTCACAGAGCTAGAACCTAGCAGAGGCAGGATCCCCATGTTGTCTGTTGGCTCCTAAAAATGGCACTGTAACTAATTGTACTGGTTTTATTCTTTGAAAATTCATTAACAATCAGTAAACAAAATATACATTGATTTCTTTAAGAAGCTCTATGTTTGGTATAAACCAGACATGAGGAAGTTTGTGCTGGCAAATAGCAGGGCTCCCACATTCACGTTTACTGCTAATTTTAAAGACATATCATCCTAGAACGTGTCAGTCACATAATCAGCAGCTGAATTGTTTTTCACACAAATTGCATCTCCCAGTGTAATGTACACATTGTTATCCTCATAAGTAAGGTTCATGCTCTATTGGCTTCTCCATTTGGGGCTGTATGTTTATTTTTTTATACATGCACACATAAATTTACCAAACACAAATCCAATTTATTGGTATTAACATGTGCTTTCACCCTCCAATATGCTGAAAGAGACAATTTATGTTGGATACTTTGTAAAAACAGAATTAGATGGAGACTCAGAGCTAGAAATTGCTCTGTAGGGTAATATATTCCCACACTGCCTCTTCTTTTTCCTATCTAATAGTCTAAATGGGTCAAACGAGGCTAAAGCATAACCCTAGGCAGCTTTATTTGTTTGATATAATTACTAATTTGGTAGTAGCCTTTTTTATTTATGACTGGTGATTTCCTTATCTTTTTCTATTTTTTACTTTTACCATTTTGAACTAACAATTTATCCCAGGCAGCGAATAAATCAGATGTCCTAGGTTTCCAAATTGAGTGCCCTTCCCACCTGTTTGCTGTAATTTAAAGAACCCTTTCTTCCACCCGTACATGGTGTGACAAAGATCCAAAGGGGCCTCTACTATCATTCATCCATCCGTTCAGCTTCAACTGCAACCAAGGCGCTTGGTGCCAATTATGTGTTGGGCACTGTGGTAAATATTTAAATGATCCAAAAGCATTCAGTCTAGTGGATTTTCCAGGCCAATATTCCGTTCTTTGAGAGTAACCGAGGCTTGAGCGCAATCAAGATAAAGAGATTTCTGTTTGAGGCTAATCTTTAAGTTAAGAGATATATACTTGTCTGAAGTTACGTGAACATTTGACAGTGAACAAGTCATTCCTGTCCTTGGTACTCAGTTCAGCCATCTGTAAAATAACATTGAGAGATGACCTCTGAAGCATCTTCCATACCTAACATTCCACAATTCAAATGAATCAATAATTTGCATGATTATACCATCATGCTTATGTTTAACTTCCTATGTAAAATAAGTTTTCAAAATATATTTTTAAAAATTATAATCAAATTCTTGATCATTGTAGAAATTATAGACAATACTGATACCTACATAAAGGGAAAACATACTACATATCAAAGATGATGATTTATATTTTAGTGTGCTCCTATAATTTTACTTGAAATAATATTTTATGATTTTTTAATATTAAAACATATTTTTGGATTGTTCATATATGTCCATCTGGTCCCAGGGTTATGTGGTATCTTTAAAATTGTACCCTGCATATTTTTAGAAGTTCTTCAGCGTCTTTCCAGAATCTCTTTTTGTGTGGGAAGAACAGAGGGGGAACACAATCTGTCATATCTCAGGGTGAATGAGATCTCCATACCCGAGTCTAGGGAGGTCTGAATTATACAGTTATGTGAGCAGAAGATGAAAACCAGAAAGATTATCAGAACTAATTCCATGGTTATTTCTTGCTTATCTTTACAGAAAGACCATTTCAGAGTCTAGAATAGGAAAACTGACGAAAGAAATATCTTGGAAAAGAAACTCACTTTCTGAGCTCATTTGCACACTTACTTATTCTGGCTGTCTGGGTTCATCAGAAGCCAGGGAAACAACATTTATACAACAGTGACTTCCAGGAAAATAATTTACAACGAAAATAAATGAAGGTCTGTGTTCAAGCCAAGAGAAACATTTGTTCACCTGGAAAGCCAGCCAAGTGGAATATATGCCTGCTTACTGCAGAATTCTGTCCTCTAGTCATCTTTTATTTAATTCTATAAGGGAGGTGATGTTAATATGTTAATGCATACCTACCTTTTGTAAAATTTTAGAATGTTGTAACCTTTGCAGAACTTAGGAAATTTTTCCTGTTCCTCGGAAGTACTCTTCTCTTTATTTTGTGCAGTATTATAGGTTTGTATTTTTTGTTCCTTTGTCACCACCCATGCAGAAAATGCAAATTGTATAGACAGGCATTCCCTTTTAGGCTTCATCCTTCACCAGTTCACTAAAGCTGTTCTCTTTAAGGGTCACCCATAACTTCCCAGTGGACAAATCTAAAGATATGCTCTCAGTTCTCAGTTTGCTTGATTTCTTTGTAATATTTGAAACTGATGATTACTCCCTCCTTCTTTAAGTACCCTTTCCTCCAGGCCTTAGGAGGCTGGGCCCCCTGAACCTCCCCGACATCTCTGCTCATTCCTCAGGCCCATGCTTCTGCTTCCAGTGCCTCTACCCTTCGATCAGTGTTGGTGTTACCAAGAAAGTTGTCAGGAAAATTGCTGAAGTTGGCATGGCCAAAACTTCTCCCCAAGAAGTTCAAAAGGATAAGTTAATATTCACATAATCCAAGTTTTCAAAGGTGGTAAATGAACATCTCAAGCTATTTATCCCAATAAGCCATTTACATTTAATGGTAGAAATCTAAGTGCTGGCCACAGTGTACTTTAAATGCTTCCAAAGAACTAAAGATTCCTCAAGGCTTTGCCTGGATGCCTATCTTCTTATCACTCCACATTCTTTCCTCTAACATCATGGCTTCAGATATAAGTTCTGTGCTGATAAATACAAAGTTTAGAACTTTTACCTTACCACTTATTTTCTGAATTTCAGGTCCTCATTTCTAATACTAGCTGAGTTTCTGCTGTGTATGCCACATTAGTGTTCCAGAATCAACCTTAGACACACAGATCTATATTTATTTCCTAAGGTTTGCAATGAATACATGAGATTATGTCTCTAAAGAACAGAGCACTGTGCCAGACACCTGCCATTAGAATGTCATTAATAGTATTGATGACTAATTCTGGAGAGGTTATTTTCTTGTCTCCTCATAAAGGAGGAACTGGTTAGAAACAAGAAAGCAGGAGCTGGTTTTGTTTTATTTCACCTTGAGAGTCCTTATTCTCCAAGAAATTTCATCACCAGGTACAGCCTAGCCTAGACCCAAACGTACTGTCCCGAGCTTGTTTTATATAAAATGGATTCTCTGGCCTTTCCTGCCTGTAACTCCTCACTCATTGCCTTCCTTTGCCCTCCATTTTTATAAAGTTCTTTTTACTACATGCCTTATCCTAACTTCCTATTGACTTTACTATTTCTCTCATCGCATAATTAATGGAGCAAACAGATTTTTTTTTCACCCAGTAAATAGAACACAGGTGATGTTTCTGGCTAATTTATCAGAGAATTAGGTACTTTTTACCTGGTTTTTATATGACCACCAATGCTGTTCAATCTTTCATGGTCTTACAATAATTCCTATTTTATTCAAGACCATCTGGCTTATTCACAATTGCTTAAATTCACCATTCCCAATTTATACAGATAGAAATGCATGTGTATATTTTATAGATGCATATATATTTAATAAAGGAAAAAATATTACCACTACTATTATTATTCTCATTCAATGTCAACCAACCCATATCTCCCATTTTCCTTGACTGACCCTTATCCTCTTAGTTAAATCATTGTAGATTCCAATGCTCTATGACTCCCTAAATTTATCTGTAACATCCAATTTTATTTACTCCATCACATATTTTTCATACCCAAAGCATTCTTCTGAGGGCATTTCCCCATCACTTCTCTTCTTGATTTGTGAAATAGTTTCTAAAATGTTTCTCACAACCCTTTCTTCTACTGCCATTCATAATTCCACCAGAGTTGCCATTCTATAATATAAGGAAAATTTATGTTTAGTTACGTTGCTGGTATTGAGAAGCAGAAGAGTCTTTTATTTTTATCCTTATTGCCTGTAAACCTATCTCACATCTAGAAAGTTCTCCAATAGCCTCCACAATCTCCCTAATTTCAGTTACAGCCTCGTCTATCCTCACATCTTTCCTTAGTCACTATATCATTAATATTCTGTACTTTTGTTCATTCTGTTCCTTGAGAGTTCAGGATGTTCTTCTTTGCAGGGTCCTAGATAATCTTCAAGTCTAGCTTCCATGATCGACACCAAGTGGAGTTTATCTTTTCATTCATTTTGTTCTCTTAGCAATTCACCTAAGTCTCTATTATGGCAAATTTTACATTCTTTTTTTTTTCATTTTTTATTTTTTAGAAGACACTTAGATTACATAAATGTTACAGAGAATATATAGGGGATTTCCATATGCCCTGCTCCCCACACCTCCCACATTTTCCCACATTAGCAACATCTTTCATTAGTGTGTTACATTCATTGCAATTGACAGACACATTTTGGAGCATTGCCACTAAGCTTGGATTATAGTTTACATTGTAGTTTACATTCTTTCCCACTCAATTCTGTAGGTTATGGCAAGATATATAATGGCCTGTATCTGTCGTTGTAATGTCATTCAGGACACTTCCCAAGTCTGGAAAATGCCCCCGTATTGCACCTGTTTTTCCCTTTTTCTACCCTCAGAACCTCTAGTGGCCACTGCCTCCACATCAATGATATTTCTTCCATTGTTAGAATCACAGTAACCAACACACCAAGGAAGAGAGAGTGTCTACAACTGCAAGCAAGAGAGTCCCATCCATCGGCCATAGGGGATTGAAGCCCCCTCTCAATTAAAGGTGGAGTGGGCATCACCATACCAGAATCCTTAGGATTAGGGAATGAACTATGAAGTAAAATAGACTTACCCTGTTTCTTAGTAAAGCATATACTTGTTTGACTCCCTTACCAGATTTTAACTCATTGAGACAAATTTAATTATTGCATCCTTCACAGTGCCTAGATGGGTGTTTTGTGCATAGAGGTACAGCAAATGCCTGCAAGATTACTTGAAAGGATTCACTTATACATTGTTCTTCTAAATGATGTAGGGAATAATTCTACATGATACTAATTCTGTATTCTAGATTCTTCCTTTCATGTAGCTAAATTCTATGTTCTTTGATTTTAGGGAGGTTTAGCTTACTTATCAGTAGATCCTGAAACATGAACTCACACTCTTATCCTCAACTATAAAATGGGAATAATATTGGTGCCTACCTGATAGGCACTGTTGTAGAGATTATCAGTTAATACATTTAAACTACAATTCCAGGCACACAGTACTTCAAAAATATAGTTTCCATTAATTACACATGTTAAAATTTAAATATAAAGTACTTTCATAACAATATCAAAATTATTTGTCTAACTTCCACATAAGACAGGAGTATGGCAACAGATATTAAAAATACAGTACAAGTGATTCCATGGTGCATCAAGGTATGTACCTAAACATGGATTAGATTATAACATTTCCTAAACCTAATAATAGTAATGGTAATAATGATAATATTTAAAATAATGAGAATAGTACCAACTATAAAAATATGTACCAGGAACTTTGCATGATTTTTCTCATATATTTCACATATTTAAATTATAAGACAATTAATAAATGTGGTATTAGTATCATATCCATTTTGCAGATGAGGAGGGTAAGTAATTTGTCCAAGATAACACAACTAGCAAGTGTTAAAAGGCATTTTTGAACCCTGATTCATCCATCTCTAAAAGCCATTCATATAACAGTGTATGATGCATTTCCACAGTGTTCTTTTATTTATTTATTTATTTATTTATTTATTTATTTATTTTGGTCTTCCTTCTTACCATTTACTCTTTCCAGCATACTTTCTTCTGATTACTGTATGCACAAATAATACTTATTTAATGGTCATGGCAAATGAGATCAGACATATAAAACCTCCCTTATCTCACCATGAATAGAATTTTTTATCACAAAAAAATGGTACTGGGAAGCGGGTGTGGCTCAATGGATAGAGCCCCTGTTTACCATGCGGGAGGCCCCGGGTTCGCTTCCAGGGGCCTCCTTGTGAGAGCAGGCTGGCTGCGCGGCGTGGTGGGCTGATGCAGCAGGACCTCACAGCAAGGGGGAGATAAGCAGACACGGAAAAAACACACAGCGAATGGACACAGTAAAACACAAGCAGCAAGGGGGGGATAAATAAATAAATAAATAAATCTTAAAAAAAAAAATGGTACTAATTTATCTTTACCTTGTATGGCACTTTTCATTTTTCTACCTTAAGTTATAATTATAAGCACATCTATTTTTTTCTGTCCATCTCATCTATAAGTTCCTTGAGAAAAAGTATTTGTATTTTGTCCAGTTTTGAAATTCCTGGAGCACTTAGAATACTGTGCTGCACATGGTGCATAAATATTTAGATTTTGTATCTTTTGTTTCTCATTTCAATCTCATGACATGTATATGAAAGGTTAAATTTTCTTTTTTTACAAATGAGGAAAAGGGAGAGCATTCATTCTTAGCAGGCACTTCCATTGTACAGCAGTACACATGTAGATTTAATCATAGAGTTAAATGTTTGAAGACAGCTTTTTAACTAACTTGCATGACTATCAAAAGTTGAATGTTGAGAAAGCCCATGAAATTTAATTTCTAGAAATTTTGATTCTAGTAAATTGAGAGTTTTAAAGTTGTGGATGCTACTAGGAAATGAGAATTTATTACTGATGAAACCAGTGCAATTTGATCAATCTTTCAATTATAGAACTTTATACATTCCAAATACATAGTGAAAGATAAACATTTTTTTAAGATTTATTTTTCATTCATTTGTTTGCACTTGCTTGTCCATTGTGAAAGGTAATCATTTTTAAGTGATCAATTATTTTATTATTAGTCTGATTTTTTGGACAAACACTTCTTAGACACCCAAAAAATAAGCCACCAAAATGAATCGACCAACTGAAAAAGCATCAGTGACACCCTGGAGTTATTCCCTTTATTCTTTGGCTTCTCCCACATTATAAAATTATCAAGGTTTAAATAATCAGTTTCAACAGCTTTCTTAAGCCATTCAGATGACTTTCTAAATCTCTAAGTCTAAAAAAATAGGCTTATCAATATGATATTTATTATGTGCCTAAATACATTTCTCATTGAGAGCTGAAACCCTGAAACCTATTTTCCAATGCTGGTTTCTGAATAATGGAAACAAAGCTTTCACATGCTTTTCATGGGAGTTGCTGTTCAAATTTGCATTAAAAAGTCTTTTAACCTTTCAACTGTAAGACACTATGTCATGTTCAAAATTAGAGAAAAGTTATTCTGTAATCATAGCTAATGATGCAACTTCTATTGTTTAAATAGAAATAATTATAGGAAATAATCTGGCCCCATAGATGCAGGTGACACTATTATACCACCCTTTAATTTGTCTCTTTGTGCTACTCAATATGGTAATTTCATGTTCAATTTTAATATTCTTTCTCCCTCTGTGAAAATGATTGTCTTAAAACAAATGTCTTGAGTTCAATGACATACATTGTAACAGAGAAGTATCTATTCTTGTTTAAATGTAAACATAGTATAAATGCCATCTCCCCTCCTAATGTAAGCAACATTAATTATTTAATCTTTAATGCCATTAACTTTGCAACATGCTTGTAAAAATAGAGCTAATGGGTTTCAGTTGCTAAACACTTTATGATAAGTTGTAATCTTGTCAGTCAGCATGATTACTGTATTTGTAAATTAATTTAGAATCTAAAAATACAAGATAATTAAAATCCATATTTTAGACTGGGGATGATTTGTGAAACCGTCATCTGTGCTGAAAAGCTCTGACTACAATACTGTATTAAGTTAGTTCTGCCAATAGCTTCAAATTGCACCATCACAATATTTTCAATTTTTAGATTTCCTTGGTGATTTCAAAGATAAAGAAATAAAATACATAAAAATGTTAAAAGATAAGTCAATCTGCTAAAAACTTTGTTTAAAGGAACTGCAATGTGCATAGGGCAATGCATTAATATTTACAATATATAGGTTTTACATATACTCAGTTAATAATAAGGGGGACACTATCATTTTTACTATCTAAAATATGTGTGTCTACTGGGTTTTATTTTAAGCCAAAGAAGGTAGTGGAGAACCGAAAGTAACTGATTCAAGGGGCTTAAATTGATATGAATAAACAAATGGGATATCACATATATTAAGGCATAAATGCAACCATAATTATAGATAAATATGATGCACACTATTAAAAGCTTAGTGATACTATTGATAGATAAGAGAACACTTTTTAGAAGATATTTGCTTGCTGTAGCTTCCTTAATTTTTCAAATTGAGATTCCAGGAAGCATTTATTTATTTATTATATATTTTTTCTTTAATGAGTCATAATTTAGTTATTTGAAGGTTGGACATTATTTAGTTGATGTATTTCCTTTGGCTCAGTTTTGGTATATTTCCTTTGTAGAGTTCTTTACAATTCTTAGAATTCAAGGTGAATAAAAGTTTAAGACTTTGCAAGATTTGAGATTTGAAACATGTCAATATGTAAATGATTGGTATACTTAAGGCTCTGTCTGAAGTTAAAACCAAGAAGGATTTATATATGACCATGAGCCATGCATCAATTAATTACTGTATTTAAATATGAGTTTTAGCCTTAGATATTTTTTATAAAGTCCATTAAAGTTAGTATAAATTAACTGCATGGCCACTAACAAATCTACTCAGGTTGTTTATTAAGGCTTTTTAGCTTGATAGTTTAGTTACAATAATAATAAAATGATTTATGAATAAAGTTTATGTTCCCCAAAGCCAAATTTTTATGAAAGCTAGTATGTGCTATTTTTCTCCTTATTAGGTAAACATATGCTTTCACTTTCTTAATGAATGTAGTGGGTTGTATATACATCTTAATCATATTCCTGATGTCTGAAATTACCCTTTATCCAGCAAGTCTTCTGTAATTCTGAATTCCAACTCTCCCCTCAGCCATTCCTACTCTTAATCTCATCTCTGATCTCTCACCACTTGAACTCTCCTTAGTTCATTAGAATATTATATCTTTCTGATTTTATTTCTCTCCCAGGTCATCCTGGACCAACCTCATGGTTAATCATCTGAGGGACATCTTTCCACTATTTTTAGATTTTCATTCCCCTTCACATTCTGCTACTGACCCCTCCTAGGCAGTGTCCAACTGTTGACCATCTCTCTTTTTCCTAGACTAAGAAGTGTACAGGATACCTCATAATCTCTGCAATTATAGCCATTACAAATTTATGATTGCAGCCTTGCTTGGTTAAGCCCTGAAGAAAGCCAGCATTTCTCTTTTAAGAAGCTTCCTTTGCAGTCCTCTTTCCTTATCCAAATAGCAGCTCTTCCAAACTTTCACAGCTAACTGCAAATCTTCAACTCTTTTCCAAATGAGTTAGTTCTCATTTTGAGCAGACAACACAATCTATTTTATTGAGATAATAATGGGCATCAAATATGGACTCTTTAAAACCCATAGATATATCCAACAGAAAGAGCTAACCTTACTATATGAAATACATATGAAATTAAATCTCTCTCTCTCTCTCTGAATCACAGTTTGGGGTAATGCCAGGATGGAATCAGAATGTAATAAAACAATCTAATTGTGCTACAAATGTATGACACAACCTGACTGAAGGGGGTGGAGGGAAAAATGACTGTCTTTAGGTGACTTTGGAAATGAGTGGAATCTGGCAAAAAACAAAAATAAGCAAACAAACAAAACCCTGTTCATATGCACTGTACTCTGCTTGATGTAGGTGTTTCCCACAGGAGTATGGTAGCAGTTCTATATAGACAGTAACTCTGGGTATTCTTACAAGCACTTGGAACTGACACAAAACAAATAGATCAGGAAACTAAGTTTTTGAGGACGTTGTATTGCCAAGAAGAAGCCTCTCTTCATAAAAGAGAATAAATAAAAACACTTTGTTTTGTAAGCCTTAAGCCATGTTTTGTAAGCCTCAGCCATGTAAAACAACCCTTTGGCACAATGTGGACTTACAAACAAGTTGCCCCTTCCCAATGGGGGGCATACGCCACTGCCAACTTCTGATATGGCCAGGAGGATAATGTCACTGAAAACCTTCCCAGAGGATCATCTGCACACACCGGGATGGGGGGAGGGCGTCTTTTCCAAATCTGCCTGGAAGGATTTGATTATTGCTAGTCTTTCCATTGTGTCTCTCATTTTCTCTTTTCCAAATAGGAGTTTTAACCATGACAACCTGACCCTAATCTACCATTGCCATTGTATGCATATATAAATATTTTCTGTGTGTGTGTGGAGTAGGGAGGATAAACTGTATTTTTATGTACAAAATCGCATATTTATTGAGTACTTACAATGTATCAGGAATTAGTTTAGATTGGAAAAAAGACTAGGGGAAAAAAGCCAATTCTGAAGGAGGTAAAGGAGTAATTGAAGAAACAAGTCTCTCCCTTAGACATCTTCTTTGGTCTCGTCACCGAATTCTTCTCTTGCAGGTAGCATTCCAGAATTGCTGGAATTCAAAAAGTGGTATTTTTCTTTTCCTTTGCTTTCAGCTTCAGTGAACATCATACTGTCCATTCTCTGCTATTGTACGAGTGGAGGAAAGTTTTCTGGTGAAATAAGGTAGGCAGTATGCATTGAAAGAGCTTCATAAACTCTTGGCTAACTATTTTATTTCAAAGGAAGCCTGCCAGAAGCGGTTGTATTTGTTATGTAGAGGGACTGTTGTAATAAGTGGCTACTGTGGCTACTGTTCTTTTCATGCACACTAAGAATCTGCTCATTTATCTCCTTTGTGTTTATCTGCCAGTGGAAGGCAGCATCAGTGTTTAGGGTGAAGTGGTAACATGACTCACATGCTGCTATCATGTTCTTAGCATCAAAGGCCTGGGTAAGCTCAGGCATGGTGGAGACCTGGAACTGTGGTTTGTCTCTGTTGGTGAGTGAGGCAGAGCATGCACTAAAGAAGAGAGGGGAAACTGGACCATATTTTTACCAGCCATCATGTTTACTACTAGCTTGGAAGGAAAGTGAAGGACTGTGTTAACACCACTCATTGTGGCTGATATAAAGTGGTTTAAATCACTGCATGTTGGTCTGGTCAGCTTCAGTTTTGGAAGCTGAGTCATAGAGAACCTTGATGACAATATACTAGGTCTCACATGAGTTCTGGTGGTGCATAAAGGCATTAATCACAGCGTTGGAGACTTTGTATGAAATAACCATTCATCAGGGCTCTCTTCACAGATCTTGCTGATGAGGAGACGGCCTGTCCCGTAGCTGGTGTCCCCAGCCCGAGACTGGATGTTTGAATGTCCTGGGGTGGTAACAGCTGTCCACCTCTTGACATACATTGCCTAGCATGGAGCCAACTGGCTCAGCTCTGTCTCTCTACTGATCATTTTCCCAGTTTTGTTTTGTTTTTCTTTGTAAAAACAAAGTGATCTGGTCTGAAGATCTGATCAAAACTGCAATTGAACAGAATCCATGGACACATTTCATTTTTGAATCCACAAAAATGTTGCATGTAATGTTCTTTCATTGCAATGCTCACTTTTGCAGTGCACCTTTAAGTCCTTCCTTCTCTCCCTATGGTAGTGTCAATGATATTTTCATTACTGATCATTTGCCAGAATTTTGTTCTAAAATGAATCCTACATTAATCATTCTGGAATTCATGATTTCTGTTATGGTATGTATGCATGCATGCACTCATGTATTCATTTATTCTCTTTTTAAGATACATCCCAGAGAAGAGAAAGATTTTTTATTCTCTGCTAATTCGCTGCTGTAAAGATTAAGCAGTGTTGTGCTACAGCCAGCTCATATTGGTTTATTAGAGCTAATTGTGCACATCTCCTCCCAATTCCATCTTCAATGATATCACTTTGGAAAACTGAAATAGGACATTGTGGGGGTATTTATACCACGGAAACTGAAAAACATTACTAAACAGAACTTACCCCTTCCCCTCTCCCCCAGGAGAGCTAGTTGTTAAACATTTCCCAGCACACCAATAGATGTAACATCCATGGGAAACTGAATCTATACAGGAAGATTCTGAGAGGGAGACTATGTCTTTAGTTCACAGGTCACTGGATCACAAGAAGCCGTGTTCAACCAGAGAGAGGACTGTGTATCAATCATAGATTACAGGCTTTGAACTTGATGTAGTGACTGGGTGGGTCTTCGCATTTTTCCTCTGGAGGAGAGGATGACTGTATACGTCCATATGTGGGAGGAGGGTTTAAAAGCTATTAGTGACAGCAAGGGAAGACCATGGCTGAAACTTCTATGTGTTTTCCAAAATCTGGGTAACCTACTAACCTAGTATATGGCTATAGAATATTTCCCAGCCTCCTTGCAGATAACTGTGTGGTCAGATATACTTATCACACGGAATCTAGCCATATTTCAGTCATGGCTCATAAAAACTTCCCATGTTCTGTTTGATATACTCTCATTTCTCCCTGCTTGTTATCCAGAAGAGAATCCAGGAAAGGAAACCACAGCCTTACAGAATGGCATAATTGTAAA
This sequence comes from Cabassous unicinctus, assembly GCA_029593785.1. NCBI lineage: Eukaryota > Metazoa > Chordata > Mammalia > Cingulata > Chlamyphoridae > Cabassous > Cabassous unicinctus. The sequence continues at coordinate 62,224 of JAQZBX010000026.1, forward strand.
ATAAACGTAGTCAGGTTTCCTGAATCACCATGTAGAAGCTGCAATTGACCTATCTGCACTGGGATTTGAATGAGCAAGAAATAAACTTTGTGTTAAGCCACTGAAATTTAAGGCTGTATTATTTTAGCAGGTTGGAGATACTCATCTTAAGGTATACAAATCTTTATCACTTCAATGTACTGTTCTTAACTATTAAATATTTAAACACTCTAATCCTTCTACACTGCCACCAGAGTTGAATTTCTAAAGCATGTCACACATCCAGAAATATTTGCTGATTCACAAAGAATGATTTAATAAGATAATGTCCAAATTCCTTAGTATGCATATAAGTTCTATAAAAGGCCCTGCTTTTGCCTCTTCAGTCATTTCTTCCTGCTATTCAAGTTGACCACCTCCCAACCTAAGGGAGCAGAAATAACTCATTATTCTGATCAATTCATATTTTCCAAATTGTACATGAGTTCAGGTTTCCATTCCTTTTTATTTCCCCCCATCCCTTCTAGAATTATCCTTACAGTAAATTTCTTCCTACACAAACACTACTCATGTTTTCAGCCCATCACAGCATCTTTTTTTCTTGCCACATTCCATTTTTCACCACCAAGTTAAAAAACATGAGTACACCCTTATGCCTCTATAGCATATTCTTTAAAGCGCTAACATAACATTTGTCATATATGTGACCATAAATTCTGCCAGCTTTTGAATTGCTTTAAATGGCCTATTATTTATGCTGTCTGTCTATTTCTTAAGCCAGTAGGTATCTATAGTAAACACATTTTATTTCTTTTTTTCAATTGGATAGGATTAATTTTCCTTGACTAATTTGAAGATTGTGATATTAAAATAAGAAAACCTTGAATTTTACCTTTAATAATTGCTTTTGGGGGCAAAAGAACAATTGAAAATTAATGAGACCAGGATGGTTGTTAGGAAGAAAATGAAAAACTTATACTCTATTAAGAAGCAAACAAAATTGCAAGCAGCTATTTTTGTATTAGTAATGCCTAGTGCAAAGTATTCTTGTTCATTCATTAAAGCAAGCTCAAGAAATTCTACCTGATGGCAGCACTGCTGGCATAATCAATTACTGTTTGTCTTTAGTATAATGAAGTGATGATAAAACCAGCTTCCCAAATTCAAAACTGTCTTTACCCCATTATTTCAAGTTAATGCTATCACCCTGTATCGTAAAATCATTTTGGCATTTTAAGTACATACAAAAAGTATATACAGCATAAGCCAAAATGCTACACACAAATTTATGATCAAATTTAATCAATTGGGGGGATTCTGATATGGTAAGCAAAACCAAAGACGTGAACAAAACTACTTAAATGCATTTAAGCTTAAAATTTCAGAAGAGTATATATATATATATATATATATATCATTCAATAGATAAAGACCTATGTGTTCAGAGTAGGAAATATCTTTATTTTAATAAACACCACCACTAGAAATTTTTCCTTTCCCCAGTATTTTCTTTTCCTTTGACAGTGGTGATATTTACTAGTGCCTTTAAAACCACCAAAAATGAGAAAAAATTCAATAAGCCTGCCCATAGGATCCTATCAACTGGGCTAAGATACTGCCTTTCCTGTCTGGAGCTTACGTAGTGTCTATCAAATAGGCCCAAATATTGACCCTTATTTTTAAATACCATAGCATAGATGATTTCCTTCAGTTCTACAGAAATGCATGAAGATCATAAACCACAACTCCAGTTCTCCATCTATCTTATCCCTATTGAAGGCAAAGACAAACTGACATTTTAATTTATTGCTAGCCTCTCACACTAAAAATTATTGTAAACAAAACTAAAACCAGAAACATTATAATGAACACCATAAATTATTTACTCTCTCCTTATTTTAGTTCCCAGTGGAGAGTAGACAGAGTATAGGCTTCTCTACTAAGCCAGGATTCAGGATGTCGAGAGTGTGTGATGTGTGATCAGTATCTATAAGTATTAGTTGTTTGCCAATATCAGAAGAGAAATTCAGAAATGAAATGCTTTCCATTTCTAGATACATCCAGGTACTGTTTGGATTACAGAAATAAAATAGAAATGTAGGAGAGGAGATATAATAATGGTTTGTTAAATAAAATAATAAAACAATTGACAAATTTAACATAACAAAATATTCCAAGATATTAGTCCATACTTTTGGCAGAATAATATGACTTATTTTAAATGAGTTGAAAAGAAGCAATTTGAGTGTGCACTTATTGAAGTTCTAGACCAACATCTTAATAATTGACAACAATTTTTCACTGTGGAAAGACTGGGAATCTAGTGTAAGTTTTGGATACATAAATTAGTATAGAAGAGATTTTTAATGTTTCTAATATTTTCTTGGAGAAATGAAATTTTTATAATTCTTCAAATCCTCTGCTGGCCTCCCCATGCCATGTAAGATGCAAAGTAACTGTAGCAAATATGAATCTTCTCCAGAACCTTCCAGGGAACGAAAATGCCACCTACTTTTACTTTTATAAAATAAATTGAAATTGTTCCAGAGTCCCCACTCATCAGAGTAAATAAGAAATTCAATCTCTTTGTGGAAACTTTCTGTCTCCCTAAATTGACTTAAGAAAACTGGAGTTATCTCATGCCAGGAACCTGGGGGAAAGACCATGCCATTTCTTAACATAGTGGGCGTTACCTCTCCATTGCAAGTGTTGAGAGAAGACTTTTATTTTCTGTTGAACCCTGACATTTCCAAGTGGACTCAGAGATTCTCCTCACAGAAGCCCTCTCCATTTGAGATTTTAGGCTTGGCTACATGACCCGCATGACATCCTTAAGACCACCCCATCCCCCTCCAGTTTTCTCAGGCAGATTCAACTGTAATACTGTAAGCACCCCACTTGCAGTTATCTGTTTCAGAAACTCACAAAATACCATGCCCTTCCATTATCAGATTAATAATTTTATTTGTTTAATCTTCTGGCCATATGCATATCCTCCAATTATTGAATTGCAGATCCTTCAGATCCAGCTTAATGCTGTCAATAGAGCTTGATCCCTTTGGAAATCCTGGACTATAGGTATCTTTAGGTACCTGTCAACTTCCATTTTTAGCCTTGAAATTCACAAGTCATTAGGAAGCACCATATGCCAGGGAGACACAGTTTCAAACCTCTGAAACTTGGTTGTCTTATCTGAGGAAATTCATCCTTCAGTAGAGAAAAAATACAAATTAAGACACCTGATAATTCTTATGTCTCATAAGTATTATAAAATCCATACATTGTATATGCAGGGCAATCAAAAGAGGCTTAAGGCAGCTACAATAACTTCTCTTGTCCTTTTGCTTTCTTCAAGTTTAATGTAATGTATTCGTTATTGATGTAAACTTGAGTTCATTCCAACTCAGTTAGGTTGATCTTTTACCATTCTAGGCACCCTATTTCTCTGAACCATGATACAAACTCTCTTATTAAATGTAAATGAAATGTTTTCTTGAGGAATCAAGTTATCACAACATATTTTGATTTGATGCAAATCAACAGTTTATTATAGAGTTGTTATGCACAGGGTGAGCAAAAGAGCAACAATACGTTGTAAACTCAGAGTGGCGAAGACTACATTGAGAGAAATAAGAGGTGTTCACCTTAAGGCTTAGAACATAACTAATCTTATCAATTCAACTTGGATTTTTTCAATAAATGAGTGGAAAACAATATTCCACAGAAGGAAACCAGTGAGAGAGAATTCATAGAGAAAACACAATGTGGAAATCAGAGCTTTAACGATTTTATCTTGCTATTCTGATATCAACACCCTTTAATAGCATGGTCCCCAAATGTCCTTGGAATTGATTCTAACTTACATATTATGCAGCTATTTCTTTATTGTCCTCTTGGATTTCCTCCTCCTCTTTCTCCTTTATTTTCTTGTCCTCCTAACTACCCACCACTTCTTCTCCTTTTCAATTGATGTTACTAACCACCCACAAAATGCTAGACTCTCTGAGGTTCAAGACAGTATAGGGAAGGCATGCTAACAAGCAACACACCACTTTAACAAAAAGATACAAGTGCAAATGATTGCTAAGGTAAGGGCAGCCATGACATCACATGGAGCATCAATTTTAAACCAACTGTAGTAAAGGAGGACATATACAAACACCTAAAAAACTATTATTGAATATTAAAGCAAATACTTTCTATAATATATCAAATCTAAAAAAAAAATAAATTCTATTGATTCATATTAATAAAGCATAAATCCATCCAAAGTGTACAATCAGTGGTATTCAGTATACTCACATAGTTGTGCATTCACCATTTCAATCATTTTTATAGCATTTGAATTGTAATAATAATAATAACAATAAACAAACAAACAAAACTCATCATCTCTCAATCTCTCTATGCTTCCCCTGCCGCACATAGCTGCTATTTTGTTTCCTTCTCTCTAGTATACATGTACTTATATTTTGTTAACAGAGTCTTATATATGCAATATCATGCATATTCATATTTTACATGAGGTTTCAGTACATTATATAGTCCCATGTTACATTTTTTAGCTTTCCTTTTAATAATATACATGACCTTAGACTTACCTTTCAACCACTGTCATACCCATATAATAGCTCTGCTAGTTACAAACACCATGATGTGCTTTCTCCATTTCTATTCATTTCCAAAGATTTACAAACAACCTTTTTACCAATTCTGCACAGATTAACCCTCAGCTTTCCATTTTTTATCCTCATACTATTTTCTGGTGACCAATATTCTAATTATTAACTCCATGAGTTACATAATATATTTAGTTCATAATAGCAATCATACAGTATTTGTCCTTTTGTGTCTGGCTTGCTTCACTCAACATAATGTCCTCCAGGTGTATCCATGTTGTCATATGCTTCACTACTCATTTCTTCTTACTGCTGCATAATATTCCATCGTGTGTATATACCACAGTTTGTTGATCCATTCATCGGTTGATGGACACCTGAGTTGTTTCCAACTTTTGGCAATCGCGAATAATGCCATTGTGAACATCGATGTTCAGATGTCTATTCGTGTCACTGCTCTCAGTTCTTCTGGGTATATGCCTAGTAATGGTATTGCCAGGTCACATGGCAAGTCTATATTCAACTTCCTTGGGAACTACTAATAGTCTTCCATAGTGGCCATTCTAGATTCCCATCAACAGAGAATAAGCGCTCTTATAGCACCACATCCTCTCCAACATTTAGAGTTTTCTGACATTTTAATAATGGCAATCTAATAGGTATGAAATGATATCTCATTGTAGTTTTGATTTGCATTTTCCTAATCACTAGTGATGTTGAATGTTTCTTCATGTGTTTCTTTGCCATTTGTATTTCTTCTTTAGAAGATTGTCTTTTCAAGTCTTTTGCCCATTTTTTAATTTGTTAGTTTGCCTTTTTATTATTGAGTTGTTGGATCTCTTTATATGTCGTGGATATTAAACCCTTATAGGATATGTGATTGCCAAATATTTTCTCCCATTGAGTCAACTACGTTTTGACTAATTTGACAAAGTCCTTTGAGTTGCAAAAGTGTTTAATTTTGAGGAGGTCCCATTTATCTATTTTTTTCTTTTGTTGCTCGTGCTTTGGGTGCAAGGTTTAAGAAACTACCACCTACCAGAAGATTTTGAAGATGTTTTCCTACATTTTCTTGTAGGAGTTTTGTGGTTGTTTTTTTTATATTTAGGTCCTTGTTCAATTTTGAGTTAATTTTTATATAAGGTCTGAGATAGGGGTCCTCTTTCTTTCTTTTGGATATGGCTATTCAGTTCTCTCTCCCAGAACCATTTGTTGGAAAGACTGTTCTGGCCCCTCTGGGAAGGTTTGACGGCCTTGTCAAAAATCAATTAACTATATATGTGAGGGCCTATTTCTGAGTTCTTGATTTGGTTCCATTGGTCAATCTGCCTGTCTTTGTGCTGGTACTATACTGCTTTTTCACTGTAGCTAAGTAGTATGCTTTAAAATCAGGACGTGAGAGTCCTCCAGCATTGTTATTCCTTTTTTAAGACATTTTTGGCTATTCAGGGCCCATTACCCCTTCCAAATAAATTTTATAATTGGCTTTTCCATTTATGCAAAAAAGGCTATTGGGATTTTTATTGGGATTGCATTGATTCTGTAAATCAGTTTGGGTAGAATTGACATCTTAATGATCTTTAGTCTTCCAATCCATAAACATCTAATGTCTTTCCATTTACTTAAGTCTTTTTTGGTTTCTTTTGACAATGTTTTGTAGTTTTCTGAATATGGTCCGTTATGTCCTCGCTTAAGTTTATTCCCAAATATTTGATTCTTTTAGTTTCTATTATAAATGGAATTTTTTTATGATTTCCTCCTCAGATTGCACATCAGTAGCGGATAGAAACGCTATTGATTTTTGTTTATTAATCTGTTATCCTGCCACTTTGCTGAACTCATCGATTAGTTTTAGTAACTTTGTTGTGAATTTTTCAGGATTTTTAGATTTAACTTCATATCATCAATGAATAGCCAAAGTTTTACTTCTTCCTTTCCTATTTGAGTGCTTTTTATTTCTTTATCTAGCCTAATTGCTGTTGTTAGAACTTCTAGCACAATATTGAATAACAATGGTGACAGTGGGCATAATTATCTTGTTCTTAATCTCAGTGGGAAAGCTTTCAGTCTTTCAACATTGAGTACAATGCTAGCTGTTGGTTTTTCATATATGCACT
>JAQZBX010000026.1:69038-135655 GCA_029593785.1 Cabassous unicinctus
TGAAATGAGATTGGTAGCATTCTTTCTTGTTCAATTTTTTGGAAGAGCTTGAGTAAGATTCATAGTAGATTGTCTTTGAATGATTGGTAGAATTCACCTGTGAAGCCATGTAGTCCTGGGCATTTCATCTTTGGTAGGCTTTTGATTACTATTTCATTCTCTTCACTTGCAATTTGTTTGTCAAGATCTTCTGTTTTTTTTAAGGTCAGTGTAGTTGTTTCGTGTGTTTGCTGGAATTTGCCCATCTCCTCTACATTGTCTAGTTTTTTGGCCTACAGTTGTTCATAGTATCCTCTGATGATTTCTCTTATTTCTGTGGGGTCAGTGGTAATGTCCCCCCTCTCACTTCTGATTTTATTTATTTGTGTCTTCTCTCTGTTTTTCTTTGTCAGCCCAGCTAAGGTTTTGTCAATTTTGTTGTTCTTCTCAAAGAACCAACTTTTGGTTTTGTTAATTCTATCATTGTTTTCGATTTCATTTATTTCTGCTCTGATCTTTACTATTTCTTTCCTTCATCTTGATTGGGATTAATTTGTAGTTCTTTTTCTAGTTCCTCCAGGAGTTCATTTAGATCTTCAACTCTGGCTCTTTCTTCTTTTTTAATGTAAGCATTGGAGGCTATAAATTTCCCTCTCAGCACGGCCTTTACCGTGTGTCCCATAGATTTGATATGTTGTGCCTCATTTTCCTTCATCTCAAGATATTTGCAATTTTTTCTTTGAACCATTGATTATTTAAGTGTGTTGCTTAATCTCCATCTATTTATGAATTTTCCTTTTTCATTCCATTATTGATTTCCAGCTTTATTCTGTTATGATCATAGAAAGTGTTTTGTATAATTTCATTCTTTTTAAATTTATTGAGTCTTGTCTTGTGACACAATATATAGTCTATCTTGGAGAAGGATCCATGAGCACTTGAAAAGAAAGTATATCCTGCTGTTTTGGGGTATAGTGCTCTATAGATGTCTGTTAGGTCTAGTTCATTTATCATATTATTCAAGTTCTCTGTTTCTTTATTTATTCTCTGTCCAGATGTTCTATCCAATACTGAGAGTGGTGTACTGAAGTCTCTAACTATTATTGTATTATTATTAAAATTATTACAATTATTACTATTATTGTACAGACATCTATTTCTTCCTTCAGTTTTATCAGTGTGTGCCTCATGTATGTTGGAGCACTCAGGTTAGGTGCAAAAATATTTAGCATAGTTATTTCTTCTTGGTGAATTGCCCCTTTTATTAATATATAATGACCATCTTCATCTCTTATAACAGTGTTGCATTTGAAATCAATTTTGTCTGATATTATTATCACTACTCCAGCTCTTTTTTGCTTACTATTTACATGGAGTATCTTTTTCCAACCTTTCACTTTTAACGTGGTTGTGCCCTTACATCTGAAGTGAGTCTCTTGTAGACTGTATATAGATCACTCATTTTTTTTTAATCAATTCTATCAGTGTATGTCTTTTGATTGGAGAGTTCAAGCTATTAACATCCAATGTTATTGCTGTAAAGGCATTACTTACTTCATACATTTTGTCCTTTGGCTTTCTATTGTCATTTCATACTATTGTCTGTTTTTTTACCCTTTAATTTACCCTTCCTAATCATCTTCATTTCTACACTCTTCTACAAGTCTCTCACCCTTGTTTTTTTCCTTTTAGAATGCAGCACTTCCTTTAATATTTCTTGTAATTCTGGTCTTTTGGTAACATGTTCTATCAGTTTTTGTTTGTCTGTGACAACTTTGAACTCACCCTCATTTTTGAAGGACAGCTTTGCCAGATACAGAATTCTTGGCTGGCAGTTTTTCTATTTTAGTATCTTAAATACATTGTATCACTTTCTTCTCACCTCCATGGTTTCTGATGAGAGACCAGCACTTAATCTTATTGAGTTTCCCTTGCATGGGATGCTTTGCTTTTCTCTTGGTGCTTTCAGAGGCCTCTCTTTATCTCTGATATTTGTCATTCTGAAGAGTAGGTGTCTCAGGTAGGTCCATTCAGATTTATTTTGTTGGGGGTGCATTGTCCTTCTTGGATACTGATATTTATGTCTTTCATAAGGGTTGGGAAGTTTTCAGTCATTATTTCCTCAAATATTCTTTCTACCCCCTTTCCATTCTCTTCTCCTTCTAGGACATCGATAATGTGTCTGTGCGTTTCATGTTGTCATTCAATTCCCTGAGACTCTGTTCCAGTTTTACCATTATCTTCTCTTTCTATTCTCCTGTCTTTTTCGGCTCAATGTTCTGTCTTCGAAATCACTAATTCCATCTTCAAGCAATTCAAATCTGCTCTTATGTACCTCTAATGTATTTTTAATTTCATCCATTGTGTCTTTCATTCCCATAAGCTCTGTTACTATTCTTTGCAGGCTTTCAAATTGTTCTTTATTCTCACCCCATATCTTCTTAATATTCTTTATCTCTTTAGTCATATTTTTTTCAATTCTTTGAATTGATTTAGGATAATTGTGTGATTATAATTGATTAATTGACTTAAATCCTGTATCTCTTTAGGATATTTGGTTTGTTCCTTTGGCTGGTCCATCTCTTCCTTTTTCCTAGTATGGCTTTTAATTTTTTGCTGATACCTAGGCATCTGAATATGTTGGAGAATTTACTCTGATGGCCAATTTCTCTCTCTTGCTTATTTTTTTATTCATAGCTCTCCTTTGATATTTGGTTCAACTTTTTCTAAGTTTTTAAACTTGCACAGCTTAAGTTATTAAAATCGGGCCAGGGAGTCCTAATGGGGTGCCAATTTTCTCCCAGCAGCTCAGGTTAAGAGAGTCCTAAAAGCAATTTTTCTCAGTGCAATTTCCAAACTGTCCAGCAGATGGCATTTTTTTGTGCACCTTTTTACAGAAGTGTTTTCAATCTCCCCTTTCTTGCTTCTCGGTCTGGCCAGACCTGAGATGGAAAGCAAGCTCTGCTGGCCAAATTCACAGAAGAGAAGCCGTCTGACTCCCCCTCCCATTTTCCTGGTAACAGCTGACATTTAGGAAGACATCTGTTTCCCTCTCAGTTGGCTGCAGTGAGCCAGGGGTTTTACTCCAGCTTAATATCTTGGGGTGGGGAAGGAGAGCCCTTCCTGGCCAGGGTAGGGGTTTGGTAACTCACATTTGTTATTTCAGCTTTGTCTGTCTGTCTCTCACCCTCCTGGGAGTTGTGTAGCACTGTCCTGGTCTGTTTACCCACAAAGTAGGTCCCTTGGGCAGTTTTTGGCCCCTTCTCCATTTTTTTTTTTTTTGTGTGTGAGAGAGTTGAACCCTGCCTGTGTACTCTGCCTCCATCTTCCTGGAACTCTTGAAAGCATTTCATATAATTAATATGCTAAGAAGAACAATGAGATAACAACTTCAAGTTTTCCCTGTCAATGTACTCTGACATTAAGAAAAACTTACTAGGTATATTTGAGAAACACTGATATAAGATTATCAAGAAAACTTAAGGTTAGAATTCTATCAGTGGCATTCAGTCTCATAGGAGACATAAGAAAGAATAACTTAATTGTGTAACAGGAACAAAGTCTAGCCTAGAAGAATCTTAGAGGAAATGGGCATAAAGAGATCATAAGCAATGTTTAGATAATGGAATGCAAATATATATGAGCTTAAAATAAAGGTAAGTCTAATAGCACAAGACCGTTGGCATTCATTTAGTCATTGTTGATATTAAAGTTTGGCAATCTATCTAAAAGGAATAATCCAAAATAAGGAAAAATAATTTAATGCTGCATTGCTACCATTGAAGACTCCTCCTGACCCTCTCTCCTCCCATTGGAGCAGTGGATACTCCTGGAATATCCTATTTCTTTTGGGAGTAAAATGATGCAACCACTTTAGAAAACAGCTGGGCAATTTCTTAAATAGTTAAACATGTATCTGTCCTATGATGCAGGTATTCTACTCCCACAGATTTAACTAAGAAAAATGAAAGCATATGTCCACAAAAAGACTGTTGTTCACAGCAGCTTTACTTACAATATCCCCAACATGAAAAAAAAAAAAAAGACAAACAAACAAAAAACAAATGCCCAGTCACAGGTGAATGGATAAACAAACTAGTATACCCATATGGTGGAGTATTGCTCAGTAATATAAAGCAATGAACTCTTGATACACACTACAACATATGTTATCCTCAAAATAATTATGCTGAGTAAACAAATGTAGGCAAAGAAAAGTATATAATGTAAGATTCTATTAATATAAATTTCTAGAAAATGCAAACTTATCTATAGTGACAGAAAGCAGATCAGTCACTGCCTAGAGATTGAGTGGGAACAGGGAGGAGTGGGAGAGATGAATATATGAAGTTACTTTACATAAATTATTGCTCAATAAACCAACCATTAAAGATAAAACTAACCACAATTGGATTTTGACAGATGTACAGATCTTCGTGTTAAGTGTCAACAATAGATAGGAATGTTAGAAGCTAGAATTTTAGAAGAGTTAACAAGGCTATTGAAGAATATACTTATCCTGAAGTAAATCATCTGGTTTTGTGACACTTAAGCAATAATTAAAATAATTTCTTTTCATTTTGTTATAGCTACAATAGAAATCTAATGGATCTAACTAAGAGTGACTTTGCAAATTAAAAGAATGGAATTATGAAACACTGTAACATCTTAGAGCCCAAGCTACCTGGCTGAGGGACCCTTTCAATAATTGAACATAACACTCAGGGAGGGAGTTTATCACTCTTATTTCAAAAGATATACCTAGCTGACATGACACTAAGTTTTAAGAATATGGTTTCCTTACTGCAGATTCTGATATAACCCTCTGAAGCTAGTAAGCAGAGATCTAGATCTGCAAGCCCTATGGGGACTGATCGTGGCAATAGCCACATTAGAATCAATGGCTATGGATTTCTGCAACAGTATGGAACTGTCACCTCTTGGGGATTCCCAGAAATACTTGGAAGAGAGAATTCCTCAAATGTCTAGACTTTTTCATAAACAGCTGAGCCTTAGTCTCAATGCTAGATCATGCTCTCTCTCTTCTCTCTCCTCTTGCTTCATCTCTCTCACTCGCGTGCTCTCATTCTCTCGTTTCCTTGCTCTCTCTGCTTCAACTGAGACACTATCAGCAAGTGGTATATGTGAAGATGTTCTTTACAGTAGTTTTGAAAATCATTATTTATTTAATTTGTATAATCTCTTTATTACAAAAAATATTGGAGGAGTTGATTTTTTTGTAGAAAATGAAGCCAAATGCCCAACAATAAGGGAATGAAAAATTCACTCAGTGGAATATTGTACAATCATAAATATGTTGATTATGAAAACACTAAAATAAAAACTAATAGCAAGTGAAAAATGAAAATGTAAAATCATTTGTAGAGCATGGTCTAATAACAGAGACTTGATGGAAACATATCAAAATATTAATGTTGGGGTATGATTTAATTTTCTTCTCCATTTATCAAAAAAATCTATCATAGTTTTTTAAAATGAAGCAATTGGATAAAGATCAAAATGACTTAACTGAAGTATTTGATCAAAATTTGGTATGCTCATATTCATCTACAGCTATAGCTAATAGCAACAAAATCCATTATCAGTGCTGTTTAGATAAAAAAGGATTAGAGTCAGATGTGTTGATTTAAGGGAGAATCAGTTCTTTGCTTCTTGCAGCTTCTGATGGCTGTTGACTGACTTCCCTTGGCTGTCACATCACTCCACACTGCTTCCATGGTCACACTGCCTCCTCCTTTTCTCTGTGTCTTCTCTTTTTCTATCTGCCTCAAATCTCTCAAATCTGTTGGAGGTGCTACCCCTTGATAGTCATAAAGAAATATATAGTTCAATCAATATACCTTACTTTCAAGTTGTCTGTGCCAGAATCAACTACTTTAAGACACTGTGTGCTTCATATAGATGTTTTGAATAGGTTGCTATTAATTCATTAACATTTAATATATCAAATTTATCAAAGTTCTACAACATCAATGGCATCTTTACTCTATATAAGACCTAATAGCAAACCTAAGGGATTGATTTCTAGTCTCTGATTTGGGTAGTCTTTGAAAAATTCTCTTTTATAAATGATTTCACTATTAATAGCCATCTGCCTAGCTTCTTATCTCTAGAGGTCTTTATTGTTTGGAAGTCTTTCTATTTCACCTGTGAAATATGACTATTCTCCACAATTTTTTCAATGGCTATTTACCTCCTGGGGTTTTCATGTTTAAACCTAGGAAACCCATCCCCTAATCCTCTTGAAAATTTGCTATCAATGTCTGCTGGTCTTCCAGGGACTTTATCTATTCAGAACTCACTGACCCTTATTTTATCCTGGGATTATATTCCCAGTGTCCTGGTCCCTGTTTCTTCCTCTGATATTTCAGTTCTTATGCACCTGACCCTATGCCAGCTATTTTTTCTGTTTTTCTTTCTCCCCTTTATTACTATCACAAATCTTGGTCTACCTGATGCATTCTCAAACCTGACCACATATTAGAATCATCCAGAGAGCTAAAACAAGCTATTGCCTGGGACTCATCCCAGGTATGTTTAATTACAGTCTCTGGGGGTGTGGCCTGAGCAGTGGTAAATTCAAAAGCTCTCCCACGTGTATGGGGTGGTGAGGAGCAATTCTAATGCACAGCCACGATTGAGAATCATTGTTTGAATACTGATTCCAGTCTAACTGGGCTTGTTCTAGTATTTGGCACCCAAGAAATCTTAGAGACAAAATAAGACTCTCTGATCTTTTCAAAATCTATAGCAACATGATATGTTGGAACTGTGATTCATGATAGCTTTAAGAATTTTCTACAAACCGGCAATAAAGTGATAGTGGGATATATACCAAATATATAGATTCATCTTCATTCTGTGTTACATGAATGGGGCAAAGAACACATCATTAATATACAAAGACAATAATAACAGAATTTGTAAGGGCTGCATATGAAATCTTTTTAAATTTTTCTCTAAGGTGGTAGAAAAATTATAATAAATTATTTGGTGCATTTAGGAATTAGAGTGTGATGAGAGCTCTGGAATAGATTCCACAAAGTGGTTGGGGATCAATGAAAGACCAGGATAATTCTTTCCTTGTTCTACTCAACCCTAATGGAGTGTTCAATCTGCTTTGTGAAAGAAAACATTTCCTGGGTAAACTTTGCTTTCAGTGTCTTTGGGGAAATTTCTTTGCCTGCATCTGCTTTTTATTAAAAGTGATCGATTAGGCAAAGGTGGAAAGGGAGAAGCACATTTAAGGATATTCCACATCAAACAGAAATGAATTTCTATGTTTTTCTAAAATTGGGAAAATGGGCCTGGCAAAAGAAGTCAGATTAAAACATCAAAAGGCTAAGCATTATTTTCCCTTAAAAACAAATCAGTTCCTTAGCAGAAAGCCTGAAAGAACAGAAAATTAGCAGCTACAAATCTTGGGATACAAATTCTTCAAAGGCTTATCACTAATAAAGAGAAACAGCTTCATTAATGGCAATTTATTTTTTAGGGCTCCCAACCGGGCTACCAGCATGGACTATGCCCAGTGGTTCTGAACCCTGAAAACACACATCAATCACTCCCTGATATTTTAGTTTAATAAGTCTAGGATGAGGGGAAAGGATGTAAAATAAGGCCTCCGGGTGATTTTAATGTGCAACAATAGGACTTGAGGAATATAATGTTAGAAATAATATTAAATATGTATGTCTTAAGCCCACCATGTAAAATATCTAGGGAGGTTTTTTTGCATGCATCTTGTAATTCCAGTAGTATTTTCTAAAAGCATTTAAGGACTAATATATTTAATAATGTATCTTTCATGACTTTATAATAATTGCACAGGTGAAATGCCACTTATTCAGAGTCATCACTAAGCTATTTTGTTCTCAAAAGAACCTTACTAGTAGGCTTTTTAATCACTATTTTCCAATTAGGTAACTTGCCCATGGTCACCCAATTACTATGTGAATAGGGAGCCTGGTGGTGCCTAGAATCAGATCAGGATGTAAAACCGTTAAGCCAGTATCTATTACTAGGAAACTGTCTATACCAAATACCTGAAATCAACCAAACAGTTATTGAACATCTCCATTTTCATTGTTCCACAGGCACTTCAAACTCAATATGTTCTAACTGAATTCATAAATTTGCATATTAATCTGTTTTTCCTCCTGCATTCTCTCTAATCTATAAAGGCATTGGTTAATGCCATCTATATCCATCAACATATCTAATCAAGAAACCTTAAAATCTTCTTTAGCTCCTTACTCTCCTTTATCACTTCTCCACAATATCAAAACATCAGAACTTTTAAATTTTTAAAAAATATTTTAAAGTTTATTTTATACATTTAATAATTGAAAATATAAACAATAATTTAAAAATATTGTTGAATAAAAACATACATTTCTCAATTAAATGTACTGGATACTTATACTTCTTTAAAATCATACAGTATGTTACACAATATATTTGGTTCGTAGTAACGCAATCATACAGTATTTGTCCTTTTGTGCCTGGCTTGTTTCGCTCAACGTAATGTCCTCCAGGTTCATCCATTTCATATGCTTTATGACTTCGTTTCTTCTTACAGCTGCATAATATTCCATCATGTGAATACATCATGGTTTGTTTATTCATTCATTGGTTGATGGACACCTGTTTTTTTTCCAACTTTTGACAATCTTGAATAATGCCACTATAAATATCAGGGTGCAGATGTCTGTTCTTTTCACTGATCTCAGTTCTTCTGGGTATGTACACAGTAGTGGTATTGCAGGGTCACGTGGCAAGTCTATATTAAGCTTCTTTAGGAACTTCCAAACAGTCCTCCACAGTGGCTGTACCATTCTGCATTCCCACCAACAGTGAATAAGTGTTCTTGTCTCTCCACATCCTCTCCAACACTAGTAGTTCTATGTCTTTTTAATAGTGGCCATTCTGATAGGTTTGAAATGATATCTCATTGTAGTTTTGATTTGCATTTCCATTACCATTAGTGATATTGAGCATTTTTTCATGTTTTTTTTTTTTTGCCATTTGTATTTCTTCTTTGGATAAATGTCTATTTAGGTCTTTTGCCCATTTTTTAATTGGGTCATTTGTCTTTATTGTTGAGTTGTAACATCTCTTTATATATCCTAGATATTAAACCCTTATCTGACATGTGATTTCCAAATATTTTCTCCCACTGAGTCAGCTGCCTTCTCACCCTTTTGAAAAGTCCTGGGAGGTGCAAAAGTGTTTAATTTTAAGGCGGTCCCATTTATCTATTTTTCCTTTTGTTGCATGTGCTTTGGGTGTTCGGTCCAAGAAACCACCACCTACCACAAAGTCTTTAAGATATTTCCCTACATTTTCTTCTAGTAGTTTTATGGTCCTGGCTTTTATATTTAAGTCTTTGATCCATTTTGAGTTGATTCTTCTATAGGCGGGAGATAGGGGTCCTCTTTCATTCTTTTGGTTATAGATATCCAGTTCTCCCAGCAGCATTTGTTGAAGAGACTGTTTTGTTCCATTAAAATGGACTTGGTAGGTTTGTCAAAAACCAATTGATCATATAGGTGAGAGTTTATTTCTGGATTCTCAATTCTATTCCACTGAGCGATGTGTCTATCTTTATGCCAGTATATGCTGTTTTGACCACTGTAGCTTTGTAATATGTTTCAAGGTCAGGCAGTGAAATTTCTCAAACGTTGCTCTTCTTTAGAATGCTTTTGGCTATTCGGTTGCACTTTCCCTTCCAAATGAGTTTGGTAATTGCCTTTTCTAATTCTGTAAAGTAGGCTGTTGGAATTTTGATTGGTATTGCATTGAATCCATAAATCAGTTTGGGTAAGATTGACATCTTCACAATATTTATTCTTCCAATCCATGAACATGGAATGTCTTTCCATTTGGTTAGGTCTTTCTTAATTTCTTTTAGCATTGTTTTGTAGTTTTCTGCATATAGGTCCTGTACTTCTTTGGTTAAACTAATTCCTAGGTATTTGATTCTTTTAGGTGCTATTGTAAGTGGAATTTTCCCACTTATTTCCTCCTCAGATTGTTCAGTACTAGTGTACAAAAACATTACTGATTTTTGCATGTTGATCTTGTATCCTGCCACTTTGCTGAACTCATTTATTAGCTCAAGTAGCTTTTGTGGATACTTCAGAATTTTCTAAATACAGGATCATGTCATCCGCAAACAGTGAGAGTTTTACTTACTATTTTCCTATTTGGATGCCTTTAATTTTTTTTTCTTGTCTAATTGTCATAGCTAGAACTTCTAGTACAATATTGAATAACAATGGTGACGGTGGGCATACTTTTCTTGTTCCAGATCTTAGAGAGAAAGCTACCAACTTTTCCCCATTGAGCATGATGTTGGCTGTGGGTTTAATTTTATCAGATTAAGGAACTTTCCTTCTTTTCCTATCTTTTGAAGTGTGTTTATCAGAAAAAGATGCTGGATTTTGTCGAATGCCTTTTCAGCATTGATTGAGATGATTATGTGTTTTTTTTCCTTCAATTTGTTAATGTGATGTATTAATATTGATTGATTTTCTTATGTTGAACCAGCCTTGCATACCAAGAATAAATTCCACTTGGTCTTGATGTATAAGTCTTTTGATATACTGTTGGATTTGATTTGCAAGTATTTTGTTGAGAATTTTTGCATCTATGCTCATTAGAGAGATTGGTCTGTGATTTTCTTTTCTTGTAGTATCTTTTTCTGGCTTTGGTGATAAAAAATGTGATGTTGGCATCATAAAATGTGTTGGGTAATTTTCCTTCCTCTTCAATTTTTTGCAAATGTTTAAACAGGATTGGTGTTAATTCTTTTCAAAATGCTTGGTAGAATTTACCTGTGACACCATCTGGTCCTGGACTTTTCTTTGCTGGGAGATTTTTAATGATGGATTTCAATCTCTTTAAATGTGGTTGGTTTGTTAAGTTCTTGTATTTCTAGGAATTTGTCCATATCATCTAGGTTGTCTAGTTTGTTGGCATGCAGTTTCTCATAATATCCTCTTATGATTCTTTTTATTTCTGTAGGGTCAGTGGTAACTTCCCATCTTTCATTTCTGATTGTATATAGTTGCATATTCTCTCTTTTTTTCTTTCGTAGTCTAGCTAGGGGGTTGCCAATTTTATTGATCGTCTCAAAGAACTGATGTTTGGTTTTGTTAATTTTTGCTATTGTTTTTTGTTCTCAATTGTTCTCAATTTCATTATTTTTGCTCTAATATTTATTATTTCTTTCCTTCTGCTTGCTTTGGAATTGGTTTGCTCTTCTTTTTCTAGTTTCTCTAGTTGTTCAGTTAAATCTTTGAGTTTAGTTCTTTCTTCTTTTTTAATATACGCATTTAGGGCTATAAATTTTCCTCTCACTGTATCCCATAAGTTTTGATAAGTTGTGTTCTCTTTTGTCTCTGTATTTACTGACTTCACTTGAAATTTCTTCTTTGACCCACTGATTATTTAGGAGTGTGTTGTTCACACATTTGTGAATTTACTTTTTTCCTGTCTATTATTGATTTCCAGTTCCATTCCATTATGATCTGAGAAAGTGCTTTGTATAATTTCAATCTTTTTATATTTATTGAGAGTTGCACTGTGCTCTAATATGTGGACTATCCTGGAGAAAGATCCATGGGCACTTGAGAAGAATGTATAACTGCTGAGTTTGGATGCAGCGGTTTTTATATGTCTGTTAGGTCTAACTCACTTATCATATTGTTCAAGTTCTCTTTCCTTGTTGATCTTCTGTCTAGTTGTTCTATGTAATGATGTGAGTGGGGTGTTGAAGTCTCCAATGATTATTATAGAGATGTCTGTTTTTCCCTTCAGTTTTGCCAGAGTTTGTCTCATGTATTTTGGGGCACCCTGGTTTGGTGCATAGATATTTATAACTGTTATATCTTCTGGTGGATTGTCCCTTTTATTAATATGTAATGGCTTTCTGTATCTCATATAACTTTTTTGCATTTAAAGTCTGTTTTGTCCAATATTAGTATAGCTACCCCTGCTCTTTTTTGGTTACTATTTGCATGGAGTGTCTTTTTCCAACCTTTTGCTTTCAGCCAGTTTGTATCCCTGGGTCTAAGGTGAGTTTCTTGTAAGCAGCATATGGATGGCTCATGTTTTTTTTTTATCCATTCTGTCAGCCTGTATCTTTTGATTGGGGAGTTTAATCCATTCACATTCAATGATATCACTGTAAATGCATTATTTACTTCCACCATTTTATTCTTTGGTTTTCTTATGTCATATCATATTTTCGTCTGTCTTTTTACTCTTTTGGTTATCCTTTCTCTATTCTCTCTTCTATACTCTCTTCCAGGTCTCTCTCTCCTGTCTTTTTATTTCAGGTTCTATGGCTTCCTTTAATATTTCCTGCAAAGATGGATTATTTTTTTGCAAACTCTCTTAGTTTCTGTTTGTGAATATTTTATACTCACCTTCACATTTGAATGACAATTTTCTGGCTAAAGAATTCTCGACTGACAGTTTTTCTCTTTCAGTATCCTAATTGTATCATACCATTGTCTTCTTGCCTCCATGGTTTTGAAGAGAAATCTGCACCAAGTCTTACTGGAAATCCCTTGTTTGTGATGGTTTGCTTCTCCCTTGCTGCTCTCAGAGTTTTCTATTTATCTTTGACATTTGAAATTCTTCATAATATGTTTTGGAGTAGGTCTATTCGGATTTATTCTGATTGGGGTATGGTGCGCTTCTTGGTCATGTAAGTTCATTTCTTTCATGAGAGTTGGGAACTTTTCAGCTATTATTTCCTCGAATACTCTTTCTGCCCCCTCTCCCTTCTCTTCCTCTTCTGGAACTCCCATGACATGTATGTTGATGTGTTTCTTATTGTCATTCAACTCTCTGAGCCCCTGCTCACTTTTTTCCATTCTTTTCTCTCTCTTCTTTTTTCTCTTCAATTTTAGCTGTTCTGTCTTTGGAATCATTTATTCTTTCTTCTATCATTTTGAGTCTGCTGTTGTATGCCTCTAATGTATTTTTTTTATCTCACCTATTGTGTCCCATGAGCTCTGTTGCTTTTCTATTCAGGATTTCAAATTCTTCTTTGTGTCCACTCAATGTCTTCTTGATATCATTTATCTTTTTAGTCATATTGTGTTTCAACTCATTAATTTGATTTTGGAAATTTGACCATATCTTGCTAATTAGTTCTCTCAAATCCTGTGTCTCTTCTGGGACTTTGATATATTCCTTTTCTTGGGCTATGTCTTCCATTTTCTTAGTACAGCTTGTAATTTTTCACTGATGTATAGGCCTCTGATTAGAATGTCCTTTACTCATATGCTCAACTTATTTCTCTTTTGTAGGGATTCAGTGGCGAGAGACTGTGTGTTTCTAATGCTTTTTGATTCTTGGCTCGACCTGGATTGTTTGGATTTTCTCTACAAATTTCTCAAAACAGGTTTCTGGACCAAGTAATTGGTTGCAGACCAGCTTCCTAGGGCCTTGGGGAGGGAAGCTATAAAGGCTGGAAAAAGCCTCTCTTACTTATTTTTAATTTTCTTACATGCACTTCCTTGGTCTGCCAGCAGATAGTGCTCTTTGGCAGCTCTCAGTTCAATGCTTGGTTGGAGTGTATTTGTTGCAACACAGACTGGATCAATATGACAGAGCTTCCTGCCTGGATGCTAAGAGCCTTATAATTCAAACTTTCTCAGTGACAGTTCTCCAGCCTTCTCTGGCAGCCCCCTCCCTTTTCCTGGGTCAGAAATATTTCCACTCCCCTCTGAGTCCTCAACAATCAGTCCCTGTTAGTACAGGAGGAGATTGGGAGTGTCCTATATCTTTAGTCCCTTGCCAGCTCCCAAGGCAAACAATGGTACAGCCCCATCCAGGCTGGAAGGGCTCCTGGGACACAGCAGACCAAATTTGTGAGTCAAAGGTTGAGTCAACCTTAGGCTGTGTCCCTCTCTCTCCCCTTTCCTGGGGTGGTGGATCCCTGGAGCCCCCTTTGTCTGTAGCAGCAGGCCCAGAATCCTGAGAATTCTAAAATGTCTTTAGTGTGGGGGTGGTGGTGCCAGCAGCAGCAGCCACTGGTTTGAACTCACAGTTCTGCTGTCGCAATTCCCCTCCTTTGTCCCTTTCTCCTCTGGGCAGTGTCCAGCCTTCACTTGGTTCCAGTTATCAGAGATCTGATTCTAGGAAGGTTTGACCTCTTGCAGATTTTGTCCTGTCACCTCTGGCTGCTTAACAATACAGCTCCTATAACATGGAGCCCATCCTCTCATCCTATACTGCTTGGACCTGTTTCTGGTCCACTCTTTTTCTTTCTCTGCCTATATATAACTCAAGGAATCATTTCTCCTCTTACCTTATCTCCAACCTGCATTCTATATCTGGGGCTATTACTTTTATTTTGGAATTCAAAAACTATATGTCAACGAGCCTTGTTTCTTCTCATGTACCTCCATGTTTATTGCAAATTATTCCCACTCCACCTTATAATGGTAACAGCCAGAAATCCCCATTCTAGTTTATTTTTTAGGATTATATTTTGGTAACACATATGCAACTCAAAACTTTCCATTTTAACACCTTTAAATATACAGTCAGTGTTATTATTACATTCAAAATTTTGTGCTACCATCACCAACATCCATTACCAAAATTTCATTACTCCAAATAGAAGATCTATATCCATTAAGTAATAACTCCCCAGTTGTCCCCTGTTGTCCTCCAGCCCCTGGTGACCTATAATCTATTTCTGTCTCTATGAATTTGCTTATTCTGAGTATTTTATATAAGTGAACTCATCCAATACTTGTCCTTTTGTTTCTGGCTTACTTCAATCAACACAATGTCTTCAAAGTTCACCCCTGTAGTAGCATGTATCAGAACTTCATTCCTTTTAATGGCTGAACAATATTCCATTGCAGGTATACATCACATTTTGTTTATTCATTCATTTTGATGGACAGTTGGGTTGCTTTTACCTTTTTCCCTATTGTGAATAATGTTGCTATAAACACTGGTGTACAAATATGTAAATCCCTGCCTGCAATTCTTTGGGGTATAATACCAAAAAGTAGGATTATTGTATATTCTGGTAATTATATGTTCAACTTTCTGAGCAACTGCTGAACTGATTTCCATAGCTGCGATAAAATTTTTTTATTCCACCGAGAATGTACAACGGTTCTAATTTCTCCACATTCTCTCCAACACTTATTTTTTTGTTTGTTTGTTTTATAAACATCTTAGTGGTTGTGAAGTGGTATCTCATTGTTGTTTCAATTTGCATTTCCCTGATGACCAGTAATGCTGAGCATCTTTTCATGGGTTTATTGGCCACTTGTATGTCTTCTTTGGATAAATGTCTATTCAAGTCCTTTGTCTATTTTCAAATTGGGTTGCTTGTCTTTTTGTTGTTGAGTTGAAACTGTTCTTTATGTATTCTTGATGTTAAACACATATCAGATAAAAGGTTTGTAACTATTATCTCACATTGTAAAGATTGTCTCTTCACTTTTCTTGATAATGTCTTTTGTTGAACAAATGGTTTTAATTTTGATGAAGTCCATTGTACCTATTTCTTCTTTTGTTTCTCCTACTTTTGGTATAATATTTAAGAAATCAGCATCAAATCCAAGATCATGAAGGCTTTCCCCCTATATTTTCTTCTAAGAGTTTTATTGGTTTCAGCTCTTATATTTAGCTCCTTGATCTGTTTTCAGTTAATTTTTTGAGTATGGTATGAGCAAGGGTCCATCTTCTTGCTTTACATGTGAACATCTGGTTTTCCTAGCACCATTTGTTAAAGAGATTATTCTTTTCCCATGTAATATAGTTGATGCTTCGTCAAAAACCAATTGGCCTTTCATCACTGCCATTCAGCATTGTATTGAACAGCCTCACCACAGAATAGCCAAGAAAAAGAAATAGAAGACATCCAAATTGGAAAGGAAGCAATAACACTATCTCTATTCAGAGATGGCATAATCCTTTATATAGAAAACACCAAAGAATCCACAAGAACAATAATAGACTAATAAACTCACTCAGCAAAGTTTCATCCTCTATCTAAGATTAATATGCAAAAATCACGTATTTATATGCAACAGCAATGAACTATCCAAAATGGAAATTAAGAAAACAATTCCATTTGTAGTTTCATCTAAAAGAATGAAATATCTAGGAATAAGTTTAACCAAGGAGGTGAAGGACTTGTACTTGAAAAATTATAGGTAACTGTTGAAAGAAATTAAAGAATAGCTAAATAAATGGAAGGACTTATATGTTCACAGATAAGAAGACTTAAGAAGTCAATACTACTCAAAGTGATCTACAGAGTCAACACAATCCCTACCAAAACACCAGCAGCCATTTATGCAGAAATTGAAAAGCTGATACTCAAATCCATTTGCAATAGCATGGATCACCAAATAGCCAAATCAATCTTGAAAAAGAAGAACAAATTCGGAGGACTATCACTTCCTGATTTCAAAATGTTCTGGAAAGCCACAGTAATCAATACAGTGTAGTTTGGGTATCAAGATACTCATATACCATTGGGATAGAATGAGCCCACACTTCTAAGGCCACATGCTAGTTGATTTTTAAAGGTGGCCCTGAAAGAGGTAGAGATTGTTTTCATTATAATGGAAGTAAATTCGCATTTATTGCACATTTATTATGTGCCCAACAATATCCTCAGTATTAGAAGTGAATTGAGATTACCATCCAAGAATCCTCATGATTGGGGAATGAACGAAGGCCTAGAGTAGACTTACTGGTATTCTAGTATAGACTGGTTGTGATTCTAGCAATGGAAGAACTGTTATAATTGATGTGGAGACAGTGGCCACTGGAGGTTCTGAGGGGAAGGAGAGGGAAAAAAAGGTGTAATATGAGGGCATTTTTAAGACTTGAGAATTGCCCTGAATGACATTGCAATAACAGATACAGGCCATTATATATCTTGTCATAACTTACAAAATTGTGCAGGAGAGAGTGTAAACTACAATGTAAACTTTAATCCACAGTGGCAATGCTCCAAAATGTGTTCATCAATTGTAACAAATGTACCACACTAATGAAGAATGTTGTTAATGTGGGAGAATGTGTGAGGGGTAGGGAGCGGGGCATATGGGAGTTCTCCATATTTTTTATGTAACTTTTATGTAATCTAAGTATCTTTGAAAAAATAAAAAGTATATTATATGTTCTTGCATCTATTCCAAAGATGTACTGTGTTGATAATGGGGGGGGACGGAAAATGTGTGCCAAATGTATTCTGTGGACCTGGTAATAATTAATAATAATAATTATGATATATCTCATAATCTGTAACAAATATTCCATGGGGGTGTCTTGTGTTGATAGAGGGGTGTTGTTTGGGAATTCTGCACATGTGCATGATTGTTTGTAAGTTTACAATTCTGTCATAAAAATATATTTAAAAAATAATAATAGGGTGGATTGGGGGAAAATACACGAAATGTAAGATAAGGACTGTAATTAGTAGTAAGATTTTGACAATATTCTTTCATAATTTGTAACAAATATCTCACGATAATGCAAGGTGTTGGTGGAATATTGATGTATGGGAACCCTGTATGATGTTATGAATGTTTGCTTTGTAAGTTTACAACTTTTACTATACACTTATTTTTTATGTATATTCACATATAAATGATATAAAAAATAATAATAGTAGGGTGGGTTGGGGGAAAATACTTTGATTAGTAGTAATATTTTGAGGATGCTCTTAATCATTAGTTAAAAATGTTTCACAACAATGCAAGGTATTGGTGGTAGGGTGAAGTATGAGAGCCCTGTATGATGTTATGTATGTTTGTTTTGTAAGTTCACAACTATTACTATATACTTATTGTTTATGTGTGTTCCTGTATGAGTGATATACTTCAATAAATTTAAAAAATGATATTCAAAAAGAAAAAAGGTTTATTAAAAAATAATAATAAAAAAAATCAGTTGACAAGCCAAAAAAGTGATTTTTTAAAACATATTTTGAATGAAGCTTATTAATAGGAAAGTTGGAAAATTGAGTGCAATTGTGCAAAGTGAAATAAATTGAAATCTTACACTCTTTCAGAGGGCATTTGTCAGGCATTCAAGTTTGGAAATTTTACTGATATGATAAAGAATAGAGAAGCACAGCAGAATGTGTTCCCAAATGACTATCTGGCTTACAGTTCTTATTCAAAGTTGGAGGCACTCAGCCAAATTTTTAAATGACTCTACTTGTTGCTGTTGTTCTTGTTTTGGGCGGAGTGTATTATTTGTCAAATTTTAGTGTACAGATGGACCAGGCTCATAATAGGGTCTATATGTAATATGTTTGTATGAAAGTGTGCTCTTTAATTTTAATTTCAGGCTTTTAAGAAGTCAGTTTAGTAATCTGGACATGCTCGAATAAAATAAAAACTACATCTTCATTATATTATTAAAGCGAATTAAATAAATAGTAGCATATAAGAAAAGAAAGTAAAGGAAAATATGCTTAATTGTGCCTGATAGCTTTTTAAATTTGTTGACATAGAGAATTCAAGAATTAATAGTAAATGTGTGTATAAGAACAATTGTCTGTTCACATAGTTTCTGGTGAGGAAGGTTTACAAACTTGGGTAGAATGTATCTGTTTTTATTTAAAATATTTATTCCTGACATTTAAAACTTTTATCATTTAAGCAGTTGTAGATAAGTACATGTTAAATTCAGCCATCATATGGGTATTAATTGAAATTTACAAGAAGGAAAATAGCTTTCAGAATTTTTAAGCCATTTTTTTTATTAGAGAGAAGGTGTCATATTTACCTTTCAAGATAGACTACTCTAAGTCACAGTGATGAAAAGAAACAAGGCTCTATAAAAAGCATTAAGGGGGGATCAATTCTCTGCCAGAACATCTTGGATGCTGGTTCACTATGTCAATAAAACATAACCACATCTCAAAGGATTTTCTTTTGTTATTGTGGTCCACAAATCTACGTGAAAGGCTTACACGGAGACAGCAAACATGCCTGCTGTGTTTCTGTATTACTATCTCTGAACTCTATAAACTGTTTATACTCTAATTACCACAGAACAACAGGCAGTGTGAGGTTTAAGTTTAATTTCTACAAGTGTGCTGTAGTCTTTTATTTTCGACCCTGAAATGTCCATCATGCCATGTGACCATATATTTGAGAGAATAAGGACTTTACCATCCTAGGGTGCCTGATCTTTAAATCTTCACTTTATTTTGTTCTTCACCTTTTTTATTGCTGTTACAAATCTATGTTCTATGTACAGCAATAACTAATTTTATGGCAACTGCAACTGGTAAGAAGAAAATGTTCATATGAGATGTCAGTTTGGTTCTTCCCCAGTCTGAACTGGGGAAAATTAAGCTTGTTTAAATAAATGTTGGATTGGCCTAAGAAATATAACAGGAAGAGGTTTGAGTTTGTACCAATAGTTAAATTGTCATGTCAGATTCTATGAGACATACAAACATTTGATATACTGACTCTGATTAAGAAAAGATGGAAGGAAACACCATATAAGGCCTGGGCATATAGTCAAGATATTTAAGTTTAAGTCACTCGGCATCACGGATTTTTGTGTAAATAACGTCTTGGGGTAAATTATGACAGCTCAGAACCTCATTGTAAAATGAGGTCAGCAAAGACTGTTGAGTTCATTTCAGTTCATTTCAGGCTTGGTGTGAGTATTAGTAAAATGATGTTTCAGAGATAATTTATTGCTGCTGGCATTCAAATTCAGCCTTCTTAAGTCAGGATAAAACATCATAAATTCTATGGGATGACAGAAATTCCCCCTAATTAAATTATTATAATTCGAATAGTTCTGGTATAAGTTAATCTCAGAAAAGCTTGACCATTGAACTCTGAGTTGCTGGTTTTCCTCCCTCACTCTCTAACTGTTAGAAGAACATGGAGTGGGAAAATCTGAGTATTAACCATGTATGGCATGGCAGGAAATTCTCTGGGTATTTGCCTACAAAATCTCACGGAATCTTCACAGCCACTTATGTGCCAGATACTATTTTTAGCTCAGTTTTCCTGATGAGAACGTTGAGGTTTTTAGGGGTTATAATATCCCCACAGCTAATGAGGGCAGATGCCTGAATCAAATTCTAGTCTCTATGACTCCAGAAACGAAGTCCTCACTAGTATAGGTATGTTGATGATCGAGATCAGGACATCTGTATTTCTTTCTTGACAGTTTTGTGTACTTGATGACAGAAGCAATAGGGAACAAACTAGCTGTAGAAGAACCCTGTAGTTAAGAAACAAAACAAAACAAAACAAAAATCATGTACCATATTGACTAGAGAAGAGAAAAAGAGTGAACCACTGTCTGTCCCTGGTCCACTTATGATTTATGATCTATGAATAAAGGTGGTTTATGAATAAAATTGAATATAACTAATGTAATTGGGGTAATGTATGATAGATCTGTTATTACAGATCTCTGCACTATTTTAACTACAACTAAACAAAATTTTACTGGTTTTTCTTTTCCTCAAATGAGTATGTGAGTGAAATCAGGATGCCCTGTAGATTTCTCTGGATTTATCAAAAAAACCTTTCTTTCTTTCTTTTTTTTTTTTTCAGAATATTCAGTAAAAACTTAGAAAATTTTCCTTAGCTGTTTATCAGCTTGTGTACATAATTCAATTTTATCTTAATATTTAATTAAGTTATGAAATGCACACTAAGAGGAAAACTCTGAATTTCACTTTAACCTATAGTTTTGAAGTCATATCCATTATATACCAGGTACTTATATATGTGAGTAAGATACAAGTCAATACACAAGGTATGACCACTTCCAAAATTAAGTGATATAATAGCTATAAGATCAAAATTTCAGTGTTAAAGAATGCACTAAACTAAACATATACTGATGAATTAACCAGTATAGGAACTGATAGGCAACATTTCTCAAATGCAAAGATTTGAAACTTGATGTTTTACTACAAACATAAACAATATCAAAATAATTTTATTGAAATAAAGATGTATTTAGTTTCCCCAATATATTTATTATAATTACATTCTAACACTTAACATAGTATTAATAAGATCTTGAATAAATTATGAGTCAGGTTATCAGAAAATTGCAATTTAAAATAAATGATAATAAAAATAGTGAGTGCTTAAAATGCTGACATTTGAAAATGTAATAAAAAGCTAATTTTTTCCTTCTCTTCTAACCACATAAACAGAACTGTTAATTTGATATGTATACTTCTAAAGTTTCAAATAAGCACAATAAAATATTTCATTTATTTACTTATTTTTACAAACATAGAATTTATAGGCATCTAGGTGGCTTGTAATGCTATAATAGTCATTCTTGAACATTTTTTGCTAATGTATAACTTTTGTTAGATCAATGCATTTGCTCATTTAAAAAATGTTAATGAGTGTATCAAATTGATCTTGAAAATCTTTGTACTAATTTATATCCAAAATATGGTTTGAAAATACCATATTCACCACATTCCTGTTAAAACTGAATATACATTATTTTGTATTGTGGCATTCTTATAAGCTGTAAATGCTATCTTACTGTTATAGTGTGAATTTTCCTATTGATATGGAGTTTGTGGATCTATACCCTTTCTTTCTCAGTCGTCTATTTCCCTCAAGAACTTTCCTTCTGTAATTTTAACCTATTTAACTACTTGCATTTTTCTTATTTATATATATGGTGTCTTTTCATATGGAAGGCACTGACCTTTGTCTGATTATGTTTTCACTCTGTCATTTTTCATTTCATTATTTAGATTTATCTGAGTGTGTATTTTTAACCTCAATGAATTTATGTTTTTCTATTCAGATTTGATTATATTTTCCTTTATGGCTTCCATTTCTTGTCCTAACAAATGAAGCATTCAACATCTCTAAATAATAAAAGCAACATAGAGATGGAGAAGTGAAGAATTTTCTTGTTTGTCTGTTTTATGTTTATTATTATTATTATTGAAATAATGAAAATGCTCTAATAATGATTGAAGTGATGAATTCACAACTATGTGATTACATCAAATACCATTGATTGTACACTTCGAATGAATTGTATGCTTTATTAATAGGTACCAATAAAATTGATTTGTTTAAAATATTATTTTTAAATTTCTGATCATCATTAATTTATTAAGGTATTAATGTAGTACTTACAATAATAAATTACCAGATTTTAAACCA
Source organism: Cabassous unicinctus (assembly GCA_029593785.1). Classification (NCBI taxonomy): domain Eukaryota; kingdom Metazoa; phylum Chordata; class Mammalia; order Cingulata; family Chlamyphoridae; genus Cabassous; species Cabassous unicinctus. The sequence continues at coordinate 91,238 of JAQZBX010000026.1, forward strand.
TCTTAGTTTACTAAAATAAATCCTGATTAGTTATGGCAATATTTTTTCTTTTATAATACGTATGTGTTTTCCTTGCTAATTTTTTCATTTGGTTCTTTTATAAGCCAACTAAACTTTTATTTATATTTAATTTTTCTGTGATATCATTGTGTTGTTTTGAAATCAATTTTATGCTGCCATCAAATAATGAATCTAGAAATAGTCTATCTTTATTGACACTGTGATATAATTTAATATAAAGCAAACCATTAGTCCTGGAAGATTTTTGATTGTTTATTTGTTTTTAAAGATAAACTTCTGTTCATCTTTTAAAAACCTTTTCTGAATTCATGGGGTGGTTTCTGGACTCTTGGTTCTGTTCTATTGAATTTTTCTTCTTTTTTAAAACTTCTTGCACCTAGACCATATCACTTCACTCTTTTACGTGTATCAATGGTACATATCATATTTGTCAATGTATTATGTTGTGAATGATAAAAAATTCATTTCAAAATAGTTTGAACAATAAGCCAAAGAATGCATGTTGAAATTTGGTTGGGGCTGGCCCTGTTTTATCAATATTTTAACTCTAGTCTCCTCTTTGTGTTGACTTCATTGCAGGTCCACGTCCTCCCCAGTAGCCAAGTAGCTGAATAGCCCCAGTCCTCCTGTTACAAAATCAAACACCAAAACACAAACCTCAACACCACAAGAAAATATTGGTTGGCTTGGGGCCAATTCAAGCACAGCCAAACCATATGGGTGCCTCAATTTGGGATGGGTGAAATAATGAAATGACAATATGATACAGTAATAAAATGATCTGAAGAAGTAACCAAAATATACATAACAGTGGATCTTTAAAGCATATTTAGATAGCTGGCAGGGCATGAGTCCTTTCTTTGCTGTTGTTTTTATAAATATTTTGGCTTTTTAAAAATTGAGTCAATAACTGCTTATTTATGCTTTCCTGTGAATTTCAGAATCAATGTTATGAAAAGTCATTTTTAAAAATCTGAAAGAGAGTGGTTATAAAAATTGAATGAACAGACCCAGACACTCCAATTATAGTATTGTAGAAATGTCTTACTGTTCCAGATATCTGGACATATCTGCATTAACCATCCCTCATAAGCATCATTTGGGAGATAAATGAGTTTTCCATGCAGTTCTGAAACCTGTAACTTAACTCATTATGACTATTACTCCCTTTGTAGTATTTAATGGAAAAAGAAAAACTTATAAGTAATTGAGAATTGCTGATTTTTTTTTTTTATTAACATAGCTCCTATGAGGACTTTGATATTTTATTAATTCTGAGGCCTCAGCAAATTACAATAAGTAGTGAGATGATAACAGAATATCAGATACATTCAAAATTGTGATTTGGCTATTTATGGGCATGTGTGTGGGAATGTGTGTATCACTTTTTGCACAAATGGATTGCTTATTGGTTCGCTATGTACTAAAAAATGTAAAGTAATCTATAGACACTAGGGATACCATTAAAGTTTGGCTTATATATTAGAGTCTGTCTGTATCTCCCTTGTGCTTAGAATTTAGGGGTTTTGTTTGTTTTGTTTTATTTTACTTTTAAGAGAGGTAGTAGAAGGTTAAAATCTTGTAAATAATCTCCCAGATGGCTTTTTAAAAAACATATTCAAAATTACTTTACTGTGGTTTCTCTATCTTGATTCTAATTTTTGTGCATATAATTCTATGATAGAATTCTGTTTGGGAATGTCCTCATCTGATATTATAGTCACTGGCCATAGAAATGTTTCCCTGTACCATCACCCAATCCTCCTGTTTGTGGGGGGAAAGAGTGATACTCCCAAGACAAGGTTATATTCTAAATCTAGTTATAAATTCAGCTTAGTTCCTACTGAAGAATTTATGAAAAAGAAATATTCATTCATTAATGATTTCCTTCATAAGACATTGTAAGAAGGTATTAAACTAGGGAGCCTTTATAATGCAAAGAAAACGCGGACATCCTTAGCAAGGAGCTCACAGTCTCCTGTAATGGGAGCGTATGTCTGATACTATATTAAAGGGTAAAAAGTAAAAGTGTTCTAGAAGAGTAGCAAGTAAAGTATCTGCTAGATTGTATTCATTATCCTTTTGGTATTCCCAGCACTTTCTTATTCCAGTAAAATAAGCCCTCTGTGACAGTTTGATATTATTTATGAATTCCAAAAAGAGATATTATGTTTGTAAACTGGTCTGTTCCTTTGGGCATGATACCCTTTGATTGATTTAAATTCAAAGGCTTTATGTTACTTGATTAAATTAAGATTAGGGCTTTGATTCGACCACGTCATTAGGGCATGCAGGGTTGAGTTCCCCCCACTCTTGGTGGGCTATATAAACAGATACTCAATCAAGAAGACAGAAGTAGTTACATAAAGAAGATACACAGAGGAAGGGAGCTCCATAGACACGGAAGAGGTCCTGCAGCCCTGGGAAGAGAGCTGAGCCATTTGCCTGATAGTTTATAGCTAACCTTGTGAAGAGAACAGAGCAGCTGAGCCCAGAAAGAAACGAGCCCTCCAGCCTACAGCTGAGATCAGAAGAAGCTGGGGCATGGAACCTTAAGAGGAAAGAGGAAGGCTGAACCCTCACAGATATCGCCCACCATCTTGTTTCAATGTATGGCAACAGACTTTGGTGAGAAAAGTATCCTTGAGTTGGACTCTTTAGGGCCTTGTAACTGTAAGCTTTTACAAATACCCTTTATAAAAGCCAATAGATTTCTGATATTTTGCATCAGTACCCCTTTGGCTGACTAATACACCCAAGCATCCCAACAGATTTCTGGGCAGTGGGTGCTGGATGATAGGGTTAGAAATATGAAATTAGTGCTGTCCAATCAATGCTGCTCATTCCCTTGGCCTCACAGATTAATTCAAACCAGGCTAATTAGAATCCTCCCTGGGTCATTCACTGTGGTTACAGGGAATATGGTTTATTTCTGTTGTAGCTAAGTTGATAGAATATTAGCCTGGATCTGCTGAAGACCACATTTCTGAAATGAGGGAGAATTTGCTTGAACACAGAACAGACTCAGTGGGAAGCAGAGCTGAAAGATGAAAAGAAAGAACCAGTAATTCTGGGATCTTGATACCGTTTCTAAGGACTGGATCCTGCCATTTCTGAAGATCAGTTCCTAAGTTTTAATTGTAGAAGCTAATAATAGCCCTTCTGGGCTTAAGTTAATTTGTGTTGCATTTCTTTTATTGGCAACCAGAGTTCAGTAATTTTATTACAGCTTAGAGAAGAGAAGAGGGCTATATGAAAGAGAGCCTGCTTCTATAAGAAAGATTATTGGGCTGCTTCATGAAGGATGTATTATTTCTTGTATTTATTTATTCAATAAGTATTAACTGAGCCCATCCTCTGTGTTTTACAGTGTGACAGATGCCAAAAGTCCTATAGCCCAAAACATCAGTTGTAGTCCTGCCTTTATTAACTTATAGTTGCATCAGAGAAAGCAATAAAGAATGGGATTTTAAAAGTAGCACAGCCTGACAAGTGCCATGAAGGAACCAGGATCCTAAGAGTAAGAACAAACATCATGGGGGGTGGAGGGGGATGCTGCTCAGGAGGCAGGTAAACTGTTTTCCATGCAGTTCTGAAACCTGTAATTTAACTCTGGATAAGGTGGTCAAGAAAGGCCTCTCAGAGGAGGAGATGGCTTTTAAAATCAGACCTGAAGGATGAGGAGGGACTGTCTATACAGAAGTGTGGGAAAGTGTATGTATTTGTTGGCGTGTGTGTGTTTATATGTATGTGTGTAGGACTGGTATGCAAATAATTATATAAAACAAGATACAGAAGATCTTTATTGCAGTCGAGTCAAGTTCTATGGGGACACTTGTATTCTGTTCAGTTTATTTCTGTCTTCTTCATTTTTGCTCTGCTTAACAATGATTACAATGATGAGAGAGAGAGAGAGAAGGCAGATAAAGAGCTAGAGAAAAAGAGAATGAGAAAGTACTTGGCACATTCAAAGCACATCCTTGGGCAAACTCTTACCACTCTTTTCTCTCTTGCCTATTTCTGCAGAGTAAGCAAATTAATTTCTGCCTTCAAATTGTTTTGTGAGAGGTTTACATCTTGGCATCTGCTGAGTCATAACATCAAATTGTTTTTCCCATGTTGATTGTAAGATAAATCAGGTAGACTCTTTGGTACTGGTATTGATTCTGCATTAATCATACAAATCCCTGTGCATCATCGAGACTTTTCTAGTGTATGAGCCAGCCGTTTCTTCCAGAAGGATGAGGTACAGATGTGTGCCTCTCCAGATATGAATGCAGCAACGGTAAATTTATCAAAAATTGCAAATGCAATGTATAATTTCGGTTATTGTTTGCTTGGTTGGTTTGCTTTATTTTACTTTGCTTTGATTGATTCCCCAGTCTCTAGTATGCTGAGGATTTTATTGTTTGAATTATAATGTGTCACATATTTCTGAATACCTGCAATTTTCAGTTGATTTTATAAGTCAGTTACACATATGGGGATGTCAAGATTCTTTTTCAGCAGTTGTGATCCTAACTCACTATTGTTCCTTCAGAATCTCTACCATCAAAGACTGGAATAAATCCAGAATTGTGTTATAAATTTAAAATTTTTAAAACTAACAAAAAGCAAGACAATATAAAATGTTTGCTTTCAACAAGTAAACTGCTTCTTAATAAAAAGAAAATGTCTTCCTCTTTAAGACCTAACATTTAATATTATAGATTTTTAACTACTCAGTTTCCTTGCGGGGAGTCATCTGATTAGTTTTACTCTATGTATTAGTATGATTATTAAAGTAAGACATGCTAATTTGGAAGAAAAATTGGAAATAAATAAAATGCAAAGAATTGAATATTTATCTTCAATTAAATCAGTTATGATGCAGAAAGTCCCAAGAGTGGTCTTTTTTATTCTAACAACCAAAACAAGCTGAACAAACTACAAAAATCATAATCTTTCTGAACCCACTAGAAAACTGGAGATGCAAAGAACCCTAAGTGAACTAAACTTCAGAAATTGATAAATCCTTTATAAAAGAAAAGATTTGGACTCATCATTTGAAGAATTATGAGAGAAGAAAGAATTTTTCATTAATGGGAGTAGGGAGAAACAGGATAAAACTTTAAAATACATTGAACAGGGGCGGATGTGGCTCAAATGGTTGGGCGTCCATCTCCCATATGGAGGGACCTGGGTTCGATCCCTGGGACCTCCTGGTAAAAAAAAAAAAAAATACATTGAACAGCTGCATCTTAACTAGCATGGCAGATAAAATTCCAAGGAACCCCAAACACAGAGCCAACTTTGCACTTACTGGCCAATTATTACATGGGTCTTCACCAACTGCTTTGTGGAAGTATGCTGAAAACTGGGTGCAAAACAGGAGATGCGGGGGAGAGAGATCTATTGAGGTTTGTTTGGCCTCCTGCAAATACAAAGAAACCAGATTGTTCAAATGGGAGACAGAGAAGGAGACCTGAGGGAAAAAATCCAAGGCACATTGAAATTCACCTGCCAAGGACTGGAAAAAAGTGAGGAGGTGGATGAATTTTCCTAGAAATTGTGTGGAAATGATGGGCTTGGATTGAAAAGCAAAGAAAACCTCCAGAAACCCCAAAGTTTGTCTGCTTGTCTCAAAATCAGAGAGATATCCTTCAAATTGAGAAACTGGCAGCTTAGTTGTAAAGCACATTATATCTCCAGAATCTCACCTGCTTATACCCCCAATCTCACAGAAGTGAAATATCTGAGTTCAGTCTCTAAACATGTGAAACCAGTAATGAGCTAAGTTAAACTAAAGCTGCCACAAAGCTCAGACTTAGCTTAATATGGACCAGATTGAGTGAGCCCCACTCTAGCAGCCTGACACAAGAAGTTGCACACTTTTTTTGAAGGTAAATCTAATTTGCTTCTGTTTCTACTGTTCCTTTAGACAAATGGCCAGCATGTAATAACAGCTTTACAAAATAAAAAAGCAAAAAAATTTCATCCATGATCAAGACAGGAAAACAGTTCATAAAGCAGAGCTAGAGATGACTCAGTTGATAAAATGATCATCACAGGGACTTTAAAATAACTATGATAACCATGCTCAAAGATCTAGTTGAAAAGATGGCAATATGTGTAAATAGATGGAAAATTTTAGCAGAGACATGAAAACTGTAAAAGAGAATGAAATGAAAATGTTAAAATTGAAAATTTCAATATCTGAAATGAAGAATTCATCAGATGGATTAAGCAGATTGGGTGCAGCAGGGAAAAGAATCAATGAATTTGATGACAGTATAATAGAAGGTATCAAACAGAATACAACTGACTGCTGCAATGGCACCAAATAATGGCCTTCCTGTTTCTACACCCTTTCCCTGTAACTTTGTATTCTCCATCTATAGTAGGACTCAGAGTATATACTAGGACTTTCAACTTGCATTGCTAATAAAACACAGCAGAAGGCACTATGTGCAAGTTAGGTCTCAAAATGCTTTGCATACTTTAGCTTACATTGTTGTTCTTTTGGGCTTGCTTGCACCTATACTTCAAACTTTTAGTGAGAATATACCAGGCTAGGTTGCTGGAAGGATGTGATATACATAGAGGTCAGACAAATGGATGAGAACCAAGGTGATCCAGCTGATAGACCCCAGTCTCCAGAAACAGCTTCCTAGCTGACTCAGCTGATCAAAGATGCAAGAAGGAGCCCATCCAAGACCAGAAGAACCTTCTTAGCAGCCCCTAAAGAATCACAAAATGAAATACATAAGTTGTTTGAAGATATTAAGTTTCTGGGTGGTTTGTTATTTAGCAATTCCTGATACAGATATTCCAAATTTTCACCTTATTTCATTTTTCATTCCCCAAATCCATTATCCATTATTCTTCACTGGCATAGTTGCAACATGTCTCAATTTTAAGTTTCCAGGAGAGACACTCATATTGATTCTCTTCTGTCCCTGAATTAGTGTAGCTTGATTTAAGCGTCCATCCCCTGAACTATAAGATATGCCAGTGAAGTAAGATTCTAGTAAATAGTGTGTTTCTGCCTCCAAAACTGAAGGAAGTTTATGTTCTAAAGAAGGGCAGATGATCAAGGGGAAAATTGTGGCCATATTTTTCCTACAAGTCTTTTTATTATATTAAAACTATTATATTAGAACTACTTTCCCACTACTTACCAATAAAAGAGAAAAAGTAAATAAATTCAAAACTTATTTCATAGTTCATATTCTTTGGACACAGTGAAAAACCTAAGAAATAAGCAACCTATAATGCAATAACAAATATTTAAGATTAAAAGATATAGCTCCTTAGAATTTAGTGGCGAAAAACGCTGCTATGTCATTATTTTGTTAAATGTATATTTAAATCATAATAAGAGACTTTTGGAAAGGCAACAGAAATAAGAACACCAAATATCCAAATTAATAGAACATAGACCCTTACTCATAGGTAATAAATAATTTCAAATATTTCCATTTTCAAGAAAGGGGTGATAAATTAACTATTTAATTTAAAAGTATATAAAAGAAACAAAAATATAACCCAATGAAATCAATAAATTAATTAATAAAATATGTAGTCCTGTGGGGTGAATGTTCAGGAGAGTAAAACAGGATGTATCCGTAATTCTAATACCTGGCACACTGAAAATCAATAGACATGGTTTTAACAATTATAATCCAGGAAAAAGGAGAAACTGCAGAGCTAACATAATAGAAAAGGTAAAGAAGATTAAAATAAATAGATACTGGTGAAGCTACAACATAGAATACATTGATCTCCAGGTATAAGTTGACAGTATAAATGTTCCTCTTCCCAGTTCTGAAGCCAATAAGAAAGAAAAAAAGAAAGGAAGAAACAAATTAAGATTGCATCTTCATTAATAATAGGAAATGCTAAAAACAGAATGTATACTAATCAAAGTACAGCCAAGCATAGCAAAAAAAAATAGGAAAAAATCAGGCAACTGTAGTGATAAATTTATTGTGGTAAAGGAAAACACTAAATAAGAATTCTTCAAAAAAACCAGACATCTTCAAAGTAGACAGCACAGAAGACAGCAAATTCTGTAGTTACTTAGGCAGCTCCAGTTTGAATTGCCTAGCTATGGAGTCTACCTGTTCTCTGTTTCACCTGACAGTATACCTTCGAGGGCATGTTAAAGAAGAAATGACCAACAGGAGACTCAAAGACATATTATCTGGGCAAATGTGCCACAATGTATCTGCAATTTTGGAAGTGATAGCTAACCTGGTAGCTAGGGTTCTAAATTTGAATTTCCGATAAACAAAGATTTTTTTTAATATAAGTATGTCCCAAACAGTGTATGATACTTATACAAAAAAATCATTTTGGTATTTATCTGAACTTCACGTTTAACTGGGTATTCTGCACTTTTTATTTCCTAAATCTGGCAACCCTACATTTTAGGACACGTCTTTGTCAACTGAATAAAGAATAAACTACCTATTTCAGTAGGGCTTTATTTGTTAGCTCAGAAGACTTTCTACTAGTCAAAATATAGTCCTGGCCCCCTCTTTAATTCAATGTACTTACAAACACCACTTGGGAAGAATACACCTTATAAATAAGTATTAATAAATAAAAATCACACAGAAGTAAGATTTTGCCAGAAAATTCAAAAGCAAGAAAATGCCTCCCAACTCATGCTAAAAGGCCAGCATCATTTCAATAGATATCCAAAAACAATAGTCAAAATCCACATCCATTTCTGGTAAAATCTTTTAGGAAGCTAGGTATAGAAGGGAACTTTCTCAATATGATTAAACGGCATATGCTCAAAGAGCTTGCCAGTGCAATGAGGCAAGAAAAAGAAATGAAAGTATCCAGATTAGAAATGAAGAAGTAAAATTGTCTTTAGTCTATACAGATAATCTGAACAAATATACAGTTATGTAACCATTTACATTATTATATCATGGTAAATTTATTGCTTCAATCATGTTTTAGTTAATGAAAAGTAAAAGTTATTCATTCACTAAATATTTATCATGCACCTACTAAGCACCAGGTGCTATTTAAACATTGCACCTATTGAAAATAGAATTTTTGCACTCTTAGAGCTTACATTCTAGTAGAGGAGAGAGAAAAGTGGCAAAAAAATATGTATATATAGTAGGGTAAGTACTAGCAAAAAAATTAAGTAGATAAGAGGGCTAGATGGTAAGAGTGTGGAAATTTTCAATTTTATCGGGTGGTAAAGATACCCTTCGTGAGAAGACTTAAAGGAGCTGAACAAGCAGACCATGCACATATCTGGTGGAAGGGCAGACACCTGCTCTATACTACTAGCCTTGTCTTTAAAAGCTACTGGGCAGAGAGAGGATTAGAGGAGAAGTTAAAACATAAGGCATGTAGAATTCTTATCACATTTCATTTTTGTGTTTTATTCACTAATGATTATGGAGAAGCTGAAATGTGATTAAGATGAAAGAATGGTGCTCAGTTTCCACAACGTAAGGAGGTGAATGTTGTCAGGAGTTTATTAAGCTCCCTCTGTGTTTTCATTCTTACCACCCTCGAAAACCGCTGCAGCATACAAAAAAGAAGAAAGAAAAAAAGAATGCTTTTGAGAAGTAAGAGAGCAGTTTACTTCCCAAGTCAAAAAGAGAACTAGGCAAGCATGTAGTTATGTAAATATTGGGTCACTGAAAAGTCAGTTCATTATCTGTTATCCATCAGGCTGTGCTCAATCTACAGGCACATCTGTCTCAGAAATATCACCAAACTGTGCTCTCCAGCCTCTGTCCCTAAGCAGATTGGCAGTGCTCTTGTTAACTTTGAAATGACTGCACCGTGATGTTTTCTGTATGCCCAGGGAAAATGACAGAGGATTCTTGCTTCCCAAATGGATGTGTATCGACATCTGAAGTACTACGTTGTTTATGTGCCTGTAGCACAGGATAGTGGCGTTCTTCAGGGACAAGGGAAACATTTTAGGAAAGCAAAACAAAACATTTTTTAAAAAAATATCTGTAATGTATAGTACAATATAAGCATTTGCTTTATTCCTGAGGTTCCATAAATCTAAGCTGTCTTTGATTAACATTCAGTTCAAGTTCCTTTTTGTAATTTATAAGATTCTGCAATATGGAAACAAAATGATTAGAAGGGAACACTTTATACCAAACTGTTCATAGTTGCTCATTTTTGGGTTGTAAAAATATGGATAATTATTTTTGCTGCTTTCCACATTTCTGTGTTATACAAAATTCAATAACGGATATATTACTTTTGTAACAGGAAATCTTTCTTAATACATTTTTCACTTATACAATAGTTTTTCACTTATACAATATTCTCATTTTGTTCTAATTATGAATAGAAAGATTATCAAGAAAAATGGTAATAATAATCAACATGTATAAAGTGTTTTCTATGTCCAGGCAATTCACATATTTGATTAATCCAATTCCTTAGAATTCTGTCTTCTTAATAGTCCTTGAATTATTTTCCCCATTCCTCCTCTCCATCCCCACTTACTTGCCCTTACTGCACAAATTGCAGACCTTAGACCACTAGCACAGGCACCATGTGGGAGGTTGGAAAGAATGATGAATCTTGGTTCTCACCCAAAAATTATTGAACTGATATCTGACTTTAACAAGATCCCCAGGTGATTCACATGCACCTTAAAGTTTTTGGCAGAGCCTGGCATTCTGCATTACTCTCAAGGTCCCGGATGGTGTTGATGTTGCTGGACTTGCAGTTCATATATTGTTTTGAAGGGGGCAGCCAGCCTCTTATGTTGTCTCACTTGAACCCTTGCTCTCATTCTGTCCCTGTACAAACCATTTCCTACATTATTTCCAGTTGGCATTTTAAAACATGGATCTGATATGTATCAATCAAATTAAACAAAACAATATTCAGTTGGCCCCATATCTTGCAGGCTAGAATCTCACCTTTTGTATGTAGCATTTAAGGCCCTTCACAAGTTGATTGCCACTTGTTTATGCAACTAAACTCCCAAAACACTGAGCCATTCTCAAACATAATTTCGGTTCCTCCTTTTTACACATCATTCTCCACCTTTTTACAATTTCTTTCTCCATCTTTGACCTTCTGATGAGCTCCTATTCACATTTCAAAACCTGTCTCAAATGTTACTTCCTCTTTGAAGACTTCTCTTATTCCTCCCTACCACTTACCCCAGCAGAACTGGGTGCTTCCTTGCCTAAAATTCCAGGGCAATTTTTAATTGTCTGATATACCACATAGGATAAATTTTGTTATTTTGAGTCTGATTCTCCAACTAAATATGAGTTTTTACAGGATTTGGACTTAGAAGCCATAGCTGCTTTTGTGACTGAATTTGTAAGTCTTACCAGAAACAACTCACACCAGAAATCCAACCACTATATCAAACTCTGCCCCTTCCTCCCCAAATACTATTTGTTGTGTGTGGTTTTTTTTTGTTTGTTTTAGTTTTAGTTTTTACTGTTTTCTCATTAAAATATTTTATTGAAGTATATTATTCATACATGAACATACATGAACAATAAGTGTATAGCTAAAGTTGTGAACTTAGCAAACAAATGAGCACAACACCATACGGGGTTCCCAAACATCACCCCACCACCAACACCTTACATTACAAACTATGTAAGAGCATTTTCAAAATATTACTACTTACCATTGCCCATATCTTACGTTTGGTCTATTTTTCCCCAACCCATCCGATTATTAACCTACTGTATTACTACTATATGTTTGTTATAGTTTCCTAAGAGAACTTTCTCATATTTGTTTTGTAACTACAATCCATCTTCCACCACAGGATTCACTGTTTTATACAGTCCCATGCTTTGTACAATCCATTCAAAGTGATTACTCAGTAGCTCTCTTTTTCATCACAGAGTTGTGCTATCATCACCTTAGTCGATTTTATTTTATTTTATTTTAATAATAATTTTTATATTTTTAAAAAGATACTTAGATTACATAAATGTCACAAAAAATATAGGGATCCCCATATGTACCACCCACCACACCTCCCACACCCTCCCACACAAACATCCCTCACCAGTGTGGCACATTCATTGCAACCGACAAACGCATCCTGGGGCTTTGCCACTAAGCATGGACCACAATCCATACCGCAGTCCACACTCTCTCCCACACAGTTTTGCATGCCATGTGATGACATAAAATGGCCTATATTTGTCATTGCAGTGTCATTCAGAATGATTCCCAAGTCCCGAAAAAGCCTCCATATTACAACTGTTTTTCCCTCTCCCTACCTCCAGAGCCCCCAGTGGCCACCGGTTCCATACCAATGCCACAATTTCTTCCATTGCCAGATTCACAATATGTCTATAGTAGAATACCATCAAGACCACTCCAGTCCACAGTTCCCTCCCCAATCCTGAGGATTCTGGCATGGTGATGTCCACCCCACCTCCAATTGAGAGGGGTTCTATATCCCATGGGGAAGATGGATGGGAACATCTTGCCTGCAGTCACAGACTCTCTCTGTTCCTTGGGATGGTCGTTGTCCATCATTATCTCCCTGTTAGTTGTCCTGGGTGAGCCCAATGAGCTGTAGAGTAGGTGTTGCCACTCCCGCTGAGGTTCTGGACCCAGCTGGCACATGGACAGCCCAAAGACTCGAGTACCCCATACGTACACCTACAAACTCCAGCACCAAATATAGGTTTGAATAGAAGGGACAGATGAGCCATGTGTAGGGAAGACATAATTGAGTCCAACTCTGTCACTCTCAGGAGCACAAACTCCAAAGTAGGGCCCACTGGCAAGGTACCAAACTCTGGAGCCATCTGCCCTGACCATAGGACCTGGGTGTCTCCAGAGCCCTCAGGAGCCCCACTATTTGGGGCAGTATCCACTTTGGCAGTCTATGAGATCCTGCTGAGATGTGCATAAGCGTTACCTCTGGGATGACCTCTCAACTCACCTTGAAGTCCCCCAGCCATACAAACTCACTTGTCTTTACCCTCTCCCCCCTTCATTCAAGGTCTTCCTCCAGTTACAGTGCTAGTTGGTACTTGGTAGCAATCCCTCGGTGCCAGGGAGGCTCATCCTCAGAAGCCATGTCCCACGCTGGGGGGAAGACAATGCATTTATATGCTGAGTTTGGCTTAAAGAGAGGCCACATTTGAGCAACAAGGAGGCTCTCAGAAGGCAACTACTAGGCACCCCTCAACAATATTTGTTGTTTTAAAATTATTTATTTATTTATTTAAAGAAAGGAAGATTTGGAGTCACACAAATTTGAGTTTGAATTTTGGCTTCATCAACTATTTCTTGTATGGGTATACCACTGCTACAATTATAATTATTTCTGTTACCAATATCACTAATGATAAGCACTGCACCATGTGCTAGGAATCACATACTGGGAATGTGCCAAAGATCACACAGCTAGAACCAAACCACGAGTCCAGGGCCATATCACTCCAAGGGCTGTGCACTAATGGAGAACTCTAAATAGGCTTTTGCAATTACTTAGTCATTGATTACTCCAGTTTTCTTATACATTAAGTGGAGTTATGTCTATCTTCCTGCTTACTTTGAGGTTAACTTCCTCTTCTTTTTCTAGGTTCTTAAGGTAGAAACTTGGATCAGAGGTTAGCAAACTACAACTATCTGATTCACCATCTGTTTTTATATATAAAGTTTTATTGGAACACAGCCATATCCATTCATTCATGTATTGCCTCTGGCTGCTTTTGCACAACAACCATAGAGTTAAGTAGTTGTGATGGAAACTTTATGGCCTGCAAAACCTAAAATATTCACTCACTAGCCATTTACATATAAAAGTTTACCAACCTCTGCTTATATCATTGATTTGAGACCTTTTTTGGGTTTTCTAATGGAAGCATTTTAATGCTATATATTTTCTTCTAAGTACTGCTTTGGCTGCAACCAACACAATTTAAAATGTTTTAATTTGTATTCATTTCAATATTTTCAAATTTTATTTATGATTTCTTCTTTTCCCTATAAGTTATTTAGAATGATTTTATTTAATTAATAAAAAATATTGGGAATTTTCTAGATATCTTCCTCTTATTGATTTCTCATTGTGGCCTCTAGTGGTCAAAGAATATACTTTGAATGAATTCAATAATTATAAAATTTTTAGATTGTTTTCTGTCTCATGATCTGGTATATCTTAGTGGATGTTCTCTTTGCTCTTAAAAAGAATGTATATTATGCTGTTGAGTGGAGTGATCTGTAATTATCATTTAGGTTGGTAAAATAGATTGGTGTATAATGTTGTTCATATCTTCTACAACTTTACTGATTTTCTCTCTACTTGTTCGATGAATCATTGACTGTTGAAAATCCTAGATATAATTGTAGATTTATCTATTTTTCCTTACAATTCGATCTTTTATTGTTTTCATGTGTTTAAAAAAATTTTTTTAAAACAAATGTATTTATTTGTTACATATTATTAAAGTATAAATCCTTGAAAAGAGTACGATCAATGGTATTCGGTGTAATCACATATTTGTGCATTCATCACCCCAATTAATCCCAGAGCACTTTCATTATTCCAATAATGATAATAAACAAAAAACAAACAAACAAAACTCATCACCTCTCAATCTCTCTATGCCTTGCCTGCCATACATAGCTACTATTCTTTTTTTTTTTTTTTTCCATTAACCAGGATTTATTTATTTTTTAAATTTTTTAAATTTTTTTAAGTTCTTTTATTAGGCATATAAATATTTAGGATTCTTATGCTCTTTTGTTAATTGATTGCTTTATCATTACACAATAACCCTCTTTGTTCACCTATAGAATGACAGAACCTCTTCTATCCATTGAGATTCCTGGCTGAGGAGTACAACTTAATTACTGGAACAAATAAATTACAGGCTGATTGTGGCTCCTGTTCTTCTCCCCCTGTCCTGCCCAATTACTGGGGTGTGGGATTTAAAGGAATCTAAAATGATGCAATGGGTATATACAATAAAGCTCCTCTCCTAAAGGGGCTTACAATATAGTTTGGGAGATAAGACACATGAAAATAACTAGGAGACAACCTAGAGATTAGAGGTAGAGATGATGGTGATGGTATTGATTATTTATAAGCTCCAAAGGTGTTTTCTAATAAAATATCTCCAGAAGACATTCTTCAGCAATAAAGGAGAGTGGCCAATTATTTCTATGAATTTCTAAGCAATTAGGAAAATAAAACTCTCAATTAGTCTATTTTTAGTGGAGGCTAAAGACTCTGTTGATGATAGGGACTGTTTGTAAATCACACAAGGAGTTTCTCCATCAACATTTCACCCCCTGCTATTCTTTAATTATCAGTGTGGATATAAACTCATTAAAAATAGGATTTCTTAAGTGCAGTATGGTGTATATTCATTGGTCTGAGGAACAGACAATATTCTCCAGGATAAAAAACAAACAACAAAAATACGAAACAAAGCAGTGGTCATCCAACAGGGTTGGTTTAAGTGATCCAACTTTATAAATACTTTAGAGACCCCAAGGCACTTGTAAATTTGAAGCAAACTCTGTGGACAAGACAGTTGGAAGTTCTTCCATTTCAAGTAGCCTAATGCATTGGGAGAAACCTTAAACAGAACCTTGGAAGGGAATTACTTAGAAACTATAAACACAAAGTTCAGTGAGAGTTTACAGGCCTCTTGGCAAAGTTAGAATTATTCTTTGCTGAGGAACATTGTTCTGAGTTTAAATTCAAAGTCCCTAAATGAAACAAAAGCTAAGAAATATCTCCCTATCCGGCCTCTTCCCCATATTCTACCACTGAGTTGGTGACCCTGGTTAAAGCACAAAACCATAACTTTAATTCTTTATCCATAAAATTAAATTAGGATTAAATAAGATAATGCAGGTGAAAACAGTCTGAACATGGTAAAATACTACTCACAAGAGGACATTGTTATGCTAGGTTAGAGCTTGGATCAGCAAACATGCCATGTCTCCCACCTCTGTGGAAGTATGCTTCCCCATCCTTGGGCTTGGGGATTTAATCAATAGGATATTAGAAGATGTTTTGAGAATAGAGACTGGGTATGTGTTTGTGTTATTAGCGTCTACCAGAGCCGACTCACACAGATGGATAAATTTTCAGGAATTTTTGTGAACCAGTTGTCAAACACAGCCATTATTAAATATTAATAAAAATTAAAAACAAAGCCAATAAAAAAGGGGGAAAAAGCCAATAAACACCCCAAATCCATTACTTCCTAACTATTATTTTACCTCATTTCATTATTATCTATGTTCTCACAATTGTTTAGATATATTCTGTCTCTATGGTAGGAATTCCTTTAAGGTGTTTTATGTTACACCTCTTCCCATCTCTGCATATGAACACACAATTTGCATTATAAGGATTAAAATAACCTTAAACAATATGACAAAAATACATACGAATTGAAACAAGCTATTTGCTAAGATGTCATTTGTATGGAAAAGAGTTAACAGAGAAAGACCTGCTTGCAAGACTGGCCCTTGGCCTGTATCTGGGAACCTGGATTCTGGGAGTGTTCTTGCCATTCCGCAATTGATAAGGGTGGTTTACTGCACCTAAACTGCCTGTACAAACAATGTGTCAGTTTAGGCTTTCTTTCTGGGAGTGTGAAATTTTAATTTGTGCTAGGCAGAGGTTGCCCATGTTGCTTGCCTCTGATAAAAATCTTGGGCACAGAACCTCAAATGTACTACTATGGTAGACAATACTTCACACATGCTGTCACTACTAATGCTGGAGGAGATCAGCATATCCTGTGTGGCTCCAGGGAGAGCACTCTTGGAAGTTTGTGCCTGGTTTCTCTGGACCTTGCCCTCTTCATGTCTTCCTTTCACTGAATTTACTGTATCCTTTTACTGTAATAAATTATATGCTGAATCCTGTGAGTCCTCCTAGCAAAATACAGAACCTGAAGGTGGTCTTGAGGACTCTTGACACAGAGTTACATAAACTTATTGAGTCAGTAGAATGTAGAGAAAAAGGAGATTTTGTCCTCAGTAAATTATTACCTTGGATCTCTTGATTCTGCCTCTGAAGATTAATGTCTGCTTTCATAATTGATACTTCCAATAAACTTTTTTGTATTCAGTGTCTAGACCCTAAACTTTTTAGTGTCCAGGGGCTTACATGCTAGAGATTTCAGTAAACCTTCCTTGTATGTCACTAACTGACTTCAACTTTTGATGGGAAGTCACAGTTGGGGATTTTTGGTTATATATTAATGCATTTAGATTTGACCCTCCTAAAGATTTTTTATTATTTTCAATCAGTCTACTTCTTATAATATATTTATAGCATAATGAGTTTATGGGAACCCTGCTATAAATATGTTTAAGAAACTAAACGTTAAAATAGGGTGAGTATAGAAACTGACATGCATAATTCATTGATGGTGAGGTATTATGCAATTTCTGTGCTCTAGAGGATGGATACATAAAATTTTAATGAAAGTTTTGGCAACCCAAATTCATCTTACGCTCTTGAATAACACGGGAATATCACTTTTCTCAAAGGTGCATCTGGCAGCTAAATCACAAGTTGTCTGAAAATAATATCATTAAGATTCTTACTGACCTGCAGGAGACATAGACTGAATTTCCATCTATCTTCTAGTTCCAATAATCATCTTTTTAATACTTGAATTGTTTAAAAGAGGGAAAATGGCATTTTCCAAAGGGGACAGTTGAATGTATTATTTTAGTATTGTTGCCAAAGTTATTATTAATGATAATGCTTTGCAAAGCATCTAATACTGACTGGGTTTTATGTATAAACCATCTGGTTTAAAAGGGATAAAGCATGCTGTTCAGGACAATTATTCTTTAAATGGTACCAAGGACACAGCATGAGGTTTTAACAAGCATGGGTAGGAGTTGCTCATAGTCCATTAGCAACAA
Source organism: Cabassous unicinctus (assembly GCA_029593785.1). Classification (NCBI taxonomy): domain Eukaryota; kingdom Metazoa; phylum Chordata; class Mammalia; order Cingulata; family Chlamyphoridae; genus Cabassous; species Cabassous unicinctus. The sequence continues at coordinate 109,151 of JAQZBX010000026.1, forward strand.
GTTTTATGGGTGAGAAAATTATGCTTTACCCAACATCTCCAATGGAGTGATAAAACTTTTAATTTTCTAGAAGACAGATTGAATGTAGGACTCAATATTTAGGTTCTATACACAAATGCATATAGCACTAATATATATAGCATATCATTTACATGAAAATTTTTGGTTCATTTTTTGCTCATAGCTGGATGGGCTTGGGGTTTGGGGAAAAAGGATCTGAAAGGTCAGAGAAGATTCACACTCTTGATGAATTACTCTAGGATGACCTGTGGCAGTTTTAGTGAGAAATGATGATGATGAATCAGAGTTAACAGTAGAGAATACAGTTACTTTTTTACTTTTTAAAAAACATTTTTCTTGTTTTTAATAGGAACTTTATTTTTTCAAATGGAAACTTTTTGACCGTGATATTTTTCTTTGATGTGAATCAATTAGCTGTGTATCAATTGATTAAAATCACAGTCCATGAGCTTTTCAGAGATATTTTTTTTTGAGAAAGAAAATGCTTTCACCGGCTAAAACGGAACTTACGTAGTGACAAAAATTAAACTACGTAAGAAACCACTGATGATGTTAAGAGAAGAAGTCACCCAGTTTTTACATAGGGCATGCTTTCCCTATGTAAAACAGTATGCACCCAGAGGAAGGGAAGCCTTCTAATTATAAACACCACCCACCTCTGAGACTTGAGGGTCTATAATCTTTAGAATCTAGCAAATTTTAGTAAATGAACACATATTATATTATAATTTGATCCAATAAATTCCTTTTATACAAAAAAGCAGGCGTGTACGTGTATCTAAGTTAAATATGCAGGTAGATGTATACCAGAGCAAGCTCACATCTACCATACTGCTCTCTCTAACTTGGCTCTGTTGTTTTCAAAACGAATGCGCTCCCACTCCTGACATCTGACCCTACTTGTGCAACAAACTCCAAATTTAGACCTTTCTTAACTATATGGCCCTTGCTTCTGATTTTGCTTCTCTTTTTATAGCAATTAATAGTTAAATATCTTAAAAGAACTATTTGGCACTGACCCTACCATCACTTTGAACCTGGGACTAATTTTGGTTAACTACTCACTCTCCCGTGAGCTGATCTGCATCTACACCATGAGCTGATCTGCATCTACATACCAACTTTATCCCTTCACTCTCTTTAGCCATGTTCATCCATAGTCATGTTTTGGGGACATCTTTGGACTCCTTTCTCTTACCCCAGAATTACTCCTCATCTGATACTCAATGTCCTTTTCCTCAGTCCTCACTTTTACCTGATAGGTTGTGGTTCCCACACTCCCTGCCTTTATCTCCACTACCTAGTGGATGGTGGATCTTTACCAAATGTTTGTTGGAATTAATGAACAAATAAATGAATGGATTAGTATTTCAGGGAGGTTGCTCCAGTGATACATCCCTTCTTGGGATAATACTTCTTCCCACTTGACTAAATCCTTCCAAATCTTCAACTCCTGATCACTCAAAATAAGTATTTACTGTCTGATACAACCCAGGGCCAGGTTTGTAGGTAGGGCCTGAGGCCAACTCAGATTATGCCATTAGTTGGACAGCTATTATTGCTGCTGATGGTAAATAATCAAAATCAGGTTTTCCGTGTGCACCATCAAATGAGAAAGGTTCAAACCTTTCCTAATATCTAAATTGCACTTTCCCAAACCTGTCAGATTCCTAGGTACTAATCATCAATAGTGTATATCTGAGAGCAGTTTATATTTTGAATGATCAAATTTTAACACTTACAGTTTGAAGATATAAGGTATATCACCCCCAAAAAACTATGGAAGATTATATGGTGAGAGTACAAGAAATGGCTTCCTAACAACCTAAACCATATATACACACACATATATATACATTTCCTAGGAGGCATAGGATTGCTTTTTGGGGGTCAAAAATATATGTCACTCCTCTAATACTCTGAAAATGTTAAATAAGTAGACAGAATAACCACGTCATTTCAAGTACTATATTTTATTAACAGTTCATTGAAGAATGCACTGAGTAGTTAAATATGTATAATAAAAAAATAGTAAGCTTTCTTTAGTATTCCTGTAGAGGGGCAAAAAGAGGAAGATAATTGTTCTGAATTACAAAGGCAAGCTCTATATTATTTGCTTTGCTTTACTCTTCTCTTATGTTTGCAACTTTGGTAATTTCTAACAACAGAACTTAGATGTATGAAGTTTAGCTATGTGTCCAAGAAAGATGGTAGCTGGACAAAGAACAGCCTCTTTCCTATTGCTGTAGAAGGAAAGCATTTCTTGTACTAAATTTAAGTTTAATTTTTATTGCTTATAGACTGATTGAACTAGCAACTCTATTGCTCCCTTTCTGCAGTGAACCTGAGACTCTGTTATTGGTCAGTCTGAGGGAGCATTAACTATTTGTTCTCCTAAAGACCTTGTCATCTTGGCCTGCCAGTGTCAGCCATGGTCAAAATGAACCCAGGATGCATTTGTAAAGAAGGATATTTCAAAAGAGAATATGCATTTGTGTGGGATATCTTTAGTTTTATTTTAAGGACACATCTACTAACAAAAGAAGCATAAATAATCCTTAGTATTGCACAAATGCTTTATATTTCCCTCCAGCTGTGAATATTTTTGGTAGGATTCTGGAACAAATCAGGTATAAAAAAACAATATACTACACATGCAAAAATTAAAATTTAAAATATTTATGCTTAACAAAAACAGCTGAAGCATAAGAGGGTAAGGCTGGATATTTCTGGTAAGAGAAATAAAACTGATGTGTCTGATTTGGTGACAGATTACTTATCATTCCATTATATATACATTATTTTGGCAGTTGATATTCATGTGTAGCACTGAGCATTTTTTCTCCTTATTAGTGGTTCTGAGGCAGTGTTATTTTTGCTAACAAGTTATATTAAAACCAAAGCACTGACTACTACAAAGCAAACAAATGTTCTAATGGCCAGGGGATCCTGGCTGGGAATAAGTTGACAGTTCAATTATCCAAACAGGTTACAAATGATTGCATTGAAGACAAATGCCTGTGGATTTCCCTCTGTGAGTATTTCTCAATAAGACCGAAAAATGTCAAAAAAAAGATGCCTTCTCTCCAAATAACTACATATTTATAAAATGTGATAAAGATTTATGTTTGTGTGCGTGTGCATGCTTAAATAATAAAGAGGGTATTGGATTTGGGACATTTTTAAAGAAAAGGTTATTAAAAACAGGTTTCTGGAATTTTAACAACTAAAAGGGAAAGGAATGCATTGTGAATATTCTGTAGTTAACAAGATTCTGAACAACCTTCAGTATCACCACATAAATATTGTGCTTTATTAAGTGTGAGTTGTGAATGCAGTGATATATTCAATATTTTTGTAAACCAGATCACCAAATGATATTTAGGCCAACTACTAATCATAGTATCTGATTAATAAAACATCTCAATTTCCCAACTGGGTTACTTCTTAGCTAAAATGAAAAGTTTAGCAGATTAAATATGTGCTCTAAGTCCTCACATTTTTAAATTGTAGTAGGAGTCTATCTTTTAAAAGATCATTGTATGGACTAAAACAGAAGAAAATTATTGTCTTCCATGTTTTATAAACATGTCCCATATACTTAGTATTTGTGGGACTTAATTTAAAACAGAAAGACATTATGACTTTATAGAAAGAGCAGAAGTTTTGGAGGCAAGTTAAATTGGGTTTCAAACAAATTTAATAGACTTGGACAACTTAATTTAACATTGCTAACCTTAATTTTATTCATTTCTAAAATGGCTCTGATAATATTATTATCATTTATCCCACAGAGTCATTATAAGGATTAAATAAAATGATGCTCAAATTATTGGACATAATGTCAAGACAGCATAAATGCTTTGTTGATGTTACTTATTATTATTTTAGTGAGCCATATGGTCACCAGTTTAGGGTCTCTGAGCATGAACTCCATATCTTCTTTCATTAAATCATTGCACTTATTTAACAGACTCTTAATACACACTGTGTCACATACCGGTTAGTAGTAACTGGGTGTAAACAGGGTAAAAAAAAAAAAAAAAAGAAAGGAAAAAAGCAGAGTCTCAAGGACTCAATTTGGCCTAGATAATATGTAAGCAAAGAAATCATTTCAGTTGAATGTGGTGAATGTCTTGATAAAGGTATGCGTGAGATGCTGTGGGATCAGTGAGGGCAGAAGCACAGAATCTAGGTTGCATATTTCACTGAAGAAAGACATCCTGGTGAAAAGTAATGCTTGAAGAGTTTTAAAAGTGAAGGGTCCAGCAAGTTATTCTGTGGAAACCAACAAACTGATTGTAAAGTTGATATGGAAAGGCAAAAGGCCTAGGATAGGCGACTCAATACTGAAGAAGAACAAAACTGGAGGACTGGTGCTACCCTACTTCAAGACTTACTATAAAGCTACAGTGATCAAGACAATGTGATATTGGTGAAAGAATAGACAAACAGACCAATGGAACAACAGAAAATAACCCTGAAGTAGACCCACATGGGTATAGACAAATGATCTTTGATAAAGGAACAAAGGCAATTCAAAGGAGAAAGAATAGTCTTTTCCACAAATGTTGCTGGAGAAACTGGACATCACATGCAAAAACATGAATCTTGACACAGACATTATACCTTTCAGAAAAAATTAACTCAAAATGGATCATAGATCTAAATATAAAATGCAAAATTATAAAACTTCTAGAACATAACATAGGAGAAAATCTGGCTGACCTTGCATTTTGTAACCACCATAAATTAACAAATATGATTTAAGACACTGAATTGTATTTTAGGCATTTACTAGCCCTCTGATATGGCCTTAAATTATGTTAAACTTTAAAAATAGCCAGAACCCAGTATCTGTATTTGTTGTGACTCACTGAACTGTATCACAAATGCCATATTTCTTTGATGCTGATGCTATGTTTTGTAAACTGTGTAATCTTTACCTTGTAACTGAACAGTAATGAAATAACTTATACCCAGGCCCCTTGTATCCCCCTTTTTAGGCTGGAAACTCTGAAGTCTGATACTCCTGCATGTAGCCCTTCAATATTTATTAATGAGGTAATGAGTTAGCCTAGAACTGACCAAGCCAGTTCTAAGCAAAGTTAGCCTGCATGACATGCACGATACCCTAAACCTTAAACTTCAGGTGAACTAAGCTTGTAATCAAACTACACATACTTAGAGATTAAACTATCTCTTACCTTGTTGTGACAGTTTGAAATTCTTTTATGAATACTCAAAAGAGAAAGGTTATGTTTTTGAACTAATCCATTCCTTTGTGTGGGAGGCCCTTTTGATTGGACTATGTCAATGAGGTGTGAGCCAGCTTGGGTCTCTGCCTTCTTGCTGGGTGTGATATAAATGGAAACACAGAGAGAAACGAAACTGCCATATTATATTGAGCCTGCCATGTGAGAGAAAGGATTGCAGGAAAATAGAAAAGCCCCGAAAGACTGAGAGAGATCCTGGAGTCTTGAACCAGCACAACAAAGAGTCATTGAAAGAGGGCCCCGAGGGGCTGGGCCCACAGTTGCACTCAAGAGGAGATGAGCCTTATGCCTGATAGCTCACAGCTGAACTCAGGAAGAAAATGGAGCAGCTGAGACTGAGAGAGGAGACCTGTTAAGAGACAAGCCCTGTGTCTAGTTGCCCACAGCTGAGCTCCAGGAGACGGTAGATTCTGGAGGGGAAGGCAGAGACCTCAGCAGAATAGGTGGCCATCTTTGCCGTGTGGCAGGACCCTGAGAAGGCATCTTTGCTGATATCTTGATTTGGACATTTCACAGCCTTGGAACTGTAAGATTTTACCCTAAATTAAAATCCCCATTATAAAAGCCGACCCATTTCTGGTACTTTGTGTCAGCAGCCCTGTGGCAAGCTAAGACACTTATCATCTCAAACCACCCACTCATCATGCTCAAAATGTCACTTTCAATGTATGAGTCAGCATGATGCCCATCTGCCATGTTGCCCGCTATTGCACTATCTTCCCCTCACCTTTGTTTAATCCCGTAAAAACCCTAAACACTTCCAACTCAGGGAGACAGATTTGAGGACGGCCCTCCTGTCTTTGTGACGCAAGCCCTTGCTGAATAATTGTTTTTCTCTTCTCAAAATCCTGATGTCACTTACTTGACTCTCTATTTTACATCAGGCAAGGACTCACTTTTGAGTTACAACAATTTGGTGATGACATCTTAGATACAACTCCAAAACACAATCCATGTAACAAAAATGAATCATTTGGGCTTCATTAAAATTAAAAACTTCTACTCTGCAAAACACATGGTTAAGAGAATTGAAAAGCAAGCCATAGACTAGGAGAAAATATTTGCAAAACATATATCCGACAAAGGACTTGTATCCAAAATATATAAAGAACTCTTAAAACTTCACAGTAAGAAGACAAAAACCCAATTAAAACTCCTCAAAAGACTGAACAGATCTCTCACCACAGAAGGTATACAGATGTCAAATAAGCATAAGAAAAGATGTTCACCATGATATGCCTTGAGGGAACTGCAAATTAAAACCACAACAAAGTACATACCTATTAGCATGACTAAAATCTAAAATAAACTAAAATCCCCCCTAGACGCTGGTGAGGGTGTAGAGCAACAGGAAATGGGAAAGCAAATTGTACAGCCACTTTAGGGAACAATTTAAGAGTTTCTTACAAAGTTAAATATAGGCTTACTCTATGATCCAGCAACCACACTCCTAGGTATCTAACCAAATGAGATGAAAACTGATGCCCATTCAAAAACCTGCACATGAATATTTACAGCAGCTTTATTTATAGTTGCCAAAAATTGGAAACAACCGAGATGTCCTTCGATCGGTGAAACAAACTGTGGTATATCCATACAATGGAATACTACTCAGCAATAAAAAGAAACGAGCTATCAAGCCATCAAACAACATGGAGTAGCCTTAAGTGCTGTTGCTAAGTGAAAGAGGTCAGTCTGAAAAGGGTGCACGCTGTATGATTCCAACTATATGATGTACTAGAAAAGGCACAACTTTGGAGACAGAAAAAAAATCAGTGGTTGTCAAGTCATCAGGGAGAGGGAAGGAGGGATGAATAGATGGAACACAGGACAATTTTGGGGCAGTGAAAATATTCGTTATGATACTGAAGTGGTGGATACATGACATGCATTTGTCAAAACCCATAGAAGTGTAATACAGAAAGAGTGAACTCTAATGTAAACCATAGACTTTAGTTAATAATAATGTATCAGTATTGGTTCATCAATTGTAATAAATGTACCACACCAATACAAGATGTTAATAATAGAGGACACTGTGTGTGGAGGAAAGAGATTATATGGAAACTCTCTGTAATTTTTGCACATTTTTTTCTGAAAACTTAAAACTGCTCTAAAAGTACTGTTCATTATTAAAAGAAAAGGAAAAAAAATCAAGTGAATAAGGACTAGCCAGGCAGAAGTGCTGAGGATATAAGTGCAGGATATGTTGAGAACATTTGCAAACCCATTTACATTTCAGAAGCAGGTTTTAAAGATATGCTTCCTAGGGATATATCTGTGGCTATTTAGTCTAGTAAAGGAGCAGAGGATTATTACAGATATTTGAAGATGCAAATTGGAAAATATGAGGGATGTGTGGACAGAATTTTTAAAACACTATAGATACCTTTTTAGTCTTAATCTCTACCATGGGTTTCTTTAAATGTTCTGCTTGCCTAATAGAAAACATCTCTGTCCAGAAAAGCCAAAGAAAATTATTGCATTTTGTGATAAACAGCATCAGAATTAAATCAACAGCTCAACATCATTTTATTTAAGAAAATGGAAGCCATTTATACCAATCTTGTATAGTGTTTTTTAAAATTTCCTAAGTCATATGAGCCTATTTATTATTTTCTTTTATTGGTTCAATCATGCAGTAATGTGGCGATCAGTATTAATAAGCAGCTGCAAACAGAGCTCTATGTGTTGCTGCAATAAGTCTTATAGAAGGCTTATAAACCTTGCTTATAAAACATAAAGGAAATTAATTAATAAATAGCATGGCCTCTTTATACTATGTCAGGCAAAGAACCAAGCACTTGGTATTTTAATTCTCAAACAATCTTATGAAATAGGGCTTATTCATTTTAAGGATCCCTAATTTTAAGGATGGAAAAATTAAAATGCAAAGAGAATAAGGTACTTGTCCAAAACCATGTAATTTGTGAGAGATAGAATACAGGCTTTTGAATTTCCAAGCACATGTCCTTGTTGACTACAAGAAGTTGTCTCCAAGAGCAACTAATTGAAAACAAACAAATAAACCAAAAATGAAAATTGAAGTTTAATTTCTATGAGATGATGTCTAATAAAAGGGATACCAAATGATACCAGAGTGATATTTAGAACCCATGCATAATCACTCTCTTGGTTTAATACTCATTGAATTGTGTATAAGTTAGTTATGTCTAGCCCTTTCTCCATGTAATTTTTTGTGCTTCATAAATGCATATATTTCTATTTCTGTCTGTCAGTCTGCAAAAGCTTTCATTGCTCCTCATAGCTATTATATTATTATTGTTGTCATTGTTATTTTTATTATATTAGTCCTGTGGTGGTTTGATTAATAAATGTGTTAAAATAGAATAAAATACCAACGGCCGTACCCTCATAGCATCAAAACCATGAGACGTCTTTCAGGGGTGCTCAGTATGTCTCCATTTTGTAATTCACACATTTAAATAATAGTTCCATTTAGACTGACTTGTAGTGATATCAAAGTGACGATTAATAGGAAGTGAAATCATGAGGAAAACATTAAACTGATGATCCTCAGATATCATCTGGTAACATCGTTATCTAGATGAGTATTCTGTAGTCTTTCCTCACCATTGCCAAGTCACTTGTGGGCTTATGTTATTAGCTTATAAGCACATTTAAGATCTATTCCATGCTCTTTTTCGTTATTTGAATGAAGTAATTTATTAAAAAATACTACCTAAATATCATTTTGAAAAATGAATTCATTTTAAGCAAAAGTTCATATTTAATTCATTAACAGTGTTCCTACTCAAACTGCTTAAGTAAGACCATTAAAGTACTTTTTATAGTCAAGGAAAAGTCACATTAGCTGCATAATTGAATTTGAATATGAAGAGACTAAGTTTGTTTTGCATTTCTAAATCACTAAAATTCTAGTTCATAAACGGGAATAGGGAAGAGCAGACAAAACGGAAGACTAGAACTGGAAAACTCTGCAATAATCCTGTATGGAAAAAGTTTTCTTTTCAGTATAGAGTCATTCTCTAAGCTTTGGGGCAGATGGGTTCCAGGAGAGACTGGATCACATGTCCCTCCCTGTTTCTGAATGCTACCACCCTTTGTGGTTCTCTGCGGTGCTCCCACTGCCTAGAACGATATATGCTACTTAAAAATCTGCCGTAAGTGTAGGAAAAGACCCTTTGCCTTGGTTTCTCTTATCATAGAAACTGACATTTTCATGGAGAGTTTCTGAAAATGTGAAGGTAAAAGAAAATTGCAGCCAATAAAATACTCTCCATTTCTTCGTATTTCAGCTGCTACAAATCCCAGTATAGAAATAACAACTTACTATAGAATACGTTCTTTAGATTCTCCTGGTTCTCCTGCTACTTACAGTTTCTTCTCCAAGGAACATTGGTATGATATCTCCTTCGATCGTCAATGGTAGAATGTTGTTGTTGAAAGTGTTCTGGATTTGGAAAATTGGATTCCAGTTCTGTCTCATGAACTTGTCTTGCTCTGTGACTTTAGGGAAGTCACTTAACATACCTGAATAAAATTTTCCTTCTGAAAATAGGAAAAGAAAATACATTCTCTAAATGATTGTTAGCTTTCACATGAGATACAATATGAAAATAAAGCTTAATAAATATTTAAGGACCAAATAACAATCATCTACACTCAAGGGATTTTTCCTTAATTTCTTCTCTCTATTTTTCCATGTGGAAAATTCCATCTTTTAACTACCATACTAAAGCAATTTATCTCCCAGGATACAATTTAATTCATGTTCTTCAGAACACTCTAGAATTCTTCCAACCAGCTTCTGATCTTTAGATCAGACATTTTTTAATGTCACATTTATTTGTGACATTTTTTAAGTCACAAATAAAAATAAAGCCCTTGAGAGTAGATGTGGCTCAAGCAGTTGAGTGCCTGCTTCCCACTTGAGAGGTCCTGGGTTCGGTTCCCAGTGCCTCCTTAAAAACAAAAAAACAAACAACAAGCAAACAAATGAAAAAAAACTCAGGGGAGCTGATGTGGCTCGGTGGTTGAGTGCCAGCTTCCCATACATGAGGTCCTGGGTTCAATGCCCAGCTGGGGTACCTAAAATAAAAAAAGTAAAGTCCTCATTGTCTCAGTTATTGTTTCATTTCTTTTCTGGAGCATTTACTGATGATGCATGCTGGTGAAACCTGTTCCTCTAAGAAATCTATTTATGTACAGTATAGCATCATTCAGTGTCCAAGATATTCATAAAACTCAATTAAACTATTTGCTCATTATATATAATTTAAATAATTACAATGTATTGTTAGACATTTTCCATCCAGGGTCATTTCAGTTGCCACTCAAAATGTTGAAAAATCTCAGTGTTTTCTTAGCCCTGGGAAAATGTTTCTAGAATTCTCTTAGAGTAACGAAGAGAAGCAAAATGAACTTTCATGTAGTTCTCTACATAATATTGCTTTAAATTCCCTGGGTTTTTGTTAATCTTCTCTATTCCAGTGGTAGACAACACTCCACAACCATTTAACCACCCATTTTTCTGCTCAGTCAGAACCTTACTTCTTCTGGACAATACTTCAGACTCAGCTGAGCAAAGAGAAAAAGAAAAAAAAGTCTAATGGTCCCATATCTGCAGACAGCAACTACCAAAACTGCACAAGAACCTTAATCTCCCTGCATCCTTCTTTGACCCCAAATGCTTGTGCTTGTGTGTGCACTTGCTTAGCCTACCAGCGCTATGCTACCAGCATAGAGTGAATCTTTGTTGGTATTTCGATGACATTATAAACAAGGACCCAAAATAAACTGGAATCCTTTTCTACCTTTTATGGTAACATTTTAAAAGTCTCTGATGTGATTATTGCAGGAAATATTTATAAGGAAGGGAAGTTATATGGGAAACAAAATAGTTTTTTAGAAAACCTGAGCAGCTCTCAAGAACTCCTTATGCAGAACTTTTGTAAAACTTGGGTCAGAACATTAATCTTGGGCTTAAGATAAGCACACCTTCCGATTTTTCTCAAGCTGGTCTCCATCCCTTCATCCCACATTGAAATCTTAGCAATCTGGCTGGCAACACTGTGGAAGCAAATCAAAGTGGGATGGGATTCAATTACAACAAAGTCTTCAGAGCAGATTCTGATCTGATTCACTTAGCTACACCCATAGATTAGGTGAGAAACCAAGAGAGAATCCAAGAGAGTGCAGTATGAGCCCACAACAGCTCTGCTCTCTTGCCAACAAAGTCCAGTCAGTATCTTAGATCTCAACTGATTTGTTTGTAGCTCCTCCTTTCAAGAAGATAAGAAGGTAGTAAGGAGTTGGGGACAAGTAAGCACAAATTCCCTCTTTCTTCTTTCAGAATCTAGATAAACCACACTCTGAGGACATATTGATATCTGAAACAAAAGCCTCAAGAAGATGTTATTCTTTGACAGAGTTGTCTTTGATGATCAGTAACTTTTCTGGGGTTGATGCTGACATGGAAACAAACCACAGGGATTATTCTGAAGTCTGTGGGTGTCTAGACTCTCTAATGTGGTTTACAAGACCTTTCACAGCCTGGCACCTGCAAATCTCTCAATCACATTCATTCCCCTTGTCCAGAATCCCTCTGCACATCATTCACTTTGAAGCTGAGTAAACTTGTATTTTAATCAGGTGCATTGATAAGTTATAGAAAATTAAAGTGAAATAAATACTATTTTAGGGCTAAATATAGAGAATCTGTATGGATAGACTGTACATCATCATATTGTTCATGATAATATAATATCAGATAGAGGAACTGGAATTATAACCTTAAAAGTTTTATATACCATACTAAAGTTTGGGCTTTTTCCTGAGATAGATGGAAAAACATAAAGAAAGTTTAATCAATGAAAGAGATATAATCATAATTGAATTTTTAGAGGATTACTCTAACTGCTGAATGGAAGATTGTTTAGACAGTGGTAAAATAGCATTAGAAAGATTGATTATAAGTCTGTTTTAGTAATAGAGATGAGAGATGTTCCCAGATGGTGGATTGAAAAGAAATGGGTAGATCCAACAGGCATTAAGAAAATAGAAGCATAAGCATAACCTCTGGAATGACATCCCAATGCACTTTGAAATCTCTTAGTCATAAGAACTCATCTGTATTTACCATTTCCCCCTTTTGGTCAAGGTCTTTTTCTAGATGCATTGCTAGTTGGTGCTTTGTAATAATCCCTCGTTGCCAGGGAGATTCATCCCCAGGTATCATGTCCCGTGCTGGGGAGAAGGTAGCATATTCATATGCTGGTTTTGGCTTAGAGAGATGCCATATTTTAGCAACAAGCAGGCTTTCAGGAGGTAACTCTTAGGCAGTATATGATACTATATGCAAGTCTCAGCCAGATCTCAATGACTGCCACAGTAAACAGTGCCTCCAATAGCAGGGCTCCTGAGGGCTCTAGAGACATCTAGAAACTATAAGCAGGGCAAACATCTCAGGAATTCAGCACCCTGTCTGTGGGCCTTACTTTGGAATTTATGTTCCCCAGTGTAATGGAGTTAGACTTTTTATAGGTTATCTACACATGGCTTTTCTGCCCTTTATTTGAACCTATAATTAGCACTATATTTTATAAATATATGTCACAGAGACTTAAATCTTTGGTCTGTCCATGTGCCAGTTGAAGCCTGAATTTCAGCAGAATTGCAACACCTGCTCTCTAGTTCATTAGACTCACCCAGGACAACTAACAAGGAGATAACAATGGAAAACACCCATCTCAAGGAACAGAGAATGTCTGCAACTGCAAGCAAGATAGCGCCAACCATCTTCCCCATGGGATCTAAACCCCCTTTCCATTAGAAGCAGAGTGGGCATCACCATGCCCAAATCCTCAAGATTGGGGAATGAACAATGGACTAAAGTAGGCTTATTATCATTCTACTATAGACTTATTATTATTCTAGGAATGGAAGATTTCTTATCATTGATGTAAAGGCAGTGGCCACCAGAGGTTCTGAGGGATGGCAAAGGGAAGAATAGGTGTAATACGGGGGCATTTTCAGGACATTGGATTTGTTCTGCATGATATTGCAGTGATGGATACAGGCCATTGTATATTTTGTCGTAACTTACAAAATTGTGTGGAACAGAGTGTAAACTATAATGTAAACTGTAATCCATGGTTAGTAGCAATGCTTTAATATAGGTTCATCAATTGTAACAAATGTATCACACTAATGAAGGATGTTGTTCATGGGAAATTGTGAATGCGGCATGGAATGGGACATGGGAATTCCTTATATTTTTTGTGCAGTATTTATGTAATCTAAAGCTTGTTTTAAAAGAAAAAATGAAAAAAAGAAAAAGAAAGTAAACTAGAGGAATAATGAGCAATTAAATGAAATACATGCTACTGTATGGGATCTAAGAATGGAGGAAGAAAGGCTCAAAAGGAAATTATTGGAACATAAGAAAAAATTGGAATATAGACTATAGGCTTTATATCAATGCCAAATTCCTTGAAATTGATATCTGCAATTAAGTGATTATGTAAGTGCATATCCTTGATCACAGGAAATCTACATGTATTATGTGTTCAAGGAGTATGATATGTGCAACCTGCTCTTAAATTATTCAGAGAATAGATAGATCAATAGGTAGGTAGGTAGGTAGGTAGGTAGGTAGGTAGGTAGGTAGATAGATAGATAGATAGATAGATAGATAGATAGATAGAATGATACAACAAAGGTGACAAAATGTTAAAATATGTGAAGATGGGTATTGGGGAGGGGTATGTTGGAGTTCTCAGTATGGGGTTTGTATTAATTTTGCATCTGTCCTGCAAGTTTAAGAACATTTCAAAATAAAAAGCTTTAAAAAGCAAAAAAGAAGAAGAAGAAGAAGAAAGTCATCCAGGATGACTCGACTCATTGAATATGTGGAGTGAAGGAAATAATGGGTCAGAAATGATTACTGAAGCATGTCGATTGGAACCCTGAGGAAAGCTTGCTATTTTGTGGGTTTGGATGCATTTCTTTCCCTATTCCTTCTTTGTAGATCTTCTCTGTGCTTTAATGCTCTAGTAAACCATTGCTTTTTTCTAGTAATCTCCCCAGAATAATCTGTGTGCCAGCACCCTTAGGCATAACTCCGTAATAGCATTCATCATAATATATTTTAATTGTTGACTTGTACACCTTTATGCCATATGATCTTGGGGGCTGCTGGAAGTTAGGGAGTTAGTCTTTCATCTCTCAATCTCGTCACACTGCATAATGCCTGATACAGGGTGAATGATGAATAAATATTGGTTGAAAGGTATAATGAGAGAAGGGATAAAAGGAATTTATTAAATGGGTAATTTATTCTAGTAAATGACCCAAAAGTCTCAGGCTTAACACATCAGATATTTATTTCAAACTCACTTTGTATCCTAAGGAGATTGTGATGCTCTTCTGGGCAACTCTCCTATGAATATCTCTCCTCCAATTGATGACTCGAGCACAAGACTACTCTCATTTTTAAGTCCCACCATCTTCTGACTTTAGGAATTAAGTCGGCAGATGGGGGAAGAAAGCACAGGAAATGCCAACTAGGTACCCCTTATCTGAGAGTGAGATATGTCACTTCTATCCACAATCCACTGCAGGAACTAGACACCTATCCAATCTTAGAAATGTAGAAAAACTCATACATGTTGTTGAGCACTAACAGTATGTAGTAAAAGAGGATTTCAAAAGGAAAGGGAGGATGGAGAGAGAGAAACTAAGTCACTGCATTTGACTACAGTGTAGAAAATAATAATACGTCCTAACACTCAGAAAGGAAAATTAGTTATACTCTGTGTAATTGCTGACTTAATAAGCATTGTGACAAAAATATTAAGAACATCTCTATTATACAAATCTAGAATCAGGGTCATGCATTGAAAAGTGAGCATACGTAGCCAAGAATAACTTTTCATATCACTAACTGTATAGTATGCCACAAAGTGAGGGTATCCATGGCTTCATATATTTCTTCAAATATTTCATCTCTTAAACATGCTATTCCACGTATAGTAACTTTGAGTTATTATATTTCCTGAGTTTCTCTTGCCATTCAGAAAGAGGTTGGGAAAAAGTCACACAGGGAATTTTTGGCCACACAATATCAGGTTACTTATTATTCAGAAATATAACATTGGAGAGTATAGAGTAGACATTAATATACATCTGCTTAAAACTCAAAACTTGATCTTCATGCAGTCACTTAATGCAGTATGGCCCCAGAATTTATAGTATGAATTTTATAAGAATATGAACCTCAGTCTCAGGAAGTATCTTTACTATGCAAAATATCCCACTAGTTACCCAGTTATATTTATGTGCAGATTTATTTCGCACATTTATTTTTAAACATAAAAATGGGTTTCCTTGCTTGATTTTATAGCAAATTAGCATATTCATAACATTGGAGATATAATGTCCTTATTATTGAAACTCTGCCTCTAGAACTGCAGTTTAGTAAATATGTCTTAATATGTATTCATGAAACTGTTATAGGTAGTGGCATTGCATAATCTGAAACCACCCATGATGTGAATGGGTGCATACGTCAAAGAGAAAATGTAAAGCTCAAACCTGAATCAAGCACTTTCATGGCCATTCTCCTGTTTAAAAGGCTTTGGTAATTTACATGATTTAACCCAAAAACCATCCTTCTGATTTTCAATTAATTTTCCAGATCCTCAAATTCTTCATCTTATTTACTGTACAGACTATTTTGAGGGTAGTTTAGACTATATATTGAGAGACCTACAAAAGCTACACATGAAGTATTTGATAGAGTCATATAAAAGTAAAGTTCTATATTAACATGTTTGTTTATAATATTTATTTCATGTTGGTAGATTGGAACCAGGATCCCAGGAATTATATCAGAAATAACACATTATTGCTATCCTAAAATAAATCTCACATTTCTGTTATTTAGTTAGACAAAATTTTATGTAGGGTATGTGAATCTCATTTGTAAGTGAGATTGGTCTATAATGTCCTTTTCTTACAATTTTATGCCCCCTTTTTATATCAAGTCATACTAATTGTTCAAAGTGCCTTGGAGAATATTGTCTCTATTTCTAGCCCTAGGAACAATAGAGCAAGATGAGGTTTATCAGTTCCGTAAAGTTTTGGTGAAAATTTCCTGTAGAACAATCTGTGTGTTGTGTGTGTGTGTGTGTGTGTGTGTGTGTGTGGTGGTAATAGTGGTTAAATTTTATGTACTTTTTTGATTTCTTTATTATTATAGGTATATTCTGATTTTCCTTTTTTTTTTAGTCAATTGTGACCAGTTATCTAAGATATTATCCCTTTTGTTTAAGTGGGTTTCTGTGTGGTTAATTTTGGTAAAATTTCTATGTGTGATTGAAGATAATATATAATCTCTGATTTTTGAATACAGGATTCCATATATTTAAAAATCAAACTTTATTATTATTATTAAAAAATAAATTATTTTAATTTCTTTTAGAGTATGTTAAAATCTCTATCTCTGATCATGGATTTGTCAAAACCTATGTATAATTCTGTCTTTCTTTTATAATTTTACATGTCAGTGGCTCTGAGTTACAGCTTTCCTGTGAGTAGTTCACTTTATCACTTTTCCCCAATAAAGAGACTTTATCATTAATCATTTATTTAAGGCCAATATTCATATTATATACCAGCTATCCTTGGATATATGTCCAATATATCCTTTCTCATCCATTATTGTCAAGCTTTTTGAGTCATTATATTTATAAATATCCTAGAGCTAACTTTTATATTATATTTGAGACTGTCTTTCAACATGTAACTTATATACATAAATGTTTATCAATGTTTACTGATACATTTAGATTTTTATTATCACCTTATATTGTAATTTCTAATAATCATACTTCTCCTTGGTCTTATTGTTTTCTTTTCTACACTTCCCTTGCCCTTCATTTCTATTTTTTAATTTTCAGGGTTTATGCTTAGATTGTAATAGACATACTTTAATAGACATTCTTTTGATAAAGTCCAAAATTAATCATCTCTATCATACTGAATAGAAAATAGATCTTAGCTTTAAATCTGATCTCCCTGTCCCACTTTCTATGTTTTTTTAAATCTGGTATTTTATTTCTGCCCTACCTTAATATCTCCAAGTGGGTTATATTTTTAGTCATTCATGGTCAGTAATTATGAATTACAAACATATTTACCAATTTATTTATATAAGACTACTTGTGAAAAATAATTTCTTGGACATTCTACTCCAATATTCTGGGTTAAGAATATTTTTGGCTTAAAAAGAAGTCTATTCATAGATAATCTCTATTAAACTCTGTCATTCTCTATATTGAAATATATTTTTCTCTTTCACTCTTAAGTGATAATTAAATGACATTTAGCCTGACAATTTTTTTACACATTGAAAATATCATGCCATAGTTCTGGTCAGTGAGAAGTGTACTGTCAGTGTAATTGTTTCAGTGCCTATAACAGGCATATAATATATATATTCTCTCTGATAGCTTTTTTTTTTTTTTAAAAAAAAGGCAATTAGAAATATATGCAAGAGTGATGATTACTTTTTAGAGCATTCAGAAAATGTAATTTGAAGGCCATCTTTCCATTTTGATATCTAGACTCAGGTTTCCTCTGCTCTGTTAATGTGGTTGGTTGTGAGAACCTGTGAATCAGCTTCCTTTTCATAATTTTTTTGAGTGTTTATTAGGTGAGTGCTTAGCATCAAGCTGTGAGTTTCCACAGGAGCAAGAGTTTTAAGATATGGAGCCTGAGTATAAGTAATTACTCACACTCACTCACAAATATTGATAGTTATTTCTTTTCTAGAGCAAGCATGCAAGGCCAGGTGTTACGTTCAGGACTTCATTGTATGCACTGAAGTCTTGGACGTGGCCAGGATATCCTGGCTCATTAAAACTATCACCTCTCCTTTTCTATCCTCAACAGTCTCTCTTCTGGTTGTATTAATTACCACAATAATGCTATGTAAGAGTGAAAAATTCAGTGACTGAAAGAAATCATCATTTATTATTGATCACATGTCTATGGGTAGTCAGGTGGCCCAGCTAGCCTCATTCATGGGTCTGCAGTCAACTGAAAGTCTTGAAAGAGGCTCTGCTGATATTGGCTGAGCATTATCCCATGTTTGCGGTTGGCTGGCTGTGGGTTGGACTAGGACAGCCTAGATTTTTCTCCATGTATCTCTCTTACATCCATCTTTATAGGCTAGACTGTGCATGTTTTCATGGTAGTGGCAGGGTACAAGAAAGGAAGCAGCTATATACTAATTCTTTTTCAAGCTTCTGCTTATTTTAAATTTGCTAATATCCCATTGGCTAAAGTACCTCGTGAGAATAGGCTCCAAGTCAATATAGGAGGGGGCTACCAAAAGACATGGCACTGCCACAGGGAGGTATGAAAAATTGGCACCATTATGGGACTAAATGACCACACTTGTTTGCTTGAGCTTTTATCTCTTTGCAGCCTACTTTTGGGAAATCATTTTTGTAGCTGTAAATCTTTAGCCTACTTTCCATGTGTGAATAAACTCGGCAATATAAGGTTCTCAAAATCACACAGCTAGTAATTGCTGAAAATAAGTTTTGAATCCAGGTATTCTTGCTCACACTGCCATGGTAGTCACTATTTGCTATTCATAATTCTTTTATTACTTGGTATGCATTTTTATTTTTGTTTTCATTATTCTTTGTTTTAAGCTAATAATGTACTTTTGTTTACAGTGAAATTTCAATATCGGTCACAAGTATAATAAATCAATATTATTTTCAAGCAAAATTCCCCAAAATATATATTGGATTTGTTTTATTTTCTGTTCTTACTGCAGGGAAGGATGTTAATAGAACTTTTACTTGAATGTACCAGTGACATTATTTTGTCTGATATAAATATCACATTTTAATAGTAAGTGGTACGGGTCAGTTTGCTCTCATTTTGCATTTTATTCTGCACAACTTAAGGAGTTTTAAACGGCTATTTTATCTTTGTGTGTATCAATGCAAAAAATTTTAAAAAAGAGTTCATACCTTTTATATTAGAAATAAATATGGCAGCCAGTTCTTCTTAACATTTTTATATTTATTTATATAGCACACATTTACTGGAAACATAAATAAAGCTTATTGCTTAGAAGGTCGTGGCCAGGTGAGATTTACTATTAAAGCAACCATTCTTCTGTACTACTCTTTTAGTATAGCTGTATTTTAGATAAAAAGAAACTCATTGCATTTCAAACACTTTTTTAGTTATTTGAAGCTCATTACCTCATGCCTGGAAAACTGCAACAATCTTGGAAATAACACCTCCCTCCCCTCACAGACATACCACTTTTTGTCTATATATGCTTTCTTCAATCCTTCATATTATATGAAGTACCATCTTTATACAATTTTAATTTTCTCATGTTTTTATCTGGTTAAAACTTACCAAAGAATGCCAACAGACCCACTTGTAATCTACTAAATATCCCATATGCACAGTAATCTCAAAATCAATTCCTTCCCCCACCTCAGATCATGATTCTATTCCCTTTTTCTGAAAGTCAATAATCTGCCCGGTCCCCTAAGTCAAAGTCATACCTGACACCTCCCTTTCTGTCCCTTCCATATTAATCGATACCTAAATCTTATATATTTTATAACCTTAATATCTTTGAAGACCACTTCCACATCATCTAACTATTATTCCCTACATTAGTCCCTGTGGCAGTTTGGTATTGTTTATGTATTCCAAAATTAGATATTGGATTGTGTTTGTAAATTGGTCTGTTCCTCTGGGCATCTTAGATTGTATTAGATTCAGAAGTTTCACTTTTACTTTATTAAATCAAGATTAGCGTTTTTATTTGACCATATCATTAGGGTGACTCAGTTTGAGTCCCCACCCCCTTGGTGGGGATAAAACAGACTCTCACACGGAAAGACACACAGAGAAGCAGACATGTGAGGAAAGAAAGAAGGCTGCATTAGACACGGCAGAGACCCTGGGAAGAGAGATGAGCCTAATAGTTTATAGCTGAGCTTGTGCCCAGAACAGAGCAGCTGAGCCCAGAAAGAAACGAGCCCCGGGGAGGGAGACAAGCCTTATGCCAGCCTACAGCTGAGATTGGAAGAAGCTGGGGCCATGGAGCCTTAAGAGAAAGGCTGAACTCTTGCAGACATTGCCCACCATCTTGAGTCAACACATGGCAACAGACTTTGGGTGAGGATGTTCCCCTTATGGTACCCTGAATTGGACTCTTTAGGGCCTTGTAACTGTAAACTTCTTCCCCAAATAAATACCCTTTATAAAAGCCAACAGAGTTCTGGTATTTTGCATCAGCACCCCTTTAGCTAACTAATACAATCCCTCATTGTCTCTCACTTATATATTACAATAACCTCTTTCCTACTTTCTTACCTTCTCTTCTCATATGTATACATCCGTCTCATTGAGGCCAGAATTTCTTTGTAAAATGCAAGACTCATAAAGTCACCCCTCTTTTATACAATTTATATTTCTTTATACAATGTAGCCTATATTCTAACAAGGATAGGCAGACAATAAAATGAATCAATAAACACAATAATTAGATAGGATTTAAGAAAGTGATAAAAACAAATAAAAGGAAAAAATGTAGACCAAGGTAAGGGGAACAGGAGCAAGTGAAATTTTAAGGATATTCAGAATAGAGCTCATTGAGGAAACTGACATCCAAGCAAGATGTGAAAGAGGAAAAGGAGTCTCACAATCTGGGGAAAGCGAGTTCCAGGCAATGGAGAATGTCAGTGCAAAGGTTCTAATCTGGGAGAATGCCTGGCATGTTTGAGGAATAGTAAGTCTCCCAGTGGTTGGAACAGAGTGAAGGGGTGAGGGTAGGAAGGAGAAGTAGAAAATACAATCAAACTCTTAACTTACAAATCATGTGAGATGCTGAAAATCTTACTTTAATGTCATTCCCAGCCACACAATCATCAGTTTCTATTTCCTTACCTGGTTTTTCTTCTTCAGATCATATATTACTAAGTATTATGATTACATGTATTTATTTGTTAAAAAAATATGATTTCTCTTTCCTACTAGAATGTAAGATCCTTGGAACCAGGGACTTTACTAGTACCTAGAACAGTGTTTGGGGAATAGCAATAGCCTAATAATATTTGTTGAAAACATTCATGTTGCATGATGTCTTATTACAATTTCTAACTGTGATGTGCCTACATCCTGTTCTTCAGACCTGCTTTTCCAGCCCCTGATGCCAGTGCTCAAAATATATTTGCTGATTTGAACTACAATGATAGGAAATGAAAGCAGCCTGGTAGCCTATTACAGGCATGCTTCAAGTCTCTCAGCAAAAGAGCTTTCACCGTGTTTATTTATTTTCCAACAATCTGTTCACATGGGTCCACTGCAACTACTGATTGGCAAGGGGAAGCCTCTGGCCGTGCTCATAAAACACACAAACAAATAATAAACAAGCTGTTCTTATTTTTCATAAAGATGTAAAGTTGAGACCAGGGCTCCACTTTCCATATTCCCAGAAATTAGAATTTTGTTTAACTTTGAAATATCTTCTTAATGGAGAAAAGATCACAAGAGAGAGAAAAAGAAAAGCTACTCTTCTTTAAATTAGTTTTTCTAAGTTCGTAGATTTATTTTTTAAGGATGAATCAACAGTAAAATAAGGTCACATAAAATTTTAAAATGTGCTGAGCTACCCCCATATTTTGCTTATGTAGTAGTTCCAATTCTAATACTAATTCTACAAATCTCAGCTTGTGAGTGTCTCTTGGCTAGTAGGTGCTGTAGAAATAGTGCTCATCAGCTTTCATCATTTCATTGGTAATGCTTCCGTTGATTCAGGATTTCTGAGACAAGTAGCACCTTCTTATGAGATCTTCAAAACTAATATTTGTTTTTGGAATAACCAAAATGGGACATAATGGAAAAAATTAAAACCAGATATCGTAAGATTTTAAATTGAACTTATAGAATTAGATAATTATTTCTATCAAATTATTATTTAAGGAGAAATATGATAGAACCAACATAATTTGAGTAGCAGAATAGCATGGGGTTTAATAGCACAAATATGAGGGCCACACTGTTTTGGTTCAAATGCTAGCAAAATTGTTTACAAGATCTCTTGCCTTGGGTCAGTTGCTTAATCTCTCTGTGCCTCAGGTTCCTCATCTGCAAAATGAGGGTAATAATAGCACCTTTCTCATGAGTTGGAATTAAATGAATTAATACATATAAAACATTCAGAATAGTGCCCAGGAGATAATAAGTACTTTTTAAAACTGTTAATTATTTTGAAAAGGTGTAATGAATATGTGCCAAGATTATCCATTATCTTATTGAATTCTCACACAAATGGTGCAAAGTAACAGTACCATTTCTATTTTCACAGGTAAGGAAACTGAGGCTCAACCAACATACTAGCTCTGTCCAATTTCACACATATAGTAGACTCTGAAGCCAAAATTTGAACCAAGCATGTCAGATTTGAAAGATCACGCTGTTAAGTCTTCCATATCACTTCCAAGAGGATTACAAGTCAATATCTACTAAAGTCTAATGCTGTAGGCTCTTCTTGCAAATCAGCACATGCTTTGAATTCTTGATCTTTTCCATAGTTTGTGAGATAGGCTTCATTTTCTGTGTGTTGCTTCTTTGGCTTCCTCAGTTTGTTTTTCAATAACTCAGTATTCTCTTTCTTTCCCCTGGCATTTATTCTCATAGCATATTTCCTTTACATATATTTCTGACATTTGGAAGGAACTAATTAAAACTACCTCTTGGGCACTCCTCATTTTGCAGGGATGAAAACATGTTTGGGGATGATACTTACAAGATTTTGCTCAGAAGAAAAACAAGCAAACAAACAATATGGTCTTTCTTTTTCTTCCTCTCATTTAACTACAGCCACTTTTTCAAGCAAGGCGTATTCAGAACACTTTTAATGACTGTCCCAGCTGATGGGCACACATTTGACACATATGAGAATAAGGCATAAATCCTACCTCAAACCATTTTTATGAATGAATTATACTTAGCTTATGTCCAAACCCAGATAGTTGGACACATTAAGATGTTTGTATGGATTTTCAGGAATATGATTCATATAAATGTAGCAAAATAATTTGAAAATCAGAATTTAGCTGTTTCTTAAGAGGTAAATGAGAAAAACACATAGCTCATGTTTCTAATTCTAGTATTTGAATAGCACTGTAGGATGATTGTTCCAAATTTAATGCTCAATCTTTATTTTACTTTATTTATTTATTACAAAAGCTTGTTGGCACTTAAGGTATTTTAGCCACAAGTATATAACAGAAATTTAAGTGGGTTCCTGGTGATAATTGGTGATATGTTACATAATTAAAGAGAAAATAAATGAAAATTTTACAGAATAAGTTGTACAATAAATGATAAAATGGTTCAGAAGGGTGTAATTGCACTTAATACCTTGGGGAAAAAATTAGAAGTATCCCAATAATTTTGGAATATGGTAGCATAAGCATAGATGACAGGAGATGGAAAATATTTCAAATGTTGAAAATAGCATAAAGAAAGATTTAACTTTGGCAATGAGTATGATACATGGTGTGGGTTTATGGCATAAGGCCCACTCTGATCAATAGATATCGCTTAAATTATGATAATGCCCCATAAAATAAAACACCTGAAAAGATATTGAGTTGAAACTGCTCCTCCTCCAATTTTCAATATTGCTACAGAGTTATTGGATTTTGGTGTGATGCTCGTAGGACAGGGTCCTTTTCTTATAAGAAAATATGTTAGTTTGTAATTTCACATTTGCTACTAAGATATTTGATTGATATATTTCCCACTGTAACCTCTATGAGAGCAGGGTCTTGTTTATTATTGCTGATTCTTAGTTATATCTGATTGGCATAATGACTGGAACATAATAAAATAAATATTTGCTGAAGTTACTTGAATTAAATATATGAATACTTTTCTGAATTAGTGATATTAGCAGACACCTAACTCATAAGAAGGAGTTTTCTAGACAAAAGAAACAGAAGTTTAAAGGCTCTGAGATAAGAACAATCTTAGAATGCTTGAAAAATGCAAATATGGCAACATCATCTGAAGCAGAATTTAGCAGGTAGGCTCAGAGAGGGGCAGAACACAGGTCTTGTAGTGCACTGGAGGACATGGTCAGTGGCTGGATTGTATGCAAAGGTTTGTAGAAAGCTATGATACAGTTTTAAGGAGGGTTATGTGATATGATTTACATATTTAAAGGTAAACATTATTGCTAAACCGGGTGGAGAATAGACTGCTGAGGGGAAAAGTGGAAAGTTAGGAGGCTATTACCTTCGCCCAGTGAGAGATGCTGGCTCAGAAAGCAGTAGAGCTGGAGTTATATTTTGGAGCTAGACAGACTGTGCTTGCCAAAGAACTGGAAGGAGGAGAGAGGTGGGGTCAGAGAAAGAGAAGCATCTGTTTAAAGCTTTGTTGTCATTTTGCTTGAACAACTGAATGACTATCTGTGTAATTCCTAAAATGGGCAAGATGGGGTTGCATGATACATGGGTTGGGGCATAAAAATCACAAGTCATTTTTTGAGCATGCTAATTGAAGTTGTGGAGAAGACAGTTGAATAGGAACCTCAAGCTCAAGAGAAATGAATAAAGATTATCTAAAATCTTTACAACAAACTCTTCAATATCATTGTTGTGGTAGACTAAACTATGTACCCCAATTTAGACATACTCTTAATCTTAATCCACAGTCCTGTGGGTGTGAATGCATTGTAAATAGTATCTCTTGAAGATCTTTTCTATTTTTTTTTTTAAGTTAAGGTGTGTCCCAACTGAATGACATTTGGGTCTTAATCCAGATTACTAAGGGCCTTCTAAAGAAAAAGAAACAGGAAGCCAGCATAAAGAAAGTTACAGGGAGGAGCCCAGAGGCAGAAGTCAGCAGAAACTGGAGGAGAAAGTAGAGGACGCTGCTATGTGATGTAAAAGCCAAGTAACCGGAGGATCAATGGTCAGGCAGAACACTATTAATCCTGGGAAGAAGGGAAACCTAGCCTTTGAGCAATGAGTCAATAAATTTCTATTGTTAAGCCAAGACCAGTTTGTAGTATTTGTCAAAACAGCTCAGAAAAGCTAAGGCAATTGTCCACATACTAAATTCAGAGTGCTTATGTAACTTGGTTGAAATCACATGATTGGTAAGTGGCAAAAATCACAATCAAACCCTGGTTAGACTCCAAAGTTAAGGTGTTTGTTTATGTCTCTTTGTCCTACTATGCCTAAAATATAATGAAGGATAAAGCACATATTCAGACAACTTTAATTCAAGGCACAGTATGATAGATAAAACTTGTATCTGAGAGAACAATTTTGACTAGGGTAAAGTGGGACATATTTCTGGGGGAAGTGGCTTGTGAGTTGAAGAGGTAGAGTTTCAGTAGGCAAAGCTGGATGCAAATCTTTTCTGTGTGAACCAGATAGGTATCACATGATCAATATGAGAGGACTGAAAAATTCGTGATACACATTTGGGAATTGTAACATCAGAGTAGTTAGGTAGAGTTTAGGGGCAGGCTGAGTGAAAAAGAAGCCTGGAATGTTGATGCTATGTACTTGTGATGGTTATTGTTATGTGCCAACGTAGCTAGGATATGGTGTTCAGTTGTTTGTTCAAATACTTGCCTAGTTGTTACTGTGAAGGGCTTTTGTAGATGGGATTATCTCCAATCAGTTGACCTTGAGTAAAGAAGATTATGCCCTCCATATTGTGGGTGGGCCCAATCCAACCAGTGGAGGTCTTAACAGTAAGAACTGAGGGCTGCAGGCATCAGGAGGAATTCTGTCCTTTGGTTTCCCCTAGAAATACAGATAATAATCATATAAATTGGAACTCATAGAGACTGAATGATATTTAACAACTTCATGAAGAAAATATTGTGAATATAAACTCAGGCTGCTCTACAATGCTCTGAATTATTAATAATTGTCTACTTTTACTATGAAGAATATGCTTTATCTTAAACAGAACATATAACTTGATTACTAACAATATGTGAAACTTTTAAGTGATCATCCACATTGTGGAATTCGAGAATAATATTTACCAGATGATATTAATGCATTGAATAAAAATGAGACATCAGTTGCTATAGACCATTTATTAGACTTGATATAAATACATAAAATATTGATTTATTTAATAA
>JAQZBX010000026.1:135755-154044 GCA_029593785.1 Cabassous unicinctus
AAAAAAAAAAAAAAAAAACACCTACAATTATTTAGAATATCCAAGAATGCAAAACAACTGTAAGGCTTTTTGTAAAAAAATTATTGTCATGTCATCACCATCACCACCATCACCATTGACATCATTATTATAATAATAATGATCTATTACTATTACTACTATTTTGTGACATGGTCAAGGTCTGTAGGTTTCATTTCTGATTTGAAAGTGACAGAAACTCAAAAGTGAATAAACTTAGCAAAAGGAAGACATCTTAAGCACACTGGGTCATCTGCCTGACCCAAGGGATTTTAGGAGTGCAAGTACAGTTAAGTCTCGGGAACAATTGAGACCAACATTCAGTTGTGTTCAGGAACTATTTTGCCTTGTCTTACTTCTGCTCTTTTATGCCTATCTGATTAATAATTGTTTCTTATTTTTTTCTTCAAACTGGCTGTTTTTGGTTTTGTGTTTTTTAACCCTCTTGAGTCCACATGTCTTCTTCAATGTACCTGGCTTGCCTCAGTAGTCAAACTTAGAGCCCAAAGGGAGAATGGCTTCCTTTTGGGTCCTGATAACCAAAATTTTGAGAGAGACACTGGTTTGTTTAGCTGGAATTGGGAGTCTAATCCCGAACACATTTTCTCCATTCATGGGTGTTGGTCATGTTAGACATGGCAAGCTACTATTCACAGAAATAAAGCATGACAATTAATCAATTTGCTGAGTAGTCAAGTCAGAGAAAATTAATTGCTGAAAGCCATTTTCTAAGTGATCAATTTGCCAATTGATTAATTTGTCAAATTTACCAAATATACTAATTGCCGAAAATGGATTCCAATAAGTTCTATGGGTTCATTAACAGCTTTAACAAGAACACACACTTTGGGGTTCGGGTGATACAATAAATTTCCTATTTACTTTTTAATAAGAAATTTAACTTTAACCTAATTAAATGGACAGTTAATTGCTAAATATAAATTATTAAAGGTGATATGCTTTAAATTTGGAAATTATATAAAAGACAAAAAATTCTTAAAAGACACCTGAAGTAGCTGAAATATCACATCATTTATGAAATGCTGAAATTTTGGTTTTGAATAAGAAGCAATTGGAAACATCAATTTGTTAACCATTAGGAGAAAGATTGGATATCAACGGATAAATGTGTCCAAGTGGAGAAACAAGGCACAGAAACCCTGAAGGGATTACTATAATGGATTCTATGAATAGAAATAAACCAGGAAGTGACAGGAGCAACCGTATAACATAATGAATTGTGGCAACTAATTTCTAGATATAACAAATTAGAATTGAAATGCTACCTGAACTTGGCAAATGAATCCTAAAACTGTTAAAGATTACAAAACAAAAATGAATAAATGTGAATTTTCAAGTTATGTTAACCTGAAAAAAATCCTATATAAAGTAATGAAACTTTGGTTATGGACAATAAAATTCACATTTTTAATGAACTGTATAAATATATACATATATTTCAAATTTTAATATTGATACATTCAATTGCAATATTGTAAAATTATGTTTGAGCAACTCAAATTGTATAATCCTGTAAAGGTCTTAAAACATTCCTATTAAAGCTTTTAAATCATTCTGTTAATTTTTAAAAATCATACTTGCCAAATTTCATAAAATTGTTAAATTGGTCATTTAGCAAAGTCTTCATCAGTGAGAATGGTTTTTGGCAAATTTACTATGTGGTGAACTAAACTACAGTAATTTCGTTTGGTGAATTTATTTTCAACAAATTGACCTGGTTTCATGAGTGGAAGATGGATGACTCAAGTCCTTGAATTCTTATGGATATTTCCTACACAAAGATCCCAGATCATGCCCCTGAAAAATTACAAAAAAGATGGTTTTCCAGATATCCCTATTTCTAGATTTAGTGGACATGCCTTCTCTTGTTGTGGCAGAAAACCATTCAACAGCCAGTGAGCTAATATTGTCCTCTTCCCAGATGCAATTACTAAAGGAATTGAAAAAGATTGAGTATTTGAGTATTTAAATCAGGCCTTTAGGTTAAACCACCAAGTCAATCTAGTTTTTATCTACATGCCTGTTATGATTCAAGTTCCATTCTGCTTCTGTAGCTTGCTTCAAAATTTGTAGAACAAAGTGCCTGCTACAAGTTTGTCATTAAGGTGCATGCTTTATAAAACATCAAGATATCCTATAGGAGTGATAGATGTTTTGATGAGATAGTCCAAAGCTAGATTAAGTCTCAAAAATGACTTCAGGATATAGGAATGATTTGTGTGTGTGTGTGTGAGTGTGTGTGCACTCACACACAGTTGGATGTTTTAAGTTATGGAGGTGATATTGGGCTTCTGAAAATTAAAATAAGGGAATCACATGCCACCTAAATTTTGAGAAAATGCCATCCATTTAATGGGACCACCATCCACCAAGTTAGTTGATCTAGAAATCAATTATTGAAATAAATTAGTATTTACAGACACACTTATAGACACCAGATTTATAGCAGTGAAAATAACAGACAAAAATCTTGTCTTAATACGCTTGCATTGTAGTGGGAGAAAACAGAAATAGAAAAATAATTAAGTAAAAACTGTAGTATGGCAGGTGGTGTTAGGAGCTAAGGAGAAAAATGCAGGCATGTGGATAGGTAGTGCTAAGATGCTTAAGGGTGGGAGTGTGTGGGAGAGCAATGTCCTTTCTTATCACTGAGGGCCATATTCAGAAAGTAAGACCTGACAGAATTGAAGACAAGAGCCAAAAGATACCTTGGGAGACAAATGCTTCAGGGAAAAGGAGTGCTAAGTTCAGATGCCCTCAAATGGGAGCATGCCTGATACATTCAAGGAAGAGTAAGGAGCTCAATGAAGCTGTAGTAAGAAAGAGTGAGAGAAATAGGTCGTGAGGTCAGGGAGGTGGCTGGAGGCCATATTGTGTAGGAGCTTCTAGACTTTATGAGGAATCTATTGTAAGAAGTCATTGTAAAGATCATTAAAGGGTGTTTCAAGCATCTTTGAGAGTTTCCTCTCCTTCATCCTTGACATTCTATTGGTCACCCAATTCCATAGACCTACTTCAGGAATGTCTACCTAATCCTTTTGCTTCTCTCACGTTCCACCTTCTCTGCACTAGATCAGCTCTCACCATCTCGTCTGTGCAATTACAGTTGTCTTCATACTGGGCACCCCACTTTTCTCCATCCTCCACACAGACATCAGAAGAGTTACCAATCCTTTTAGAAACATCTATCTAATGTAATTACACCAAGTCCTTTACCACATTTTCGTGGCAACCTAGTAAGCCTCAAATGCTAGCGTGGTATGCTGGATGGTGGAAAATCTGTCTCAATCTAAGTTTTTAGCCTTATCCTCAGGTGGTATACCATCCCCAACTTCTCTACACCTGCAACAACCCACCCATGTACCTCATATGGACTGGGTAACAGTTTGTCTGTACCATCAGACCTTATTGCATTTGCTCTTAAATAGTACTTTATTTTATCATACCACTTAATACTCTGTAGGCATCAAGCTCTGTGTCTCGTCTGTATCTACATTGTAAGGGTTGCTCCCTGCATGTGGCCTTCTGCGACACACTCATCCTATTAGGTCATTTCTGAATATTTCTGGATGTTACTAGCAGAAGCTCCAAGATCCCTGATGGTAAGGAAAAATGACTGAGCACTTGTGGCTGACAGCAAATCCCTGCCTGTAGAATATAATGTTTAAGAATGTGGGCCCTGGTGTCAGACTGATATTGGAAAGTGATTTAAATTCCTTTTGTGTAAACTAAGGTTAATAACAATGTCAGACTCATTGGGTTATTGCAAAGGTTATCAGAGTGCCTGGCACATACTATATTCTCAGTAAATGTTAGCTATCATGAGTACTATATGCCAAGTTCACCATTGCACAAGTGAGGAATGTGTTCACTCTGTTAAAATACAGTTGTGTGCAGGAGAAACATATGAGGTCAAGTGACAGGTATTACAGGGTTCGGGGAAAAAATAATTTTGCTGCTAGTGTGGGGCAAGGAGACTCCAGGAATTGGCCTGGGCACAGCATTGGTTCACTGACTGCAGCCACAAATTTGTGGGTTCTCTGGGAAATGGCAGGACTGCTGGGCACCCCATTGAGAGTCAGACATGGTACATGCACACTGATGCAGGAGCCACATACTCCTATGTGAGAGCTGTTTGTAAAACATCCCAGAAATCCTTACTGTTGGGAACCAGAGAGAGTCACAGAGAATTTGCAACATATCTGGTGGGTTTGCAGCCATAAAGTGATGTTTTGAACTATTTTATAATTCAATTCTACCCCCACGTTGGTGCAGCCGAGATAATTACTTGCTATTATATGTAGTCCTAGAGCCTATTCCAAGGAATGTCATATAATAAGACTCAATAAGTTTTGCTGAATGAATTAATGCTGAATCTTCAATTCCTCTTGGCAATCAATATTTTAATTACATTGGTGGCAGTTATGGTTAATTCATGAAGCACTAATGGGAAACAAGCACATTACATAGGAAGAAAATAAAGAATGGGATGCAACAAATAGCATTATGGATACCATTAGGTAAATATATTAGTTTCTCCTCTCCCCGCCTGTATACTATAAAGTGAGCGCCATATGGAATAAAACAGTCGTGCTTCACACCTTCTGTCATTTTCATTTCTATTGCTTTTACAATTGTTCTTGCACTCCTCAAGGCTTAAAAATCTTAGGACCAACTTTGAACCTGCTTTAACTCTCCCTGTTACTTCAGTCAACATACATTTGTTGATCATCTACCATATACCAGGAACACGGTTAGTTTTTGAAGAAACAAGGATAAAAGTTTTGTTGTGGGTAAAGACAAATAAACGAAAAATTGCTGAGTCCTGTTTTTGAGACATACAAAGACTGCTCTTAAGTCACATAAAAATGATACCTGGGCTGGATCTTGAAGGAGGAACCAGGCCAAATCTCCTCCATAATTGATCTTTCAGAAATCCCTGGTGTCAATACATTTTTACCTGGCAGATTGGTCAGATATTATTTTTAACATAAGTTTTATTTCTCTTCACAGACATATTCACTCTCTACTTCAATATGGGTGAAAATAGCATTATTTTAAATTTTCATGGAAATAGATCAACTCTCTTCCTGATTACAAATGTCAGCAATGAAGACACTATTTGGGAAATTTATATTTGAAATCTATTTGCAGTTAATGCCAACATTTATTATAAAAGACAAAAAGAAAGAGAAAAAGAAGACAATTGAGAGCGTATAAGACAAGTTAACTATTCTTTGGATTGAGTGTTTTTAAACTAGAGTCTATATTGAGGGCAGGACTCATGCATTAGTTTTGGGGGCCTCTGAACCCCCTGACATTACATAAAAAAACAAATGTCAATGTTAAGCTCTTTTTCTAGGAAAAATTTAATAATTTTCAAGACTTTCTCAAAGGGGTCTGTGGAGTTAAAACACACTTTTCTTTATTTCTGTCTGTACTCACATTAAGGCCAAGGGGAGCCTGGAGGAATATTTTTTGATGAGTGAAAATAGAGATGTTTTTCAAAAGAGGTTGAAGAATGTTAAGGTAAAGTAACCATCCTTACAAGTTCTTGGGATGACCCCATTCTACTATTAATAACTATTAATTATTAATTATTAATACTGTCCTTTTCCACTTGTATAATGTCTTGGTTTAAGCAATAAATTATAGGATCACCCAAATAAAAACCATACATCTAGAGGGAAAGACAAAATCAAAGGGAGGCTCCCAGCTCCTTCCCTGAAATACAGACTAATACATCCAACACTCCATTTGTGTCTCTGAGAAACTTCTCAAGCTTAACATGTCCATTACCCAACTCCTACTTTTCACCCATCACTACACCACCAACATCACCACCACATACAATCAGTACCTTCTGGAGATTCCCTCACTTCAGTAACAGAGAACTTCATTGTTCTTGTTGCTCAGGTAACAATCTTTGAAGTCATCCTTAACGCCTATCTTTTTCTCTCCTACACCCAATGCATCAACAAATCCTACTAAGTTTAAAGGCAAAATATATTTGAGAACCACTTCTCACCACATAAACATCTACCACAATTCTTAAAGTCACCATTTATTCTTATATGGTTTATTGTAAGTGTATTCCTAACTTTATTCCTTGCTTCCAACCTTGGCTTCTATCCCACACCCTACTCTGCCAAGGAAGACCATTCTTAACCAGGAGTGCAACTATCCCTTTTAAAGGATCTAATATGCAAAAACTTGCTTTGGCTTCCAATACCAGTCTGAATAAAAGCCAAAGCTCTTCTGATGCCTTTGTGGTGGATTGTAACACTACACCCTGAGGAGCTTAGACCAAATCAAGGATGTGGCTGAAGTCCTTTCTTGAGACCCCTGTACTGGGTTTGATGGTGCACCTCTAAAATTCATGTCCACCTGGAGCCTGTGAATGTGACTTTATTTGGAAATAGGGCCTTTACAGATGTAGTCAAGTTAAAATGAGGTCATACTGGATTAGGGTGAAACCTAAATCCAAAATGACAGGTGCACTTATAAGAAGAAGGAAATTTGGAGTTGGTGACACACACAGGGGAGAGGGCCAGGTGAAGATGGAAGCAGGGACCTGAGTTAGGCAGTTACAAGCCAAAGAAAGCCCAAGAACTGCCAACAATCACTAGAAGCTGGAAGAGACAAAAGGAGCCTCTCCTACAGTCTTCAGAGGGTGCACAGCCTTGCCGACACCTTGAGTTCAGACTTCTGGCCTCCAGGACTGGGAGGGAATAAATGCCTGTTGTTTCAAGCCACCCACTTTGTGGTATTTTGGTATGACAACCACAAGAAATCAATACAATTCCTGAATGAGTTAATGTGATGCCTAATCCCCCCGAGAGAGATAGTAACCATCATTGTTTGGAGGGCTCTGGAAGATGGCTTTTAGCCACACAATGTTTTATGAGCTGGATTCTGGATTCTCATTCTGTTTTCTCACTGTATTGTCTGAGATCATCTTCTGCATAGTGACGGCTCTAATCCTCTAATGAAGGGCAGAGTTTTGTTTTACAAACAAGATCACATTTTTTGTGTGAGAGGAAATTCTTCAGTGCAGTCCTTCTTGTTCTCTATGCAAACCATTTCTTCATATTTATATTAGCAAACTATGACTTTCATCCCTCCATTGTGGCTCATTTGATCAAAATGAAGAAATTACATCAAATTGTATCAGTTCTAAGTCATCCTCTCACCCCTTCTTTCTTCACCCACTCCCTTCAACTGTATCATTTATCTTTAAAACAAAACCTTTTAACTTGGAACATGCTGGAGCTAGAGCTATCTGACTAATCACTATAGATAAAGGATGGAGAGAGGCATCTAATGTTTCTCATGCAACTTGACCTTAGAGAAGAAAGACCAAACAGCAGTTACAGGAAAGACAGCAAGCACAGATTGTTTCTTTGCCTGGCACACTATGGCCTCTTCAAATATACCTCAATAATTGCCCAGAGGAAGTGGCACTTTTGAGTTTTAAGTAGTTGGCTCAAAGACTAAATACCTTTTTTAAAAATTTCATTAAAATGAAATAAGGTATAAAGTTTATCAAAAGACTTGAGAACAATTACTAGCAGGTAGTTTTTAATAAAAATGAGTCTGTTATACACCTATCTTTTTGTAAAGAAAAAAAAAGTTTAACAGATTCTGAATGGCATTAATATTGAAAAGCCAATATTTTCAAAGCAATTTGTTTTAGTTTGGTCCTCAACTGTGTGTATCCCTACTTTTCAGAAAAATCAGTAAAAGTGTAATGAAGTGGTGGAATGCCAATTCAGGAACTTCTTTGCTGGGGTGATTGAGGTATTTCCTGGGAGGGGACAGGCCACACAGCAGTGAGAAACAAGCTGGAAAAGCAAGCTTGTTACAAAACTATTTGAAACCATTCACTACATGAAGAGAGGAACAATTCTGAGAACAGCATGCTTTCTAGCACTCAGAAATACCTCCCAAGCTTGTGGACTTATGGTGCTGGTAGTGATAGAGAGGACAATTGCTAGATAAAGCTTCATGCCTGATAACTAGCATTGCTGGAACAGGGTATTAGCTCTTGTTAACAGGGATAGGCTTGGCATCTTCAGCTTTCCTCTTTTGCTTTCTGGTGCGGGCCATTTCCCCTTCTAATTGACATACTTTTCATGCAACCAGATCATCTTCTAACCTTGTTGGCAGGGGTATATAAGCAACATAGCATTGCTATTCAATTCCACAAACACATGGCACCGAGGCCCATGACTTGACCACAGACCATCAGCCCCTGCTCTTCTCTCACCCAACTACAAGCACCTTAACTCTATGCCAGCCTGCTTTTCTCAGAGTTCTCAGGGTGGTGTCCGGTGTGCCCTGGACAACTGTCCTGTGCCCATTCTTCTGCTCAGTTGGTCTCACCAAAATTCTGCATCATTATCTCTAATGTCAGTGAAGGCAATTCCAGTGCGCCTGTCAAGGGAGCTGTTGCATCTGGTTTCTTTAAAGTTTCAGAACCATGCTGGTTTCCATAAAGAAATGGGTGCATTGCCCTTCTCTCCAAATTTGTCTGTCACCTAGCCTTAGAGTTGTATGCTTGCACTGCTTATTTACACAGAGTACTTCAAGTTCTTTTTTTCAGCTTCTAGCTCTGTATTTCTTACCTTAGACTTTAAAACAGCCTCTTCGATCAGTGTGGCCAGGTAGAAAAGGAATGGTGTGAGATACCATGGCCTTCTTCATTAATAGTTAATAATATAATTACCATAACAGCAAAAACCACCCACTTATGGAGTGCTTAGTGTATATCAGACACTATTCTAAGCACCTAATATGAATCAGGTTTCATTACATCTAATTCTTCAAGCAATGCTCTGAAGTTGGTAGGATTATTCTCATTTCACTGATAAAGATTCTAAGACTTGGAGAAGTTAAGCAAGGTCCAGGGCATGAGCTGTGACTTAAATCCCATTTTGATTCCAAATCTATTACACTGAACTGTGTTTGCTCCCTCTTACTTCCCTCTTCTTTCAGGGATCTATCTATCTATCTATCTATCTATCTATCTATCTATCCATCTATCTCTATTTCTCCCTTCTCTTTCTGCTAAA
Organism: Cabassous unicinctus; assembly: GCA_029593785.1. Taxonomy (NCBI): domain Eukaryota; kingdom Metazoa; phylum Chordata; class Mammalia; order Cingulata; family Chlamyphoridae; genus Cabassous; species Cabassous unicinctus. The sequence continues at coordinate 144,869 of JAQZBX010000026.1, forward strand.
AATAATCCATATGCATGCCAATTCATTAAAAAACAAAGAAAAGGAAAAAGGAAAGAAACTCAAAAGTTATACATAGACAGTCAAAATTGAATTTCAGTTTGGGATTCAGGACATTCTGCTACATTAGAAATAGCAGTACCCTCAGTGTACTGAGACCAAATCGTACAGAGTTATTAGCATTTCTTGTGTCATTAAGACATAGCAAACTTATCAAAACACTCTAATTAGTGCATTTTTCCTTTATTCATTAACTTCTTGTCACCTAAAATACCTCAATACTATGCTGGATGCTGGTGATTCAACAGTACATATATCTTAGATATTCCCCAAATTCTCCCCAAATATTCAACTCTGTTTGTTCTCCATGTCAGTTCCTGATATCTGTCTTGGGTGTCCTTATATTGAGGATCTATTTTGATGAACATTTCCAGGTAAAATCTACACTCTTTTTAACATTCAGATTATATATTTTTTCAACTGGTTAAAAATGAAAAGATTGCAGGTTATTAAGTGCAGTTGAAGTTGGTAAGTCTCTGCCCACTTGAAACGTTAAACTAGACAGTTAACAAATAATTGTTTTCTAATGAGTTTTTCCATCCAAGATAGACGGGCTGATTCCCAAACTGATGGCTGCATGTAAAGCTGCCAACTCCTAAAGATCTCCTTTTAGAGAATGGGTTATAATGGCTAATATATCCTTTATTAAATTTTCCTGGATTATGCCACTCTATCCAAGCTGTTAGCCAAGAAAAAGAGTGGACTCTATAAAACATCCTTGCATTCAAAATGATTTTTTTTTATGAAACAAAGGAGAAACATAAAGACAAGGGAGTAAGAGATTACTCTTTCAAATATTTAAAAGACTGTCCTTTGAAAGGGGGACTGATTACATGGTGTCTAATTCTATAATGTTGACCTAGGAGAAAGAGTGGACAACCCTTGGACCAATAAGTTAGAGATCCAGGAAGGAGATTGTTTCACCATGTAAAGAGAAAATTTATGATAGGTGGACTTGTCAGAAAAAAATTAGCTCTCTTATCTATGAGTTACCCAAATTGACAGCTATAAATTTGGTTTATTGACAGTTGTACATGTCAATTTTTCTTTGACTGGTGTTCAATTATTAGGTGATCTCTAATGTCCTTAGTGCCTCTAAATTCCTATGGTTCTAAATTAACAGTTTTTCTTCCTTTAATTACAAAGGAAAAACCAAGACAAATATTAGGGTAGGAAGTCTTCAATGATATACTAAATACACTTTCATCAAAGAAAAATATAATTCTCCAGAGTTAATCCATGCAAAGCATAATTAATGTACTGCTTTTTCAAAAATTCCTAATTTTATTGTGTTATTTTCATTTTTATTTCAGTACAACTTCCAATGAAAGAAATGGTTTTGTACTCTGAGTCACAAATTTCCTGATTTATTTTCCATGATGGGCAGTGAATACTAAGCAATAAAGATGACATATGTTTGAACATGTCTGTCAAACCAACATCAAAAATGGATGGATGGTTTCAATGTTTCCACAAGTGTCCCAAACATATGCTTTTCTTTTTCACATGTCAGTTGCATTTACAGTTTTGAAGCAATGCAGTGATGTTTTCTTCTACTGAATTTTCTCAACAGGGGTGCTATAGATGAAAGAGAATCAAGAGGCCATTTATTCCAAACCCCTTTATCCTGTGAGGAGAAACTCATAGAAGTGAAGCAATAGTGTAGCGATGGAATGGACATTACATATACCCTAATTAGAAATGTTGGCTATGAGATCACAGACCACCTTCTGGGGACCCATGGGACCTGTTTAACTTCATTCTATTGTTCTGTATGATTTGGATATCTACTTAGTTAATTTAGTCAAGCATTAGGCCCACATTGAGTTAATACTGATGCTGGAAATCCTGGGATCCTCAGTCCTAATTCATTGTCTCTTAGCAAACCTTTATTGAGTACTTAGTATGACCTAGAATATTTATTAATTCCTGGAGGTAGTGATATAAAGAAAAATCTCCAAACTTAGGTAGCTCTCATCTAGATTAGGAGAAAAACAGTGCAGAATGTCAAAGGTGGTAAGTGCTTTGCAACATGAGAATTTGGAGTGAGACCTTGAAACTTACTGGGAGCAAAAGAATGTGGTACTGAAAGAGGAGGGAATTTTCCCTTCTTTCCCTCCCTCCTTCTCTCCCTCCCTCCCTCCCTCCCTTCCTAACTCCCTCCCTTCCTTCCTTTCCTTCTTTCCTTCTTTCTTTCTTTTTTTCTTTCAAGATCTAATACTTGGAATACCATGACAGAGAATTCTGGAAATAAGGGGAAAAATGTGCAAAGGCACAGAGTCATGGGAGAGCAGTTTTGACTCAGTACAGCTGAAGTTCAGTGTGCACACGGCACCTGATGAAAGATGAGACTGGGGCTTGACATAGGAGCAAGACCACGAAGAGTAGGGTGGCCACACCAAGGAGTTTGTCTTGTAAGGGGAGCTAATGGACTTTAAGTGGGGCAGAAGCCTTGGTTGTGTATAGGAGACAGAAGACAATGTATTGAGGACTGGAGGGGGGATTGAGCAAGTCAGTGGAGGAAAGAAAAGCAATTGGGAGGTTAGTTGAAAAGGCAAGGTTAAAACGAAAAACAAAAAGAGTGAAAGTGCTAACAAGGATCCCTTGACACCCAACTTGTACTACATGTCCATACTGCTGTTATCACGGTAATTGGTGTATCACTTCTTTCTAACGTCATGCCTGAAAATGAATCTGGATTGATAGAACATGTGCTATGAGTTAATTTTTTCCAAAGGTGGGATATCATTTAATCCTTTTAAAACAATGTTTAAACTCCAGTAAAGATATTTCTAGGAGAGATAGCAGCTTGTGCAAAGATTTGCAAGTGAAGAGAAAATGGCACTTGGTTGGAACTGGACATTCTTCATTTTAGTTGAAGTGAGGCACAAAGTGGAACTGGAAGAGGGAGGCAGAAGCAAGATCATATTGGGCTTTCTGCACTAGGTTAAGGAACTTAAATATAATCCCAAAGTGATGGAGGAACCCTGAAAGTTTGAATCAAAGAAGTAACATAATCCAGGATATTTCAACAGTCAATATATTATCATCTCTGGGAAAACATTAACTCTGAAATGACGCAGGCTCTACTGAAAAAAAAAAACAACTCTGTGAGAAATGCTTTATATTGGTCAAATGAAAAGCAAACACAAAGAAACAAATGACTCAATAATTTTAATCTGCTTTTAGGGTTACAATGTGGGTTTTTTGTTTTGTTTTTTTCAATTCTTCCTCTTTGTCATGGTGAAGGTTGTAGCATTATTCTCTCTCTCTCTCTCTCTCTCTCTCTCTCTCTCTCTCTCTCATCCACCCATTTAGAGTGGCTCAGAAAAGATAAGGGCAGGCCTATGGTTTGTTTGCAGGGTAAACCAGCCTAGCATAGACTTGGCAATATAGACTCAGAAATAAGTGAAGTTAGAGGAGGAACTGTCATTACCAAGATACAAGCTGGGACTAAAGACTCATTGCCGTAAGTGGATGGTCACCAGGAACTTACTGGGTTAATATATTATTTATGATGTTTAAAAATTAGTTTTAGATGGAAGGACAAAATGGGAGTGAATGGGAGGCACAAATTCATAATTTAAAATTAATCTGTACAAGTAGGAAATTCTACTTAAAGATACTCATTGGACTGAAACAAGGATATGGCTAGCAATTATATGCAAGGTGAAGGCAGTCTCTCTCTCTCTCTTTCTTTCTCTCTCTCTCTCTCTCTCTCTCTCACACACACACTCACACACACATGCCCACCCACACAAGTCATAGATACTAGAAATAATTTACGACAGTTGAGTATGCATAGGAAGTGAATTCTGTTTAAGCTTGTATTTTGGGACTTAATTCCTATTGGATGTGGTGGGTCTGTGGTAAGAGAGGAGGCAATTGGGGTGGGGAATATTCTACTTTTGTTTTGTCACAATCCGACCATGTTGTGAAAATAAAACTAATCACCTACACTTTTATGTGAGTTTTACATGCATTACAAACCCTATGATATAGGTAAAATTACCACATTCATCTTGAGGTGAGAAAATTGAATCTCAGAGAGACCAAATAACTTGTCCAAGAGTAAATAGTAGTTCAATTTGGGAAAACTAGTTCCTCAAAATACTAAACTGAATTACCATGTAACCCTGCAATCCCACTCCTAGGTATATACCCCAGAGAAATGAAACATATGCCCATGCAAAAATCTAAACACAAGTGTTTATAGCAGTATTACTCATAAAATGCAAAAGTAGAAACAACCTAAATGCCCATCAATTGTGAATCAATAAAACAGTGGTATATTTATACAATGGAATTGTATTTGGCCATAAAAAATGAATGAGGTACATACAACATGGATGAACTGTAAAAACATTTCGCAAAGTGAAAGAAGTCATCACAAAAGACCTCATGTTGTATGATTCCTTTTATGAGAATAAAATAGGCAAGCCTGTAGAGACAGAAAGTGATTTGTGGTCAGCTGTGGCTGGGGCCTGGCATGCTGGAGGGAAAGAGTAATGGCTGCTAATGGGTTCTTTTATGGGTGTTAAAAATGTTCTAAACTTATATTTGGTAGTGGTTGCACAACTTTGTCAATATACTAAAAACACTGAACTCTATAATTTAAATGGGTGAATTTCATGGTATGTGAAATATAGCACAATAAATCTTTGAAAAAAAAGAAAAAATGGAAGAGCCAGGATTTGAACCCAGTCTGACTCTAGTATCTGAATTCATATCTACTACATTAATCAATCTCCATCTTCTTATATATGACAGTTGTCACCACTAGTCAGCTACTATGAACTGGAAAATAAACAATCTTCTTTGATTCTCTTACTTCTTACCTTCACCTGGATAGTAGAGGCTAGGCAGTAAAACTATCAAATTAACTCTCCTCTGCTTCAAAATAGCAAATCCCCCTGGCTTTATTTTCTTATTTTGTAGAAACACTATATTTCCACCTTTTGAAATATAACGTCTTCACTTAAGCTGCTGATTGAATTCCCTTCTATCTCTTGCCTGATTTTACTCCATCATTGAATCTTCTGTGGAAATTCGTTTTTCTCTTGAGTGCCTGTTTTCTGCATACTAACATTCATTCACATGTCCCTATCCTTAAAAGCAAGACAAAAAAAAAAAAAAAAAAAAAAAAAAAAAAGAAGAAGAAACATTTCTGTTTCCTTCTTTTCCTCATCAACCAATCATCTTACATCTCATCTCATGGCTGCTAAACTTCTAATAAGAGGTCACTTGTTGGTTCCATATATCCAAATCCTATTTAAGCAAAATTTCATGCCATTGCAATATGGCTTCACTCCTATTGCTTATTTACTTTGAAAATTCACCTTCTAATTACTTCCTACTGATCAAATCCAATCAATTTTCTAAACCCCAAAACTGTAGTATGAGACATATTTAGGCTTTAATACTTGATCCTCATGTCTGCTACTCTCTGAATCTAAATATTCTTATTTAATTAGTATAGCAAAATATGTTGGAAATATTGTTTTTTCATCTGAGATATTCATCAGAGAAATGCCTTTAAAGAGTTCTGAGCATATATATAATTAGTATAAGCTGAATAGCCTGAGTTACTTCTGGATTTCAGAAACTGAAAAAACAAACTTGAATGCATGTCATCTTTAAATAATACTGGTCAGTGCTTTTGCCTTCAACAGAAAATATATAAGTAAAGGTCAGTATACTTCTTTGAGGGGGGTAAGTCTATAGCTTTTATTTATTTCAGCCTTTGTATTGGAATGTATGAAAAGATATTTAGGACTTTCAATGTATTATAATTTAATGATTATTGTATTATAATTTATTATGCAATAATTATTATTTATCATTTTTTATAATCAAATTCCAATTATCTTATTTTCATTTGAGCAAAGCACACTTGTTCTTTAGGAATTATATGCATATGTTTAATTATACTTGGATAAAGAGAAAATCTCAGACTTCTCATTATATTTTCCTAACTGAATGAAGGTAAAACTTTTAAAAAGTTATTTATACTGAAAATATTGCATGAATTCATCAGTAAGTGGAAATCATGACATTTAAACCCAATGCAGATTGTGGGAAGATGGTGTCAGACTGAACAGGTAGGGCTCAATGCTCATGAAACCAATGGAGAAAGAGCCAAAAGCTGTTTGAGAGACCTGCTTTGGGGGTCAGCAGACAAGGACAGTGCTACACAACTCCCAGGAGTGTAGGGAACAGAGAGACTAAGAACCTGAAACAACAAATGTGAGTTACCAAATGCCTGTGGCAACTGGAAAGGGCTCGCCTCCCCCACCCCCAAGATATTAAGCTGGACTAAAACCCCTGGCTCACTGCAGCTGACAGAGAGGGGAACAGACATCTTCTTCCTTGTCAGCTGTTTCAAGGGAAAAGGGAGGGATAGTTGCAGGTCATTTCTTCAGTGAATTCAGCCAGCAGAGCCCACTTTGAATATCTGCTCTGGAGATTTAACACTGGAACACAGAACACAAGATTGAAACACCTCAGTGGAAAAGTGTGCATACAAGTGCCACCTGCTGGCTAGTCTGGAATTTGCATGGACAAAAAACGGTTTCTGTTCTCTCTGCATACTAACCCCTGGGAGAAAAATCTGTGCCCCATTAGTGAGTACCTAGCATGATTTTGATAACTTAAGCTGTGCAATTGTAAAGACTTAGAATAAGCTGAAACAAATATCAAGGAAGAGCTGTGGAAAAAAAAAATAGACAAGAGAGAGAAATTGGCCATCAGAGTAAATTTACCAACATATTCAGATGCCTAGACATCAGCAAAAAATTACAAGCCATGCTAGGAAACAGGAAGAGATGGCCCAGCCAAAGGAACAAACCAAATATCCTGAAGAGATACAGGATTTAAGAAAATTAATCAGTGATAATCACACAATTCTCCTAAATCAATTCAAAGAATGGAAAGAAAATATGACTAAAGAAATAAAGGATATTAAGAAGACACTGGGGGAAGTGGATGTGGCTCAAGCGATTGAGCTTCTGTCTACCATATGGGAGGACCCAGGTTTGATCCCCAGGGCCTCCAGGTGGAGGCAAGCCAGGCCCACACGGAGAGCCAGGCCCATGCGGTGAGCCAGGGAGTGGCACAGCAAGAAGATGATGCAGTAAGATGATGACACAGCAAAAAGGGAGACAAATGGGAGAGTCAAGGCGAAACATGACAGAAACCATGAACTGAGGTGGCACAGGCAACAAGGTGCCTCTCTCCCACATTAGAGGTCCCCAGGATTGAATCCTGGTGAAGCCTAGAGGAGAAGGGCAAGAAGAGAAGACAAAAAAGAAAGAAAACAGACACAGAGGATTGTGAGGTGAATGGACACAGACAGCAAAAAGCAGAGGTGTGTGTGGGGCAATAAAAAAAAAAAAAGAAGACACTGGGTCAGCATAAAGAACAATTTGAAAACCTGCAAAGAAAAGTAACAGATCTTATGGAAATGAAAGACACGATGGATGAGATTAAAAACACATTAAAGCCACATAAGAGCAAATCTGAATTGCTCAAAAACAGAATTAGTGATTTTGAAGATGGAACATCTAAACAGGAAAAGACAGGAAAACAGAAAGAGAAGAGAATGGAAAAACTGGAACAAAATCTTAGGAAATTGAATAACAGCATGAAACACACAAGCATATATGTTATTGTGGTCCCAGAAGGAGAAGAGAATGGAAAAGGGGCAGAAAGAATATTTGAGGAAATAATGACTGAAAACTTCCCAACCCTTATGAAAGACATAGTTTTCAATATCCAAGAAGGACAATATACCCCAAATAGAATAAATCATAATAGTCCATCCTGAGACACCTACTAGTCAGAATGACAAATATCAGAGATAAAGAGAGGACTCTGAAAGCAGCAAGTGAAAAGCAAAGTATCACATTCAAGGGAAGCTCTATAAGATTAAGTGTCGATCTCTCATCAGAAACCATGGAGGCAAGAAGAAAGTGGTATGATGTATTTAAGGAACTGAAAGAGAAAACTGCCAGCCAAGAATTCTGTATCTGGCAAAACTGTCCTTCAACAATGAGGGTGAGTTCAAAGTCTTCAAAAACAAACAAAAACTGATAGAACATGTTACCAAAAGACCAGAATTACAAGAGATACTAAAGGGGGTGCAGCAGGATGAAAGGAAAAACAAGGGTGAGGGATTTGGAGAAGAGTGTAGAAATGAAGACTATTAGGCAAGGTAAACTAAAGGGTAAGAAAACAGACAATAGAACAATAGAACAGAGAGCCGAAGGACAAAATGGATAAAATAAGTAATGCCTTTACAACAATAACATTGAAAGTTAATGGATTGAACTCCCCAATCAAAAGACATAGAATGATACAATGGTTTAAAAAATATAAGCCATCTATATGTTGTCTACAAGAGACCCACCTCAGACATAAGGACACAACAGGTTAAATATGAAAGGTTGGAAAAACATATTCAATGCAAATAGTAACCGAAAAAATAACTGGAGTAGTGATACTAATATCAGCAAAAATTGATTTCAAATTCAAAACTATTATAAGGGATGAAAAAGGTCATTATATATTAATAAAAGGGGCAGTTTGCAAAGAAGAAATAATTATGTTAAATATTTATGCACCTATCCTGAGTACCCCAAGATACATGAGGCACACACTGGCAAAACTGAAGGGAGAAATAGATGACTCTACAATAATAGTTGGAGACTTCAATAAACTACTCTCAGTATCTGGACAGAAAATAAATAAAGAAACAGAGAACTTGACTAATATGATAAATGAACTACACCTAACAGACATCCATAGGATCATTCCACCCAAAAGCAGCAGGATATGCATCCTTTTCAAGTGCTCATGGATCTTTCTCCAAGATAGACTATATGTTGGGTCACAGGACAAGTCTTAATGAATTTAAAATGTTTGAAATTATACAAAACACTTTCTCTGATCATAATGGGATGAAGTTGGAAATTATTAATGGATGAAAAAAGGGAAATTTCATAAATATATGAAGATTAAACAACACACTCTTAAATATCAGTGAGTCAAAGAAGAAATTTCAAGAGAATTCAGCAAATATCTTGAGCCAAATGAAAATGAGAACACAACATATCAAAACC
>JAQZBX010000026.1:154144-189222 GCA_029593785.1 Cabassous unicinctus
ACAAAAAAAAAAAAAAAAAGAGAGAGAATCAACAAAACCAAAAGTTGTTTCTTTGAGAAGACCAAAAAAATTGACAGACCCTTACTAGACTGACAAAGAAAAAGAGAGAGAAGATGCAAATAAATAAAATCAGAAATGAGATGGGGGACATTACCACTGACCCCACAGAAATAAGAGAGATCATAAGAGGATACTATTAATAACTGTATGCCAAAAACTAGACAGTGTAGAGATGGACAAATTCCTAGAAACACATGAACCACCTACACTGATCCTAGAAGAATTAGAAGACCTCAACAAACCAATCCAAAGTGAAGAGATTGAGAAAATTATCAGAAACCTCACAAAGATGAAAAGCCTTGGACCTGATGGCTTCACAGGTCAATTTTGCCAATCATTCAAAGATGATCTAGTACCAATCTTCCTCAAGGTCGTCCAAAAAATTGAACAGGAAAGAGCACCACCAAACTCATTCTATGAAACCAACATCACCCTAATACCAAAACAACATAAAGATACTAAAAAAAAAGAATATTACAGACTAATATCTTTAATGAATATAGATGGAAAAGTCCTCAAGGAAATACTTGCAAACAGAATCCAAAAGCACATTAAAAGAATTATATACACCACAATCAAGTGGGTTTTATCCCAGGTATGCAAGGGTGGTTCAACACAAGAAAATCAATTAGTGTAATAAACCACATTGATAAATTAAAGAAGAAAAATAACATGATCCTCTTGATTGATGCAGAAAAGCCATTTGACAAAATACAGCACCCTTTCTTGATAAAAACACTCCAAAATATAGGAGTAGAAGGAAGCTTTCTCAATATGGTAAAGTGCATATATGAAAAACCTACAGCTAGCATTGTACCCTAAGGTGAAGACTGAATGCTTTCCTGCTGTGATCAGGAACAAGACAAGGATGCCCACTGTCACCATTGTTATTTAATATTGTGCTAGAGTTTCTAGCTAGAGCAATTAGACTAGATAAAGAAATAAAGGCTGGAAATGGATGTGTCTCAAGCAATTGGGCTCCTGTCTACCATATAGGACATCAGGGTTTGATTCCCAAGGCCACCTGGTGAAAGGCTAGCTGGCCAGTGTGGTTAGCTGGCCTGAGCAGAGAGCTGGCCCATGCAGAGTGCAGGCCTACATGGAGTGCTGCTCTACCCAGGAGTGCTGGCCTGCACAGGAGAGTTGGCCTGCACAGGAGAACTGGCCCACACAGGAGTGCTGGCCCATGCAGAGAGTTGGTGCAGCAAGATGACTCAACAGAAAGAAACACAGAGAAGAGACAATAAGAGACACAGCAGAACAGGGAGCTGAAGTGGCACAAGAGACTGAGCACCTCTCTCCCACTCTGGAAGGTCCCAGGGTCGGTTCCTGGTGCCACCTAAAGAGAAAACAAGCAGACACAGAAGAACACACCCAGAGCAGGATTCAAGATTAATATGCAAAAATCAATAGCATTTCTATACACTACTGACATGTAATCTGAGGAGGAAATCAGAAAAAAATTCCATGTGTAATGACAACTAAAACAATCAAATATTTAGGAATAAAGTTAACCAAGGACTTCAAGGACCCTGTATTCAGAAAACTATAAAACATTGCTAAAAGAAACTGAAGAAGGCTTAAATAAATGGAAAGACATTCCATGTTCATGGATTGGAAGACTAAATATTGTTAAGATATCAATTTTATCCAAAATTATTTACAGTTTCAATGCTGTTCCAATATAAATCCCAACAGCCTTTTTTGCAGAAATGGAAAAACCAATTATCAAATTTATTTGGAAGGGTGGGACCCTGAACGGCCAAAGAGTTCTCAAAAAAGAACAAAGTTAGAGAACCCTAACTTCCAGACTTTAAAACATATTACTTAGCTATAGTAGTAAAAACAGCATGGTACTAGCATAAAGGCAGATTAACCAATGGAACCAAATCAAGAACTCAGAAATAGACCCTCATATCTACAGTCAAGTAATTTTTGACAATGCAGTCAAGCCCCTCCCAGCTGGGTCAGAACAGTCTATTCAACAGTGGCGCTGGGAGAACTGGAAATCTATATGAAAAAGAAAGAAAGGGGACCCCTATCTTACACCTTATACAAAAATTAACTCAAAATGGATCAAGGGCCATAAAACTCCTAAAAGAAAATGTAGGAAAATGTCTTCAAGATCTTGTGTTATGTGGTAGTTTCTTAAACCTTATACCTAAAGCAGGAGCAACAAAAGAAAAAATAGATAAATGGTACCTTCTCAAATTTAAACACTATTTCACCTCGAAGGACTTTGTCAAAAGGAGGAAAAGATAGTCGACCTAATGGGAGAAAATATTTGGCAATCACATATCTGATAAGGGTTTAATATCTATGATATGTAGAGAGATTATACAACTCAACAATAAAAAGAAAAACTACCTGATTAAAAAAAATGGACAAAAGTCTATGAAACACAGTTGTCCAAAGAAGAAATACAAATGTGAAGAAACACATGAAAAAGCATGCAACATCACTAGCAATTAGAGAAATGCAAATCAAAACTACAATGAGATATCATTTCACACCTATTAGACTGGATGCTATTAAAAAGCCAGAACACTATAAATGTTGGAGAGGATGTGGAGATATAGGAACTCTTATTCTCTTATCAACTCTGTTGATGGGAATGTAGAATGGTACAGCCACTGTGGAGGACTGTATGGCAGGTCCTAAGGAAGTTGAATATATACTTGCCATGTGACCCAGCAATACCATTACTAGTTATATACCCATAAGAACTGAGAGCAGAGACACGAAGAGACATCTGCACACTGATGATCATAGAGACATTATTCACAACTGCCAAAAGTTGGAAAGAACTCAGGTGTCCATCAACTGATGAATAAACAAACCGTGCTGTATACACACAATGAAATATTATGCAGTGGTAAGAAGAAATGAAGTCGTGAAACATATGACAACATGGATGAAACTGGAAGGCATTATATTGACTGAAGCAAGCCAGACATAAAAGGACAATACTGTGTGATTTTGCTATTATGAACTAAATATATTGTGTAAACTCATAGAGTTAATAATTAGAATATAAGTCACCAGAAAATAGGAGGATAGAGAATGGAAAACTGAGGGTTAATCTGTGCAGAATTGGTAAAAAGGATGTTTGTAAATCTTTGGAAATGAATAGAAATGGAGAAAGCATATCATGATGTTTGTAATGAACAGAGCTATTATATGGGCCTGACAGTGGTTGAAAGGGAAAGTCTAAGGTCATGTATCTAGAAAGAAAGCTAAAATATGTAACATTGGACTGTAAAAGATAGTAAAACTTCATATATAACACAAATACAGATGATATTGCTTATATAAAACTATTTACAAAATATGAAAACAAATATACTAGAGAGAAGGAAAAAGAATAGCAGCTATGTATGGCAGGTGATGCATAGAGAGATTGAGAGGTGATGAGTTTTGTTTGTTTGTTGTTTATTATTATTGTTATTGGAATAATGAAAGTGCTTTAAGAATGAAGTGATGAATGCACAAATATGTGATTACACTGAATACCATTGACTACAATTTGGATGGATTTTTGCTTTATTAATTAATATGTATCAGTAAAATTGATTTGTTAAAAAAAAATGCTTCAACAGAGGTGGCTAATAATACTCTTAACAAGTACATGTAAATTTAATATTTTATATAAAATCCAATCTTTTATTTTGCATTTTTACAGGATTAAAGAGGTCATTCTGGAGGTTATGTGGTAAGGAAATGGGCCAAAAAGCAATCACAGTAAATTTAAGATTCATTTAGCTCTATTGTTGATATCAACTGGATACTGGAACAATAATTTTAAAAAATAACGGAAGGAGAGCTTTGTAGTCAATGTAACTTTTTGTGTTCATTTCAAGTTAAACGTTGTGATTGGTAGAATTTTGGCCCCTATGTCCTTTGCCCCCTGGTGTGATTCCCATGAGTACATAGCCAAAGGGACTTCGCAGATGTAATTAAGTTTGTGAATCGCCTGACCTCAAAACAGTAAAATCATCCTGGATTATTCAGGTGGGCCTAATCTAATCATGAGTCCTTTAAAATTTAGATATCTCTCTGACTGGAAGAACAGGAAGTTATAAGGTCAAAGTAAGGTCAAAGCAGGTGAAGGATTTAATGTGCTATTTTTAGTTTGAAGATGGAAGGTCTTTCAGTTATACAATCACAAGAACTGAATTCTGTCAGCAACTTGAAAGAGCAGGGAAGCAAAATTTTTCCCAGAGATGCCAGATAAGAGCCCAGTCCACCTGGTACCTTGATTTAGGTCTTATGAGATCCTGAAAAGAGGATCCAACTAAGCCACCCTGTGCTTAAATTTTTTTTTCTTAATCAATTTTATTGATACATATTAATAAAGCATACAATTCCTCCAAGGTGTACAATCAATGGTATTTGCTATAATCACATAGTTGTGCATTCATCACTTCAATCATTATTAGAGCATTTTCATTATTTCAATATTAATAATAATAAAAAAAAAACCAAAGAAACAAACAAGAAAATTCTTCACCTCTCAATCTCTCTGTTTCCCCTACAGTGCATAGCTGCTGTTTCTGACTATTCTATCCAAAGTGTATAATCAATGGCTTTTAGTATAATCACAATGTTGTACATTCATCATCCTCAAAATTCTAGAACAATTTCATTGCTCCAAAAAGACTTCAAACCTTTTATCATTCCTTCCTCAGACCTACATAACAACTAATCTTTCATCTTTATGAATTGATTTATATTTACATTTTATATAAATGTAATCATACAATATGTAGTACTCTGTGTCTGGTCTATTTCACGTAGTATAATGTGGTTTGTTTTTTTTTTGTCTGATATTAACATTGTGTAGTATTAACTTACATCTGTTAAGCTTCAAGGAAAAATGGTCTTATATATACAATTCTACCCATATTCATATTTCACATAATATATTTATATTTCACATAATATATTTAGTTCATAATAGCACAATAATAAAGTATTTGTCTTTTTGTGTCTGGCTTGCTTCATTCAACATAATGTCCTCCAGGTTCATCCATGTTGTCATATGTTTCATGACTTCATTTATTCTTAACGCTGCATAATATTCCATCGTGTGTATATTCCATAATTTGTTTATCCATTTGTCAGTTGATGGACACCTGAGTTGTTTCCAACTTTTGGCTGTGATGAATAATGCTGCTATGAACATCAGTGTGCAGATGTCTATTCGTGTCACTGCTCTCAGTTCTTATGGGTATATACCTAGCAACGGTGTTTGTCAGCTCCCATGACAAGTCTATATTCAACTTCATTGGGAACTACCCAACAGTCCTCCATAGTGGCTGTACCATTCTACATTCCCACCAACAGTGCATAAGCATTCCTATCTCTCAACATCCTCTCCAACATTTATAGTTTTTCAACTTTTTAATAGTGACCAGTCTAATAGGTATGAAATGATATCTAGTTGTAGTTTTTATTTCCAATCCCCTAATCACTAGTGATGTTGAACCTTTTTTCATGCATTTCTTCGCCATTTGCATTTCTTCTTTGGACAGTTGTCTTTTCCCCATTTTTTAATTGGATAGTTTGTCTTTTTATTGTTGAGTTGTATGATCTCCTTATAGATCATGGATATTAAACCCTTATCAGTTATGTGATTACCAAATATTTTCTCCCATTGAGTGGGCTGCCTTTTCACCCTTTTGACAATGTCCTGTGAGGTACAAAAGTGTTGAATTTTGAGGAGGTCCCGTTTATCTATTTTTAATTTTGTTGCTCATACTTTGGGCGTAGGGTTTAAGAAACTACCACCTACCACAAGATCTTGAAGATGTTTTTCTACATTTTCTTCTGGGAGTTTTATGGCATGGGGAACTGTGAGGTAATAAATGGATGCTGTTTTAAGCTGCTAGGTTTGCTGTAATATGTTACAATAGAATAGACAATTAATAAGAGCCATACCAATAATTTGATAATGATGTGACAAACTTTGTCATGTTTTGCATTGTGTACATTTGATACTGAAAATGACAGAATGTAGGATTCTTAACTTGCAATCTATCTGTGAAATTATGCATATGCTAACTTACAGAGAGAACTGAAAGACACTGTCATTGGAGTATTTTCTGTGTTTTATATCCCTGGATATGACAGAAACAGTAATGTGTCATTGCTAAAAATACATCATGGTGTTATATTTATGCATAAATGATAAAGCCCAACTACTTTTGATTAGAGTGTACTTTTGAATTCAATCTTTCAATATATAGCCTTTATGCTCCTCCTGAGGATGAATGAATTAAACTTGGTCTTTAATGATGGTTCTGTACACGTAGCCAATATAAAGCAGATGATGTGAAAATAATTCTTCTACCCAGAAATGATGAGAAGAGAATTAAAATGACTTAAATTGTTTCCCAATGTGATAAGCCCTAGTTCTGTAACTGAGAAATATAGCTTTGTCACTCTTTTAAAAGATCATGTACTTCAGCTGAATCTTAATGGTAATTTCAGTAATGGTGTAAAAGTTTTGTAGCCACATTTTAGCTATAGCTTGATTCTGTTCTGTCAGAAAAATGTCAATAACACAGTCAAAGAAATAATTCAACCACAATCCCTGCATTGTGAAAACGCAGTTACCTGTCAGACAAGAAAGTGCACAACAATCCTGAAACTATCACATGAGGTTTTCTCTAGTATTAACTAATAGTTTGAGGATTCAGGGCTTTGACTTGAGTGCAGTCCATCAATCCCCAGAAAGAAATTATTCCCTTTTCCAAATGTCATCAATATGCTACTTTCAATTTTCACTCATTCATTTATCCAGTAAGCATTCATCTAGTACCTAGTACAGACCAGGAGCTCTGTTACAGACCAGGAGCAGGCTGGCCTTCCTAGAAAGACCAACCATGAGATTAGGAGGTTGGGACTTTAGAATTGAGGGGTAAAGATTTACGAACATCATTACTTCTGCTTTCAAAAGGGTCACTCTGTAGAAGAAAAGGCATATACATATATTAATTGAAGTAAAATAAAATGTGTGATGTAATACATATAAGTACTATATTTCTGTGTACGAAAGAAAAATAATTTTAACACCATGTGCTTGGGTTAGGGAAGGCTTCACAGAGGAAGAAATATCTGAGGATTTTGAAAGATAAGAAGCAATAAGCAAGATGTGTGAAAATTCATAGCTAGATTGCAGAGAAATATTGGGAGATAATATGAGCTTATTAGACTCCAGTCAGACCATGAAAAGACTTGCACATTGTCTATAGAACGAATTTGGAATATATTGGCAGGTCAAAAAAATCACTAAAAGTATAAATCAGGGGGATATAATGATGAGATCTGTGCTTTAGGAACATAATTCTTGCTGCATTGAAAAAAATGGGTTAGGGTAAGGAAGTAGTTGAAACTGAAAGGAGAAAGACCAGTCAGGAGACTACTGCAAAGAATCTAGAATAGTCAAAACAGAAAAAACAGAGTAGGATTTCTTATACTATGTGACTTCAAAACTTACTATATAGCTGTAGTAATCAAGAGAATATATTTTTGGCAAAAAGATATATATGTAGATCAATTTAAAAATAGCCCAAAAGTAAATACATATGGTAAATTGTTTTTTAACAAAGGTATCAAGACAATTAAATGAGAAAGAATGATCTTCTCAATAATTAAATGGGGAAAATTGCTAATACCTCTGCAAAAAAATAGAATTTAGATGTTTACCTCACAACATAACCATAAAATCAAATTGAATTTTATACCTAAATATAATATACAGCTAAAACTATAAAAATATCTAGAATAAAACACAGTAGAAAAGTTATGTGTAGGAAAAGATTTCTTAAATATGACACCAAAAGCGGAACTCATGAAATATTATGAATAGGACTTAATCTAACTATATAAAGGTCTATGCTTTAAAAGATAACAATAAGAAAGTGAAAAGATAAGCCACAAACTGGGAGTTTGTATTTGCAAATAATATATTTGATGAAGAACATACATACAGCATATATAAAGAATTCCTACATACAAAAAGTTAAAATATTTTTTTAAAAGGCAAATGATTTATATAGCTATTATGTGAAAGAAGATATACAAATGAATAATAAAATGAAAATATGTTCAACATCATTCATCATTAGGAAAATTCAAATTAATGCCACAATGTGAGAAAATAAACTTCATGCCTCTAGGATTACTATAATAAAAAAAGGCATAAAAACAATTGTTGGCAAAGAAGTGGAAAATTAAAATTCTCATACATTGCTGATGGGAATGTATAATAGAACAGTCACTTAGAAGTCAATTTGGGCACTCTGTGCCATTCTTTGAACCTGAGAAGATGGCAGAACAGGCGTCCAAGTCGGTGCTGTTTGTGTGTCTGGATAATATTTGTCAACCACCTATTGCAAGCAGTTTTCAGAAAACTTGTAACTGATCAAAATATTTCAGATAATTGGAGGGTAGACAGTGCTGCAACATTCACGTATGAAATAGGAAGCCCTCCTGATTATCGAGGGTAAAATTGCATGAAGAAGTATGGTATTCCTATGAGTCATGTTGCCTGGCAGGTTACCACGGAACACTTTGCCACATATGAGTATATTCTATGTATGGATGACAATGATCTGAAAGTTTTGAATAACAAAGGTAATCAAGTTAAAAGCTGCAAAGCTACAATTGAACTACTTAGAAGCTATGATCCACAAAAACAACTTATTATTGAAGGTCCCTATTACGGGAATAACTCCGACTTTGAAACTGTGCACCAGCAGTGTGTTAGGTGCTGCAAAGCATTTCTGGAGAAGTCACAGTAAAGCTACATCCATTCATTGATGAAGGCCAGCATGATTTACATCTTTACAGTGATGCTCTAGATTTTTCAATCAGTGTGGTAAAGTAATGTTTCATAGCTCAATGCCACAACTGTTTTTTTTTTTTTTTCAATTGACTTACTATTTCTCATCTTAAATAATTGTGATGGAAGTCAGTGTTGTGTTTGGCAGAAGAATTAATAAAAATCTTTGATTCAGACAGTATGGAGTACATTAAATATTTTTAAACCAATTGGACCTCTTACTTGCCCCAATTACAAAAATAATGAAAAAACAAATAGGAGAACCACAAAATGTAATGTTTTGTGTGTCTTGTAACACAGTAATTTCTTTCCAGTGTTTAGCCTTAAAGTACTAATTCAGTGACAACTAGCATTCTAATATGCTTATTTATAATCTTAATAAATAATGAAATAAAGTATCACTATAAGGCCCAAGTCAATATTTGAGCCCATTGAAACTTTTAATAATCTACCTTTTCAGTAAGTTGATATGGACAACTTGATGGACAGATGTCCTCTGTTCACCTATACTGCCTCTCTTTGCCCCAGGGCATTTTATTGAGTTACATATCCCTAGTCATAGGAGTTCACAGTCTTGATTGGAAGTATTCTAATTCACACACACCTACACTGCACATTTGTCTGTTAAAAGGATAGGAAAGAATGATTTATGGAATTAATCTCTAGCATCTTTGATTATTCTTAATTTTTGTGTTTATCTAGTCTATTTCATAAGTAATTCACTTTTTGCTTCCATTTGGACCACTTTGCCTCTGAAAATTTAATTATATCCAGAAAGGATACTGAATTCTGTTTTATCTTTTGCTTACCTTGACAAACAAATTTGTTTTTATATGCACATGTAACCCAAATGTCAAATATATATTGACTTGGATTATGCTGAAATCCTTAAATAATGTTAGGTATTTTATCAGTGTTTCATTTATGGGAAAATCTAAATAATTTCTGAGTGCTGTGAGGTAATTTTAATCTCATTCATTTGGATATACATCAAAATAAGCTGGGGTATATACAAATACAACTTTTAAAAAAAGAAGTCAATTTAGTAGTTTTTTTAAGTTTAATATAACTTTACCATATGAGTCTGAAATTTCACTCCTAGGTATATGTACGAAATAAATAAAAATATATTCCCACACAAAGACTTTATTCATACTAGCTAAGGACTAGAAATAATCCAAATGCCCATCAAATTGTGCATGCATAAAAAATGTGGTATATCCACGCAATGGAATACTATTACGCAATAATAAGGAAACTACTGAGGCATGTTATAATATAGATGAACCTCAAAAACATCACTGATGGAAAGAAGCCAGCATAAAAGGCATGTTGTGGTTACGGAATGTAATCACTTATAAGAAATTTCCAAAGAAAGCAAATCTATAAAGACAGAACGATGAGCAATGGTTACTTAGGACTTTGAATGGGAGTGAATAACTCTATAAATTTACCAAGAGTAATTGAATTTACACCTTTATGGGTATATTTTATGGCATTTAAGGAATAGCTTAATAAAGATGTTATAAAATGGTTCGTACTACCCTATACATCCTCCTTGACTAGTCATTAGATATAAACCAGTGAAGCAAGGTTGTGACCTTGGCGAGGGAACTCTACATCTGAGGCAATCTCTAAATGTACTGACAGCAGCTGAAGGCTGTCTTAGGTCAATACTCCAAGAAACTGAGACAACAAGTCCTTCCTTGAAGAGGGATCTGAGAGGTGTATCATGGTACCACCACAAGTTCTTTATGCTTTATGCTTTTTTCTGAAGAGACAGACCTGACTGAAGAAAACAACTTTGGCTGTTTTGAGGAGTAAAAAGAAATTCATTTGGATAGATGATGATAGAGGGCTTTGGAATCAAACTTTTACTTAAAGAAATTGTTAGTTGTGCATAGTAAGGAATTTGGCCTGCACAAAGAGGTCTTGCCCTTGTCTTCAGTTACTGAGAGATACTCTCTAAATCTTTGGAATTTTCCATGACAGGAAGCATCTTTCATGGCATGCCCAGACCACACCTCATTGTTCATGCTAAAGAGATGACTGGGGGAGAGGGCTGGCCATCCTAGAAAGATCAACCAGGAGATTAGGAGGTTGGGACTTTGAACCACATCCTATAGCCCTTCAGGGAGGGAAGGAAGCTGGAGATTGAGTTCAACTAGGTGGATATTGATATAATCAATTATGCCTGAATAATGAATCCCCAATAAAATCTCTGGACATTAAAGCTCAGGTGAGCTTCCCTGATTGGCAATACACATTGTAGCCCTGGGAGAGTGACACATCCTGACTCCACAGAGAGAGGGCATGGAAAGTTTCTGTTTGGGACGCCTTCCCAGACATTGCCTTTCGTGTCTCTTTTGGCTCCTTCTTATTCATATCCTTTTGGCTATAATAAAACTGTAATCATAAGTACAGCACCCTCATATGTTCTGTGAATCATTTTAGTGAAATATCAAAATTGAGGGGATGGTGGGAGACCCCACATTTGTAGCCAGTGGTAAGAAGTAAGGGTCATCTGGGAACCTATGAACTTGCAGTCTGAAGTAAAGGCAGTCTTATAGTTAATTGTGACCTTAACCTGTAGAGTCTGACCTAATTCAAGGTAGAGTCAGAATTGCATTACAGTTGGTGTCAGAAGTTACAGGAGAAAGATAGTGAAATAGTGAAAATGATACATTGGGAATGCTATTTAAAAGCAAAATTCAGAATGATTGGAAGGAAGAGTATTGAAAATCAGATTTTGTAGGTATCTGTAGAAAATTTTAAAAATGAAAGATGTAATTTATTTGGGGAATGAAGAAGAATAAATTACTAAGATTGTGTTGGCCCTAGGTTAGAGGTCTCCATACCAGAACATAAATTTGGAACATCTTCAGTGCTATTAGCCAAAAGACTGAATGAAAATGGGATACAAGATAAATGTCCAAGACATTAGTGTGGGTTCTATGGCTAGTAAGTAGCTGCATTGAACATTGGTTGAGACAGAAATACAGTACTGATATTTTTCCAAAATGGAGACATTTAAGATAGCAGCTTCCAGGTAGGTATAGTAGGATGGTTCAAGATATAAGTTGCCATATACTGAGCATTCACAAAACATTTCTTTTATGAGCCCTGTGATTTCCATTAGTTGAAGAGATGGACTCTGACTTCAGAATTGTGACTTCAAAATTTCAAAGCTGGGTGACTCCCTAGAGGATTAACCTCAAGGTGAATCACGAAACTCCAGAGCCTGAAAGAACTGCAGAGATCATATAGATTGCCAATTTGTATTAAGGGCAGAATACTGAGGAATATGATGACTGGGTTTTTTTTTTCTTGACCTTATGACAAAAAATTAAAGAGATTTGAAAAATAAAAGGAGATATATATGGATCAAAGAAGGACTGTCAGATAGCTCTGATTGAGGTTATAATGGGACTAAAAAATAAAAGCGTGCACTGAAAATCCTAAATTAGACTCAGATTTAAAGGAATCAAAGCTAGAAAACATAAATCAGCATGGAGACTTACCCAAGAGTAAATTTAATAAGGAGAAAAATAGACATTAAAGTACACATTCAAGAATTTAGTCTTTGGGAAGCCCTTGTATAGGAGGAGAAGTAAGGGGAAGAAAGCAAGAAATGACCTAGACAAAGCAGATAGAAACACACACACACACACACATACACACACACGCATATGTATCAGAAAAATGCAATGCTTGAAGGCAAAGTAGTGTGAAGTTCAAGAGGGCTAGTAAGTGGTAGTTAAAGAGCTATTTGCTGCTTAGTTCAAAGAGAATAAGCACTGGGGGTAAATATCACATATGGGAGAAAATATGTCATTAGAGATACTTAATAGACTATATCAGGGACTATATTATAATAATTAAGAGCCTAGGTTCTGGAATCAACAGAACTATATTCAAAACTTGTCTTCCCATTTTGTAGTGGTGGGACCTTGAGCAACATATATTTTGACTCTGTCTCATGAAAAAAAGATCTATTTAAATGTAACTACCTCTTAGGTTTATGGTTAGGACTAAATAAACTGGAGCATGAAAAAGAGAACAAAACTCTAGTATAGTATCTGATATTGTAAGTACCCAATGAACAGTTCATAACTATTATTATAATTAACATGAGACTTTTGTAAAAAGAAGCAAATATTTTACAAATGCATTTAAATAGTCACAGGTGGTGTCAATGAGCACAAGTTTAGGGATTCTCTACTTATATTTTGTATTCTAAAGAAATATCACAGATAAATATTTTTAAAAGATCAATTTTATTGTGTGATATAAATAAGGCATTGCAGGTAACATTTTACAGGAAATATTCTACTGAAAATATTTCCAAGATAATGAAATTTTATTTGCCATTTTCCCATTGAATTAATACTGACTGATATTCTATTTTTAGAATTACTGTTATGTTATAACAGTAGTTTGGCTTGGATTTCAAATTTTGCTAATTGATTTTTCTGCATATTTTAGTATGAAATATGGGGTTGAACAAGTGTAAGAAGTAGAAAGTCTTCAACTCTTTCAATTGCCTTAAATAAAATGCACCATGTCAGTTTCTAAGACTGGCATTTGTATTATTTTTTAAACTGTTTAAATACTACTGGGAAAATACCCCTTAAGAAGATCTGAATGGAAAGTAGGTATTTTTATTATCTACTGGTTCTGTGGCAGTTATTTCATTGGTATGTCAGAGAGTTTAAAGAAAGTACAACCTGTCTAGGTTACATTTTAATTAGCATTGCTATTGAATTCATAGAAAACAAAATGTGTACTGCTAGCCACCATTTTCCTTCCTTTTCTGAAGAAAGATCAACTTTGTGCTTGACTTTTAGTATATCTTATCCATTAAATATTTACAACAAACCATAATATAGGAACAATTATTTGCTTGGTGTCGTAGTTCTAGAAAATGAGGCTCAGGGTTGATAAGTAAGTTGTTCAAGGTCACAAGAGTTGTAATATACAGAACTTAAACTCAAAGCTCATTTTTCCAACATTGATTTCCATGCATGTCCTTATGTACAGATCTAGACATCTGAGTACTCTTCCCCACTCATGGATTCATTTGTAGATTCAACCCCTGCCAAATCCACATGACCAGGACCTACTGAAGGCAGGAAGAGAAATATGAGCAATTGAATCTCCACATTGTGGGACTAGCAGCCCATTCAAATCTAATCTTTTAAAAATGGTTTTTATTTTTTATTTTTATTATTTTTTTTATAATTATTTTTTTTATTTTTAAAGAAGCTTTAGATTACATAAATGTTACATAAAAAATATAATGGATTCCCACATGTCCTACTCCCTCCCCCTCCTACACTTTTCCACATTAACAACATCCTTCATTAGTGTGGTACATTTGTTACAATTGATGAACCCATATCTAAGCATTGCTACTAACTATGGACTATTGTTTACATTATACTTTACACTTTGTCCCGCATAATTTTGTAAGTTACGACAAAATATACAATGGCCTATATCTGTCACTGCAATATCGTGCAGAACAAATCCAATGTCCTGAAAATGCCCCCGTATTACACCTATTCTTCCCTCTCCCATCCCTCCGAACCTCTGGCAGCCACTGCCTTTACATCAATGATAAGAGTTTTTCCATTGCTAGAATAATAATAAGTCTATAATAGAATAATAATAAGTCTACTTTAGTTCATTGTTCATTCTCCAATCTTGAGGATTTTGGAATGGTGGTGACCACCCTGCCTCTAATTGAGAGGGGCTTAGATCCATGGGGCAGATGTATGGAGCTATCTTGCTTGCAGTTGCAGACATTCTCTGTTCCTTGGGATGTGTGTTTTCCATTGTCATCTCCTTGTAAGTTGTCCTGGGTGAGTCCAATGAACTGGAGAATAGGTATTGCAACTCCACTGAAATTCAGGGTGTATATAACCGAAACCTCTGGAATGACCTCCCAACTCACTTTGAAATCTCTTAGCCATAAAAACTCATTTGTATTTACCATTTCCCCCTTTTGGTCAAGGTTTTTTTTCAGATGCATTGCTAGTTGGTGCTTGATAATAATCCCTCAGTGCCAGGGAGGCTCATCCCCAGGGGTCATGTTCCATGCCGGGGGAAAGTTGTGTGATTATATGCTGAGTTTGGCTTAGAGAGAGGCCACATTTGAGCAACAAAGAGGCTTTCAGGAGATAACTCTTAGGCAGTATATAATACTAAGCTAAGTTTCAATTTCACAAGAAAAGGTTCATAAGTACAATCATCAATGTCAAGGGCCTGGCATAATGGTCTGTCTTCCTTTACTAGACATTGCCCTTGCACTCGGGGGATTCTTGCTGTCCTATTAGAGACTGTAGCAGAACTCCCCAGGATGGGGATTTGATAGAACAGAATAGATGGAACATAGAGCATTTTTAGGGCATTAGATTTATTCAGCATGATCTTGCAATAACAGATATAGACCACTTTAAATTTTGTCAAAACCTATAAAGGTGTACGATCCAAAATGTAGACTATAGACCATGGTTATTACCATTGCTTCAATATTTGTACATCAATTGTAACAAATGCACCATCTGCATGTAAAATGTTATTAATAAGGGAGAGGGGGGAAAGGGGGAGGCGTTGGGTATGTGGGAATCACCTGAATTCTCTATGTAAGTTTTCTGTATTCTAAAGCTCCTTTGAAGATAAAATGAAAAAAATAAGACACTGGGGTAATATACAGAAGAAAATGTCACTGTACATACAAGACAACAGATCTTATGGTGATGAAAGACACAATGTCTACATTTTTTTTTAATTATTTCAAATTATTTTAACTTTTTTGAAATTTTAAGGGTTATTTTTTAAATTATTATTTAATTTTCTTAATTTTATTTGGTTCTTTGGTTGGCTTCATTTTTGGAGAGGTTTTGGATCACAGAAGGGTCACAGCAGTGGCAGGGGAGGATCACTGGTGAGAGGTATCAGCGATGTGGGGATGCATGGGAAGGGGTGTACCTGGGGCATGCCTCTAAGACATATGAATATATTCAGGTGTTCATGGGACATTGTCTTGGTGGGTGGAGATCCATATAATAATCAAATCTAATCTTAACTGGATTTTTGATGTAACAAGTTTCCTAGCGTTGATAGTCATATTTTCACCTTGTACCTAGTTCCAGATTTTCCATTCAGCTGATGTATTAACAGTGAGATAAAAGTTGCAAAACAGAAATGTGCACAATGCTATGGAAAAACAAAATAGAGGTTGCTTAATTTCTTCTGTGACAGGCCAAGCCATTCACAAGAAGGTGATATTTGAGCTGCCTAAAAGGAGTTATAGTAAATGTTAAGTGATTAAAGGATCTTCGGCTATGGAAACAGAATGGTCAAAGACATAGAAATGTACAAGAGAATAATGTACATTTGATTTGATTGATTTGGCTACAGAAGAGGATTAATTAAATTTTAAAGCAGTGTTAACGGTTATATTTGCACCTTAGAAATACTGCTCTGTCTATAATGTAAAGGAGATGTTGAAGCAGGGAGAGATTAGAGGAATGATCAGTTGGGAGACTGGTGTGAGAGTCTAGGCAGGAAAATAAAACTTGCATTTGGGCGGCATCAATGGGAACAGAGAGCAGGGAAAAGATTGAGAGAGGAAGAAAAAAGGACTGCAGATGAAAAATCACAATGCAACTGTAAACCCAAGAGCAATTTGTTTGGGTATATCTGTGTTGTGGATGAGCCCCATCAATGCCAATAATCAAAGGCAGATCTGTTTGGGACACATAAAGATGTGTTTTTCCTGCTGTGGAAGAGTGGAGTTGTGGGTATTAGAGCCACTGAAATATTAATGATGAAGTTTAGGGTATGATCTTGAATTGACATCTAGAGTATAGATTCCCCAAGAACAGCTGTTCTAGAGTGCTTCCTGAAGTTAATATTTGGAAAACATATGTTATAATTACATGTAAATCCCATTTTAGTGTAGTGGTATAAAGGGGGAAATATTTTTACTGTTCTTGGCAGTAATGCCTATTTTGCCTTCACTCTGTAATAAAGTATTAGCAAAAAAAATAAATAAATAAATGACTCTGGTGTGACATCTTTTTTTGCAGTTTATTATGTTTTAATCCAAATTTCATTCTTTGTGTGAGATTTCTATGAACAACAAAAAACGTAGAGAAAGAGAGAGTTTTCAATATCCTTCTTCCCTTTAGGAATTCATTTACTGATAAAATGGCTTTTCTGTCAAGAATTATCATCATAAAAAGAGATATCAAAAGAATCACTCAATCTTTTTCCTTCCCAGCAAATGTTTCTGCTGTTCTTTAATGAAGCGCTTCTCTGACAGAGACAAACCTTACAATGGAAGATTGCATTTCAGCCATGGAACGTCTTAGTGCTATGGGCCAGTTAATGTGCTATGCCATGCTGTTTACATATCTTAATGGGAATTTTAGACATGGAAGAGACTGTACTTTCAAAAAAGTCAGATCTCAGGTTTTTCAGGCATATAATGTGGTATGGATGGGGTTGGGATGATGGGACTTCCACCCATGGTCTTGTGAGGATGAAATCTTGAAGGGGTTTGGCTTTGCTGCAGGAGGAAGTCTGACTCACTGGGCTTTCGTGCCAGCCGAGAGCTGGGTTCCTAGTCTGGATGTTAGTTAAATAATTGTTTTAATTCCCATTGGTTGAATTACTATTTATTCCAATGCCAAGCTTTATAAAAGTTAATGCTTTTTCTTTTAAATTCTATTTTGTCTAGTTTTAATTTGTTAAACTAGTCTTCTTTTGCTTGTTTTCCATTCTTCTTCATATGCCCTACTTTATATTTAAGGATTTTGTGAGTTTTGTTTAAAGGGTAACTCTTGCAAGCAATCTGTAGGTGAAATGTGAGAAATTCAGCCTAAGAGATTGTATTGTAGCAGGCTTATTCTGTTAACATTTATTGTAATTATTAGGCACATTTTTTTTCTTTTGTGATTTACTGCTTTGCTTGGGTAAAGTTTTTGTATCCTCCTCTATTTTATTTAATTTTTCTCATTTGCTAATTTATAAACTTTAGACCATGTTTTCAATGCTATCATCAAATATGACTAAAATTTTAATATATATGCCTTACTATATAAATTTCTAAAGCTTAAATTATTTAGTAACACTCTGTTCCTCTCAGATAAGATAAGGTCTCCTTCCTGTCCCTGTGTGTCTTAACTATCTTTTTAATCTGTCACTGTCATGTTGCTTTTGATTGTTTTCTTGAATACGTTTTTAAAAATATTTTTTTCTTATTTTTAAAGGAGCTTTAGATTGCATGTATGTTACATCAATAGTATGGGGGATTCCCACTCCCCCGCCTTTCCCCCATTAACAACATCTTTCATTAATGTGGTGCATTTGTTACAATTGATGAACACATATTGAAGCATTGCTACTAACCATGGTCTAGAGTTTACATTATGGTTTACACTTTGCACCACACAATTTTATAGATTTTGACAAAAATGGATAATGGCTGGTATCCATCATTGTAATATCTGCAGAATGATTCCAATGTCTCAAAAATTCCCCATGTTACACTATTGTTCCCTCTCCCTCCCCTCAGAGCCTCTGGTAACCAGTCTTTATATCACTATTACAAGTTTTTCCATTACTAGAATAATAAGTCTTCTTTAGTCCATAGTTGCATTCCCCCATTATATTTGTTCATTCCTCTATCTTAAGGATTTGGGGATGGTGATGCTGCTCTGCTTCCGATTGAGAGAAGACTTAGCTCCCATGGGGCAGATAAATGGAACTGTCTCGTGTACAGCTAAAGATACTCTCTGCTTCTTGGGTTGGGTGTTCTTCATCACCATCTTTTTGTCAGTTGTGCTGGGTGAGTCCGATGAACTGGAGAATAGGTGTTGGCTACAACTCTGCCCAGATTCAGGGCTCAACTGGTATATGAACAGCTGGAAGATTGAAGTCTCTGTGACATATATTTAATGGGTATGGTGCTAATTATAGGTTCAAAGAAAAGGGATAGTAGAACTGTCAGCAGGAAAATTATAAATGAGTCTAACTCCAATACATTGGGGGAGATGGGTTATCATATATTCCAAGATAAGGCCCATTGATGGGGTCCTGAAATCCTGGGACTGTCTGCCATGCCTGTAGTGTCTATATGTCTCTAGAGCCCTCAGGAAAACCACTATTTGAGTCACTGTTTACTGTGGGAGACAGTGAGATCCTCCTGAAACGTGCATAAGCATAATCTCTGAAATGATCTCCCAACTCACTTTGAAACCTCTTAACCATAAAAACTCATTTGCATTTAATATTTCCCCCCTTGGTCTAGGTCTTTCTCCAAATGCATCATTAGTTGGTGCTTGGTATTAATCCCTCGGTGCTAGGGAGGCTCATGCCTAAGAGTTATGCCCCATGCTGGGTTGAAGGCAGTGAATTTATATGCTGTTTGGCTTAGAGCGAGGCCACATTTGAAGGAGGCCCTCGGGAAGTAACAATTAGATAATATATATTACCAGGCCAGGTTTCAATTTCACAATAACAAGGTTCATAAGTACAAGCATCAATATCAAGGGCCTGGCACATTTGTCCTCCCTCCTTTGCTAGGCACTGCCTATGTATTCCAGAGATTCTCGCCACTCTATGAGAGAATGTAGCAGTACTCATCAGGATGGGAATTCAATATTCCATTGGTTTCCGCCCACTGAGACAACACTCCATGATCACATGAACACATTCACACTCCAGAGAGGCATGCCCCAGGTGCGCCCCCACATACAAATCCCCCCACCACTGACACCCCGGACTAGGGACCCTCCGCTATCACAGCTGCAACCCCTCTGCAACCCCAAACCTCCCCCAAAACAAAGCCAACACAAAATAACAATAATAAAATGAAAAACAACAACAAAATTTTTTAAAACTGTCTGCATTGTGCCTTTCAGCACCATAAGATCTCTTATCTTTCATGTATATTGACAATTTATTCTGTATGTTCCCCCAATGTCTTTTTTTTTTTTTTTTTTTTTTTTTTTTTCTCACTTTATTTTCTGAGAAGCTTTAGGTTACAGAAAAGTCACATAGAAAATACAGGGGATTCCCATACACCCCACTCCCTCTCCCATACATCCTCCCCTACCAATAGCATCCTACATGAGTATGGTACATTTGTAACAATCACTGAACAAATATTGAAACATTGCTACTAACCATGGTAAGTGATTTATATTATGGTTTACCTTTTGCAGAGTATAATTTTATAGGTTCTGACAAAATATATAATGGGCTGTATCTGTCATTGCAAGATCACACAGAATACTTCCAATGCCCCAAAGATGCCTCCATGTTCCACCCATTCTTCTGTCTCCTTCAGCTTGGACCTATGGCAACCACTAATTTTCCATTTTTGACCAATAAGGTTCATAATTACATGCACATGATCATCTCTATTGATGCAGAAAAAGCATTTGACAAATTATAGCATCCTTTCTTGAACATGTTTTAAGTTCAAAATTAAGTATTAATTTACAGTCAGTATTAAATTAAAATTTTCAATATATTTCACACTAAATTTTTAAAAATCTTGCTATTTTTCTTGCACCAGACTCCCACACTCTTGACTTTTCTTCCTGTTAAAATACATTATTTCAAGTAGATTTTGTCTTTACCCTCAACATTCCATAGTTTTACTAAACTCTGTATAGTTAAAGATTTATTTTAATGTTTCTGATTTGGCACTTAGTATGCCATTTCAATCTATGGGCTCTTGTCTTTTTCACATTCTGGAAATTCTCAGCCATTATGCCTTCCAATATTGTTTCTCTGCATTCTCTCTATTCTCGTCTTATTAAATGCCTTGCTGACTTGGAACGTGCTAATCTATTCTCTATAACCCTGAATAACTTTTAATTTTTTTCAGTATCTGATCTGAATTCTGGGTTAGCGCCTCAATACTACCTTCCAATCTCGAAGCCTTCTAATCACTTCTGCTTATATATATGCCTGCTTATTTTTCAATATTTCCTATTCTTTTCATGGTTTTATTCTTTTAATTCTTTTCTGAACCATATCCCCTCATTTCCTCACATTCTTTGAGAAACCTAAAACTACCTCCTCCAGAAAGTTATTTTTGTCACCTGCCTGTATACCTTGGTTGTTTCTCATATGGTTTTATACATTTCAATTTGCAGGCTGCTCATCTTGTCTGGGATTTGCTGCTTCTCTCTGCTTCTCTGTCTCATGCTCTCTTTACACTCACATTTCTCTTTTGTATGATTATGCAGTTGCTTTTACCGAAATCCTTGAGTGTGCTGAAACAACATGTGGTCTCATAGAGTAGCTCAAGGGTCCTGACCTGTGGGCATAGTGGGAGTATTGTGAATCCAATTATTGAATCATCCTATAGCTTATCCCAGGTTCTGGCTGGTGAGTTGATGAGGCTATACTTGCTTCCTCTTCATGCCTTGGAAAGTAGGTTCAAACTTGCACCTGTATGTTAGTCTTCTTTTACCATTGGGAGAGCTCCACAACAGCCCTGATTTCACGACATGGGTTTGCCTCTGTCTTTTTCCATGCGAGAGCAGTAATTGTTCTCGTATGCTCACAAAACCTGCCTGCACATTTAGCACACTTTACCTCCTTACATTCTATCCCATTTTTCATAGATACACGTGAGAGTGGTTATATCTTTTTTTATTTTCTCTTTAAATTTTATATAAAATGCATATGTGACAGAGTGGGGGACTCAAATTATGAGTCATCAGTGAATGCCAGTTTTGATGTGAGTAATTCAGTTATATTTGAATTTTATATTTGGCTGAGTAACTCCCAACATAAAAACTCCTCAACACACACACAGACACACACAGTCTCACTTCTGAAAATGAAAGCAAATATAAACAAATAGGGCACTGTAGGACAATTAAGATGGAACACAGACAGACGAGTTATAATAACTGGATGGTGGATTTTTTTTTTCTTTGCTGGATAGCAATGCATACTTCCGAAGTAACATTTTCTTTAATCAGGCCCAATACCTTGGAAGAGAACCCATGAGAACATAGTTGGTGATTGAATTCCCACAGCTTTCAAAATACTATTTTCCCTTGCTGAGCTGTCAGCAGTCACAAGCAGAGAGTGCAGATTGCTAATACATGGCTATAGTCTAAGTGGCATGGCATATTCCTTGGTCTTGAGGAAATTGAAAAAGAAATCCCAGGCTGCCTGTAGCTTGCAGTGGTTTCATGTCCAGAAATCAAAAGGAATTTCCAAATTGAAAATTTATGGCTGATGGAAACTTAGTAGAGTGACAGAAGCTCGTATAGAAAAACTATAAACAAATCTCAAGTGAAGGTCTTACCCAAGCCTATAGATGTTATATCTTGGGCTGTGGGGTCCTGGGGCATATTTCAAAGTTAACAAACTAATACATAAAACCGTTCTTGTGGCAGCAAAGGCAGCCTTCACCAAGTCTATTTAAATTGCTCTATTCCTAATGGAGAAGAGAAGCCATTATTTAATGTATGTGTGTGTCCATGTTTTGACATTTCTTTTTCCTAAATTTTTTACCTTAAATCCAATTTCTTGGTGATTTTCCTAACCCCAAATATTTTAAAATATATTTCAAAGATAGGAGATCAGAAAAATAATTTTTAAAAACCACTATTTTTTCACTTGAGTTTTCTTAGCATTACTATCTTGTTTGTGTTTTATAGCATTGATTCAAGAAGACAGCTGGTCTGATGCTTCTGCAGAGAAGTATTTCCTGCTCATTCCTGGGTATATCACTAGTGGAACATGTTACTAATTAGGCAAATCCTAGGTTTGGTCCATTTATGGGTAGATAATTTAGCCACATTCCACGACCTTAGTACAGCCTATTCTATTAATGCATGTTGCTGATCATTAGAGCACCATAAAGAAAGCTTAGTCTGACCTATTCAAATCTATGAACACTACTGGAAAATCAGTTTCAAACATAACATTTTGTTTGGCAGTAGCATCTGCTTTGCATGCAAAAGCCATACATATTTGACATGTATTGGAATAACAAC
The DNA here is from genome assembly GCA_029593785.1 of Cabassous unicinctus. Taxonomy (NCBI): domain Eukaryota; kingdom Metazoa; phylum Chordata; class Mammalia; order Cingulata; family Chlamyphoridae; genus Cabassous; species Cabassous unicinctus. Next base: position 177,095 of record JAQZBX010000026.1, read on the forward strand.
TGTTAAAAAGTCTGGCCTGAAGAATTGTGCAAGGTCTCAGTCAAATGAGCTTTACAATGTAATTGTGCTACATACATTTGAAGTTTACTTAACGCAGATTTATCAAGTTGCTATCACAGGCAAAATGCTGTTCTAATTGCTGGGAGGAATACAAAGATATATGTGTTATTGACACTTTATACAAATAGCTTTAGATCTAGTAGGGATCAAAACACAAACTAATTAATTATTTAAATATAAAGCAAACTTTGATAGGCATTTTAATAAATGTCCAATAAAATGCTATAGGTTCATAGGGGGATAGGAAGTAATTTAGATTGGAAATAATAGCTAAACATTTCTTACAAGAAATAAAGCTAAAAATGGTTTATGCAGTTGATAAATTTCCTGATAGTTAAGTATACCTGGAATTTTGAATATTTTAATGCCTCAAAGAATATGTATTTAAAAACCTCAAATACTGATTTGATTGATTTTTCAATTAAAGCTGTCACCAAGTACTACTTTGCTTGGAGGCAACACAATACTTAAAAAGTGACATTTTAATGCATTTAACATATAAATAAATTTCTTTTGTATAGACTGGGCTTGGTCTTGATCTAGCCCAATCAACAAGAATGCATTTCTTATATCTCATTTAATGGAGGTAATTATGATGAAGAGGAGGATGAAAATGGTAGCAGCTAACAGTTAATGATGTTCAGCATTTGTCAATGTGCTAAGCACTATACATGTAATTTTTTTAAAATCTCACAGCAATTCTTGGAAGCATATAATATTGTTATTCTCTCCTCATGAATAAGAAAACTGAAACAAATATCACCTCAACTGTATGTATGTTCTACTTTAAGAACTTTAAATATGCAAAATATATTTTCATGTAAGATAAAATGAGCAGTAATTGTTGGCTTTGCAAAAGTTGGTTCCAATTGAATAACAGGCATCTGTTTTGCACATATGCTTCCAGGCACTGAGGTGGATGCTGAGTTATGAAGAAGGAAAAAACGTGTTCCCTATCCTTAAAAAGACTACTCTCTAAATAATGACAATATGTTACATACGATTATGAAAGAATTGCAAGTACTAACATATTTACTTCATTGTATAGGTAATGAAGTAGTACTTCAAGTCATTCAACTATATTTACAGTTTGGACTTTCTAGTCAACCTGTTATGACAATGACACATATCAGCAAAAAGTTGTTTAGGGAAAGAAACATTATCACAATATATTAATTGCCACAGCTGTGAACAATATTTACATAATCAGAATTAATGATCAATTTTTAAATTTGAATTTCTGTTTCTTCCTCTATGAAATGATATTTCCTGCTATGCAAAGTAGGTGTACGCATCAAAGAAGATGGTATATGTCATTGGCTTAGCAGTGCACTTAGCATATAATAGATATGTAATAAATTGTATCTATTAAAAGAAATGATCACTCAGATAAGATGTCACATTTATAAAACAAGACTATGATTATTGGAGAAAGGAAATAAGGATAAAAATTACAAATCCCATAAATGAAGTTTGAAATTTTTAAATCTTACAGTCAAGAATATCTCCCAGAAAGTAGAATAACAAAAATAAAAGTGAAGATTGAAAATAGGAGAGATCTTATATGAAAATTAAGAAAATATCTAGGAAGTCTAGCCAGCTAATAGAGACTAGAGAAAATGAAGGAGGTAGATATTTTCTAGAAATTAATGTATCCTGGAACTGAAGGGCATGAATCTCTATACTTCTGGTTCCATGGAAGGCACTGTACAAAAAATGAAAAATAAAAGACTCACACTAATGCACATCACTGAGAAATCTCACATAACTTTGGGAGATAAAGACTTCCCAGAAGAAGACAAAAACAGGAGATGGATTAGGATGGTATTGCACTTCTGAACAGCACCACTGGCAGCTAAGAGACGGCAGAAGAATGACTTTAAAATCTGAAAAAAAAAAAGATTTCTAAACTGTAATTCTTGACCAAACCTATTATAAATAAACTGTAAGAGGAGGGCAGAGACATTTTCAGACATTAATGGTCTCAAAAATAATGCATCCCATGTACCCCTAATTAAAATGTGCGATAGTAAAATTTAAGTAATAAACTAAGAAAGAGGCAGACCTGGAGGCTAGAAGAGCTATCAAGGGAAGATGGTGCTTGGTGGTAAAAAGAATCCATAGTAGGCAGCTGTGTAGCTAAGCCTCGTAGAACAGCCCATTTTGATTGGGACAGGAGGACAGATCACTCCTACAAGTAATTACCCAGGGAGGTGGGGAATAAAAATATATGTCTGGGGGAGCAGATGTTGCTCAAGTGGTTGAGCACCTGCTTCCTGTGTGTGAGGTCCCAGGTTTGATCCCCGGTACCTCCTAAAAACAAAACAAAACAAACAAACAAAAATTCTCATTGGGGAGCAAATGTAGCTCAGTGGTTGAGCACCTGCTTCCCATGTACAAGGTCCTGGGTTCAATCCCTGGGGCCTCCTAAAATATATATCTGTAAACATGGACCAGAGATGTGTTTTGATGACATGTCTTTGAATATTTGGAGAATACTTCAAATTGTAGTTGAATATTTGGAAAATAATACTAAGAGTTGTTTGGTAGATATGTTTAGGAATTTCCAAAAAAATATTAAACTTTACATAGAAAACTAGACAATAAATGAAGCAAATATAAAATCCAGGAAAAACAAAAGGAAAAGTTGAATAGGTTAGGAAATATTATCATAATATACTACTTGGTGCAACAGTGAAAATATTTATATAAGAATAACATTTCTACTGACCAAAATGCAACAAAATCCATGAAATTGAACTTTATATTAGGAAGATGCAGGGAAGGGAATAAAGAGGATATGGGCTGGAAGCGGGTGTGGCTCAGTCGATAGAGCTCCCGTTTACCATATGGGAGGCCCCGGGTTCGCTTCCAGGGCCTCCTTGTGAGGGCAGGCCGGCCCGTGCGGCCCGGTGGGCTGATGCAGCAAGACCTCACAACAGGAAGCGGGTGTGGCTCAATCAATAGAGCCCCCGTTTACCATGTGTGAGGCCCCGGGTTCACTTCCCGGGGCCTCCTTGTGAGGGCAGGCCAGCCCGCGTGGCGCGGTGGGCTGATGCAGCAGGACCTCACAGCAAGGGGGAGATAAGCAGACACAGAAAAAACACACAGCAAATGGACACAGCAAACACAAGCAGCAAGGGGAGGATAAATAAATAAATAAATCTTTTTTTTTTTTAAAAAAAAAAGAGGATATGGGCTGGGATGATGCCAGTCAGAGAGCTAAATATGCATCTACTATAAATAAAATCTAAAATTACTTAATACAAATAGCAATATAAGCATGTTGGTTTGAAATATGAAAGTGGTTGCCTCTGAGAAGCAGATCTGGGCTATAGGAGGGCACAGACAGAGGATTTTCCTTTTTGGTATGACCTGGTAACATTGTTTGGATTTTAAATGATGAGTATGCTTGTAAAACTGTAATAAAAATAAAAATCAATTTTAAATATTAACCTAAAGTGGTAGCTTCCTGGGGAAATAAATGAATTCTCCCTTTTGACTTGCTTACCTTTATCCTTTAAAAAACTAAATCAAGTTTACCTTTCGCACCTGCTGAGCAATTTAATTGATTATCAGACCCCCATCCCCAACCCAACCCCAGCTCACATACACTAAATACATATTTTCACCTGCTTACAAGTGCTTAAGATATCTTTAATGTAAGGTAGATGCATTTTTTTTTAACAATTAAAAAAAAGCAAGCTTCAATTGAAATGCATTTAGAAGGTAGTTCTAGGATACACATGCAATTCCATGCAATAGCAATGATTCAGCAAGTGTTTACATTGTGATGATAATCCTGGGGAAGTGAAAAAGAGAGAACCAAGCATAACTGGAACTTTGCCACACCCACCAAGCTTTTAGTACAATGGTATCATACCTACTGAGTATCAGAATCACCTGGACCCAGAGAGAGCCAGTGATTGGTTTAACAGGCCGGGCCTGAAGGCAGAAAAGAATTCCAGGCTTCCCCACTCTCACCAAAACACCTTTACGGAGAAGTGCTGGCTCCACAGCTCCTACTTCAGGAGCATAGGTCTGAATCAGAAACTTTCGATAGGGTTGGTCTCGAAAAAGGTACCTGAAACAACTGAACTCCTTCAACAAGAGTAAAAATATGAAGAAGAGAAAGACAAGGAGGGAGAGAAGGAGCAACTTGGCAGTTGCTAGTGCAGGTGATGAATGCTGACGGAAGAAGGGTCTGGGCGGCCATGAGGGACCATCTCCAAGCTGAAATTGGGAGGAAAGGCACACTACGAATAAACAGAAGATACGAGGTAAGAAGTGCAGGTTTGGGTGTTATATGTTTGAAGGAAATGCATCAGTTTTGATATAGTCATTACGCGGAGTGGCCCAGTAAGTTGTCAAAGAGAAAGTGAGATTGCACAGAAACATTTCCTGTCTCATTGAGGTCGGTGATCATTAACTAGCAGGTACTCTGTCCCTAACTCTCTCGTCAATGTTGGGTTTTGAGAAAGTTACTTACCAGTGTAGGTATTCTAAAAAGAAAATCAAACGAACAAAAATGCACTTCTTTATCTGTAATGTGAAGGAGCTGGATTATGTCTTTTGTTCCATCCAACAGAAACTGATCTTGTTCTTCCTTAATGGGTCAGTAATTATGAGGCTTGAAAAAGTGAAGTGAAAAGCTTCACAAGGCAAATACATTTTCACAAACACTTTGAGGTCTCTACGTTAGACAAAAATAATATCCTTACAACCAGCATCAGATCTGACTCCACACATCATTTTGACTGTAATAGTTTTAATTGCTTTGCCTTGCCTTCAGGTTAAAAGACATGCTAGTATTATAATTTTAGTACTTTCGGAGCCTCAACTCAGTGTTTTTCAAGGCTTTGAGGAGCTTAATGAATGCTGCCTGATACTTTTCTTTTTGTGCTAGATATTTCCTATCAGATTTCTGGCTGCAGCATTTTGATTATTTCTGTTTTGAAGCCTCATCCTCCAAATTGCTTTTTGGGCGGGGATCTGCAAGGAGATAAAAGTGTGGTTTGTAATCTCATGGAGTGATTTGGGGATTAGAGCCTTGGCACTGAGTCCCTTGCTTATAACCTGCTTAGTTTGCCATATAGAACTCTGTTCAAACTGTCCAGAGTTTCCTCTGTGATTGTAATATGGGATAGCAGAGAACCATCCATTGGAATTTTGAAATGTCAGCAGTTTTTTGTTGTTGTTGCTGTTACTCTGACATAAGCATTAAATTTTCAGTACAGGGTTCTGAACCATGATGAATATCAATGCCACCTGGAGAATCTTTAAACTATAATGTGAGGCTTCACCTTTGGAGATATAATTGGTTCGTTAAAGTTTTCCAGGTGGTTCTAATGTGCAAGATTGTGGGAAAAGGTACAAAGCACTTTTTCTAATCCACAGTGCTTTTATAAAGCAAATAAACAGTTCCACCAAGATTTGCTAAATGAAGAAAGCCCAATGATATGGGGAGTGGAGATGATGTGTTCAAGAGAGGGTGGGTTAATGATGGTTAGGAGTAGGAGGGAAAATGGAGAGTTTGAGTAAAATTCTTTAGAATCTCAAGTTTGCATGCAAGATTTCTGCCTAAAGCTCTCTATGACAAGATTTATTAAAAAGCAGGTATCTTTAAAGTTCTTTCTGCTATTTCTCTGGTCCCCTTAACTTTGTACTTGGTATGAATGGGATTCAGCCAAGGGCCTGTGTGCCAGGGCTAATCTGCATGCCTGACCCCTTGATGCTAACGGAGGTCAAAGCTTTGAAACGCTGATTCTATAGGTAGGACTAGGCTGAGTTACAGATAAGGTTTGCCTTTTGGCATATTATTCAGAAAGGTAATATCTTGCTCAGAGTTTGATTGGCTGTCTCTGATTCTACCCTGTCTCCTTTTTTACTATATCATACAGCTGTCAGGGGTTCAAAGAAAGTAAAATCTATTTTTCCTAATGTCCCATTTCTGGAATGAACTTGGCCCTGAGGCCTTCGTTATCTGTTTGATCTTGCTATCTTCTTCCCAACCTGTGTGGGTTCCCTGTCCCGTTTCATGGTCTGCCCCACCTCTGAAGATTTTTGATGGCAGAGTCACAAATGCAGCATCTGGAGAGTTAGGTACTGTGTAAAGGAAAAGCAGGAGTTTGGCTTGAGGTGAATCCCTTGTGAGCAGTCAGGAAGGCAGTTCATTTCTAATTCTTGCTTCTCTAAACCCACGGGAAATAAATATAAGAAATATTGCCAGAGGAAAGAGCACTGAATCCTTCATGGTGGTTCCCTGATGTGGAAATCACCCTTTCTTTTCCCACCTAATAAAAGTAGCCATTTTAATTTATCTCTGAGGCTGAATTGTGGGTGAAACACCTTCTTTTTCGCTGTTGCGTAGGGAAGAGGGATGTCTCCAGAGTGCATTTTCCTATGGAAAGCCTTTAGCTAAAGTGAAAAGCCCGCTGATAGTACCCTTAATTTACATGCATTGTAAAGACTGCTTGCTTCTGCTGCTAATTGGTGTGTGGTCCATTAATGTTGGGAGTCCAGGAGCTACACGCTCCTGGTCAGTCACTTAGAGAAGCATAGCCTGGGGAAATGCAAATTTCCATCCAGCTACGCGGTGGAGTAATGAAACTGTCGGAAGAGTAATGAACTGAGGACTTGTACATACACAGTTATTAAAATGAATTTTAATTTAGTTTCAGATTCATAATCTCTGTTAATTTAATCGTGGTTCAGTTCAGTTTTCTGCAAGGCTTTGAATGAATCAGGTTAATCCGCAGCATGAATGTTTCATGCTGACTTCCCCCCATCCCACTCCCATCCCTTTTGGTTTGCCCGTTTCTTTCTCTTTTTTAATAAAAATTTCTAAAAGCTCAAGTGTTGTCCTGAAATCCTGAAGGACATAATCTTTTTTTTTTGAGGATTGGATTCTTCCTGAATAATATGATGTACAGTAGTGACTTTAATCCTAAAACCTCTCCAAATCAGCCCCTAAGTGTAGAGGGCACCTATGGATTATCTACCCCCAGATATTTAGAGGTCTCCAGTGCTTAGGTCTTTCAGCTTTATAGTATTTGATTATTTGATGTCTCAATTAGTTTTGCCGTCAAGTTGTTTGGTTTTTTCTTGTTTTAAGCATGGGGTTCTTACTCTTATGATGTTAGATTTTGTTTCCAAATTCCATTGTTTGATTTAATTAAAGGCTACATAATGAAAGTCTGCATAATGAGGATAAAGTTAAGTCTGAAGCAAGATTTTGGACACAAGCAGTGTCTGTATCCTATTTGCCACTCATAATGTGTGACTTTGAACTAGCTGATATTTAGAATCCTGAGTTTCTTCATTTGTATATTACAATTGCTATGATTAAATGAGGTCTTTTATTTAGAGGATTTAGCACAGAATCAGAGACAGGGCAAAAGCTGAATAAATGGTAGATATTATTATTACTGAAATGGCTATGAAAAAAAAAGACTATGAATTAAATTTCTGGGGTGGCTATTGACTAGAGGTTGGAAAGGTATAAGAAGGAACTTTCTGGGATGACAGATATATTTTATATCTTGATCTGGGTGATGCAAATGTTCTACACGTTGACCTGAGTCACATACACATGTAAAATTTCATTGAACTGTGGACTTAAAAGTCAGGCATCCTACTAATTTATAACGTGTGCTCTGTGACACCAATTTCTTTACATTTAATTGCTCTGATGTAAGTATCTTCCTAAACATCAATATGATATTAATAAAACTGATACATTAGTAGAGTATTTAAATTTGTCAGTATTAATTAGAAAATAATATATGTGCCTTGATGTAAGAGTGTAGTGGATTTAAAAATTATACATGTGTTTTTTGTTTGTTTTGTTTTTTGTTTTGTTTTTGTTTAAAGAAGGATGAGTTTCATTGTGGAAAATTTGGGAAATGAAAGGCTCACAACCAAAATTTCTCATAAAAATGTCATGTAGAAAACCACAGTTAATATTTTTGCTAAATAATTTTTTGTGTCTACACACACATACATAGCACCTATATTTTAATAACATCATGTCATAATTTAAATCATTTTTATTTAATGCTTTATTATTTCACTGTATTTTAAATATTTATGCATTATTTTTAGTGTCTGCAGAAAATTACATAGTATGAACATATAATTTATAAATCTCTTATTCTGGCATTTTGATTGTTTCTACTTTTGATTTAATTATAGTTACCATGCCATGAACTTTTTCTTTAAAAAGTCATTGGCATATCTACCTAGAAATAGAATTGCTGGGCTAAAATATATGTACAAAATATATGTAGATTTTTAAAACTTTGATAGCCATACTCAAATTACCCTTGCAAATTTTGCAGTTATTTATATTCTTGCCCACAGTGAACTAGAGGCCATTTCCGCACATGCTTGCCAAGGCTGAATCCTGAAAAACTAAATTTTGCCAAAGCAATAGGCAGAACACAATATTTTAGATTAGAATGTTTTGGTTACCAGTGAGGTTAAATGCATTTTAACAGATTTTATGTTATGTAATTTCTAAATATACTTTTGTCCACATTATCTATAACTGTTTTCCTGTACTTGTGTCATTGTATGAGCCAGTTATATACTTAAGGTTTCAGGATTTTACCGAGAGGACTAACATGTTAAGTACAGCTGAGCCAGGATTTGGGCAACCAATAACAAACAGCTGGTAAAGCCCCACGTTGCGCTCATATTCCCATAATTCCAAGCAACCCAACTCAGGGGTTTTTCTAAGAAATATATTGGCTTTCTTTTAAACTGAAGTGAAATACAAGGTGTCAAATTTCAACAAATCCCACGGACTTTTTTTTAATGGAAAATGAAGTGATACCGCCAGTCAGCTCCATTGGTGGGCAAACGTGAGACCTCAACAAAGCCGACAACCTTTTCTCTCCCTCTCTTATTTCTGACGATTATTTTGGAGATTAGTGGAAAACAATGAGCCTGGAGGGGTGGGGATGAAGGCTAGGATGGTCCATAGAGTATGCTGGGACCTGAGTAAATATAAAAGTTCAATTACACAATGTATTATAAAGTTCACGTTAGTGATTTGTTGAAGAATTGGCACCATAGGAAGAGAAGAGGCATATATTCGTTAATGTGCTATTAGCTGGAACACTTGTACAATGTTTGTTATGTCTAAACACCATCTTTTCCTATTTTAGTCCTGGGAAACATCTCTTCATTTTTGTTGTGATCAAATGCACGATTCCTGGCTAATTTCAAATATCACATAACAGGAAATGGTCGCGACACTGTTATTGCTCTCAGTGACGTGGCTGTTTGGAATCTGCTTGTATTTAAACAATATAGATCTTCTTGCCTTTGCAGTTCCTAATACCATTTATTTAATGCTGGATACATCATTACTTACCACGCTGCCTCATCCATCCTCTTGGCAGGGCCTACCGGCTTCCAGCGATTCTTTCAAAGGTGGTTCTTGTGCTTTGGTGATGATGACCACAGATAGAAGTCTTACCCTGAGATGGGCCCAGAAAGGGCAGCTTAATTCCCTTCCCCTTGATTGTGGGCTATGCTGTTACTCACTCTAGATGAATAGAATATGGAAAGAGCAAAAGAGTAAGTTTACGATGGAGAAAACTGATAAACCCTACCTCAGCCAGATGATGAAAGCTACTATCAGTGATAAGTCTTGTTGATAGCATGTGTTTCCTGCTATGAGGTGATGAGAAGAGCACTTCAATCCTATGGCACCCTTCCCAAAAATCTATAACCCCAGACCAATCATGAGAAAACCTCAGACAAATCCAAAGTGAGGGGCATTTTACACAATACCAGGCATTTTACAAAACTGTTAAGGGCTTAAAAACAAGAAAAGATTGTGAAACCCACACGAATTGGGGGCAGACTCGGGAGCTATCATGACCAAGTGCAATGAGGGCATCATTGTATCCTGGAGCGGGAAACAGATATTAGTGGAAAACCTGTTGAAATTAAAAAAAAAAAAAAATTATAACTTAGTAAATATTGCTGTACTAATACTATTTTATTTTGAAAATGTGCCAAGGTTATATAAGATGGTAACATTAAGGAGAGCTGGGTAAAGGGAATGTGAGAACTCTGTACTATCTTTGAAACTTTTCAATGACTCTAAAATTATTCCAAATTAAAAAGCTTTAAAATAAGTTATTGTGTTCTTTGCCAGGTTTTTCCCTGGAAATATTTTCTTCAATTCTCTTATGATAAGGATGGAGTAATATCACTGCTTAAAATTTGACTTCTGTGGCATTCTGTCACCATGCTGAAATACCCTTTCCTTTCTCTGCATATCCTATTCAACTCTATTTTCCTTGCCATGTTCAAACCTTTCTGTTGCCTTGAGGTTTCCTTGATGTTTTTTTCTCTTACACTAATCTTGACCTACTGAAATTCTAATGATTTTGAAAGTACAACTTAGACTTACCACATGGTGCTTTGTGTGCATGTGTTTGTGAGTGTGTGGGTGGGTGGGTGTGTGGGTGTGGTTATTTAATAGGCCACAGCTTCCAAAGCCATGAAGCCTGAAATCACAGCCCTATCACTTACTAGCTGTAGGACATGCCACAAAGCCTCATTTCTTATGTAAAATAGCAGAAATAATTCCTTTACAGGGTTGTTGTGTGGCTTAAGATATACATCATGAAAAGGGCCTTGCTATGATAAGTGTTCGATTTATTTCTAACTTTCCTTCTCTCGGTTGTTGTGTTCATATAAAATAAAGTTTTGGTTAAACAAATGATGTTGGTGACGCTGGAAGCATTGTGGAAAATTAAATGTCACAAGTCTAGCATAAATCAAAAATCCTGCTGAATAAGGTTTGCTATATTAAATCAGATTTATTCTACTGCCCTAAGCTTAATGCTTTTTGACTTCGTGACTCTTTCCCCATCTTTACATAGCATATTTAGTTAGAATTTTTTTTAAATGTCCAAATTTCTTGACTCCCACATTTCTGTTAAAACTAAGTTGGTTGTGGATGAGCCATCACTAAATTGTCTAGTAGGTTATAGAATGCAGAATGGCCTGTATATGTTAGCGGTGGTCTGAATTGCCAACCCTACGAGGACTGTACCATGAAATTTTGTTTCGATAGCTTCCAATGGATTGTAATTAAATGTCACTCACTACTGTCCTGCCATTAATTATATTCCCTTTTGCTAGAGGCAACGCATTTCCCCCAAATGCCCAAAGGCAATATCTTGGTGATATAAAAAAACGACAAACAAACAAAAATTAATTACAAATAGTAGTTATAGTAGATATCCTAACTTAGTGAATTCATTTTGATGCTATACGTAGGGGTAAAGCAATCCTGAAGTTTGACTCTCTAGGAGCTATAGTCTCCATGTGGTCAGGTACTGAAATAATCATGGTTTCATTAGCACCCGAATTAGATTCTAATTCCAGCTGTGATGACTAGGTATTACATTGTTTGAGGGCACATTTCCTTGCTTATAGGAGCAGAGGGCACTCTTTTGAACATGTGCAGTGGTGGCAAATGACTCAATCTCCTTTGTTACCTAATCGGTAAACTTAGTCTTTTAAATCATTCACCTCCTCAGTCACAGAGAACCACTCCCCTTAGGGAAAGATTAGAAAACTACCAAAGAAGGTGAATTCCTTTGAAAGTCTGTTTCTCATGTTTGTAACTGGTAGTTAGGTTGCTGATGAAGTTATGCCTAGAAGAGTTTCACACTCTTGTTATTCACCCGGTATTGTTGCCTGCTCTTTAAAACCTCACAACATGAATAGAAAAATATTATTGGGAGAAAATGCAAAACAAATGACAGATAAGGATATAATATCTATATTACAAAACCCCTTACAAATTGTCAAGAAATAGATAAAATAGCAAAAGGAAGAATGATCAAATAATAGAAATAGGCAATTGGCAGAAGAACAGAACTAAATGGTTAGCTTACAAATAAGATAGTCAAACTTAGCAGTTATCAGAGAATTACAAATTAAAGTAACAAATAGCACTTTTACCCATCAGAATGGGAATTTATATATATATATATATATATATATACACACACACACATATATATACATATATATGT
>JAQZBX010000027.1:0-91160 GCA_029593785.1 Cabassous unicinctus
TATATATATATATATATAAGGTGCTTAGATCCATTGCTTTTAAAGTCTTCAGAGCATCTGCCAGGGCCCAGAAGATGCAGCGAGGAGCATGGCACAGCCCTCATTGTCACAGGGCTCAGTCTAACAGGAGAGACAGATGCTTAATTTCAGTACCATGTGCTAAGTATGTGCATGCACATGTGTGCATACATGCTGATTAGAGAGAGTGGGAAGGGCCAGAAAAAACAAATACAGAGCAGGATTAAGCTTAATGACACTGTGGTGTGGTGCTGGAGAGCTTGCACTCCGCAGTCAGGGGCCTGGGGTTAAACCCTGGCTCTGGCCCTTAGTAACTGTGTGGCTCTGGGCAAGTTACTTTACCTCTCTGAGCCTCAGTTTACTCATGGAGGAAATGAGGGAAATAACACTCACTGGGTCGATAGACTTAAAGTGCTTATAACAGTGCCTGGTACACAGTAAACACTGGATAAGTGGGAAAAGCCAAGGAAAACTGTGTCTTGAAACATAAAGCAGGAGGATAAGGAAAAGGGGAATTTTGGACAGAGGGAGTGGGAGGTAGGTTCCAGAAGGGCTTTGAATGCTGCTGTGAAGTATCTGCAATTATCCTAGGTAGTGGTTCTCAAACTTGTCAAAAGCCTGGCTGGTGTGTTAAAACATAGATTGCTGGTTTCCACCCCAGATTTCTGATTCGGTGGGTCTGGGGCAGGGCCTGCGAGTTCGCCTTTCTAGTAAGCTGCTGGGAAGCCGCGCTGAGAATGACTCTCTGGCCTCCAGGGCTTGCATGTGCTCCTCAAGGCCCACCGCCCCCACCCCCCCATTAGGTAAACTCTTGTCTTCAGGTCTCTGCCCAAACAGCACTGCCCCAGGAAGGCATCTGGTCAGCCCACTGACTGTGTTAGGTGCTCTGCACACATCTCCTGGGGAAGGGAGCATCTGCTTACTCTTCTCCGGAGGAGCAATCTCCGGGGTCTGGGCTGGAGAGGCAGGGTGAGGGCAGAGGGAGTCACCCCAGGTGCAGGCTGCCTTCAAACCTGCCTCCTCCCCCTTCCCTGCTGAGCCAGGCCCAGTTCAGGCCATTCGACCACCGTATAAGATCCTCAAAGCTTATCTTACTTTCACAAATGTATCCCCCGATAGCCCACTTCTATTTTAAAGTCAACTTTCTGCCCATTTTACACTTCCCTCCAATGGCTTCTTTGCTGGTGGCAAGAGCTGGGATGAAGGCTTGGTCAGAGCCATCGGATCCACGCAAGAACCTTCTTTGTGCCCTCACGGGCCGTTCTCTTCCGCCCACCTCATTCCTGCTGATGGGCTTTGGCTCTTGCTGTCCATTCCTTGCCTGGGCCACTCACCCCTCCTGTGGTCTGTCTTCTGGTTGGGAACAAAGACGAAAGTCATCAGGAGGCTGTTGCCAGGTTCCTCTCCCCACTTGCTGGGCACTAGCTCTGAAAACACTGCAAACGATGGATGGATTTGGTCTGCTTCAGGGAGCTTGTGTGCAGCCCTACTCCACCCCTGTGTACACCTGCCCATGGCCTCAGAGGGACTGTTTCAGCCCAAAAAACCTCTCGGTCTCAGGAGAGCATGGGAGAAAGCCGGTCATCAGATAGTGCGCTCCCAGTTTCATTTTACCTCTTTAAAGAGGGGATTTTTGCACCAGGCTCTCTCACATTAGGCCGCTTCTATGAGCTTATCTCCATCTGGAGCCGTTTTGCTTTTTTTCTATTCCATCAAGTCCCACTGGAACGTGAGCTTCATGACAGCAAGGAGCCAGCCTTTCGTGTCTACCTTGGCACCCCCAATGCTGGGAGGGAGCCTCGCGCGTAGCTGCTGTTTAATGAGTGCTTGACAAATGAATGACTCTAACAGATTACGGAAGATGAGCCGAAGAGGGAGGAGCTGGGCTGTGTGGAGGGCTGAGCTTCAGCACTGGGCCCCCGAGCCCCGGAGGCCTGTGGAGCTGCAGGTCACTCAGGGTCCAGGCCACCTGATGGGGCCTCCTCAGGCCTCCTTGCTGGTGACTTTCCTGGGTGACGCTGCTGTGTTCCCAGCCAGAGCACAAGTTCTTTCAGAGCATGGCCATGTTTTTTTTTTCCTCCTTTGGGGTCTTTCTCACTAGGGTTGAATGTAGTAAACGATTAATCTTGTCCAAAGAAGGGTTTGACCCTTTCTTGACAGGAGTCTTTGTTTACCTGGGGCCTTGAACCAGGCCAGATAGTCTATGTTAACAGTGTGATTTATGGTGGGTGCCTTGGGCCTTGCAATATCAGCCTGACCTTGGGGGGCTGGAGACTGAGGCCAGCCATGAGGGGGGTCAGCCACATCTACGTGACAGACCCTCAACAAAAACCTGGACACCGAGGCTCAGATGAGCTTCCCTGGCTGGCAGGACTCAGTGTGTACTGCCATACCTCATTTCTAGGAGAAAGAACTGCTGTCTACAGGATTCCACCGGGAGAGGACAACAGGAAGCTCACCCTTGGGGCTCTCCTGGACCCTGCCCTATGCGCCTCTTCCTTCTGCTGACTTTAATCTGTACCCTCTCATCAAAATTAACCATAACCACGAGTATAATGACTTTCCTGAGTCCTTTTAGCAAATCAGTGAATCTGAGGGTGGTCTTGGGTCCCCTCAAACTGTGGCAGTTGGTAGACAGTGCCTGAATAATGCTAATTGAATGCTTAAGAAACTGACAGCTTGAGCTCTTTCCCACGAGCCCTTGAAGAAAGAAGAGTTGCTCAGCTGCAGCCCCTCCTGTAGTCAGGGACAAAGGTCCACAGGGAACAGTTTCTACGAAGGTGTCAGCACCTTTGGAGGGTCCCCCTGTGACCTTTTCCTCCCCTGTGAGACCCTGGCATAGGTGCTCACGAGGCTTGGAAGAAATTTCTCAGGGTTCTGGGGATTGAGGGACAACCTCTTGTTGCAGCCTCTTCTCCAGTGCAGCCCTGGAGGCTGTTTATTGCAAACTGATATTTCAAAGTCACCGTGGTGGTCTTTGAGGGGTGAGTGGTGGGTTGGGTGAGCTCAGGGAGCAAGGTCTGAGCTGATGGAACCCCTTATCGGCCATGAAACATGTCCCTTAACGTTTCTGTACTTGGGGGTGGATTAGCATTGACCTACCTCATCAGGCCAGGTCTCTGGCCAAAAGGAACAGAAGCCCACTCATGGCAGCTCAAGGGAAAGAGGGTTGCTCTAAGAATATGTATGCACTCACAACAGCAAAAATAAGACAGACCTCAAGAACAGGTTAGAAAGTTGGGGACGGAAGGGACTCTATCTCTTGGGGACACCCAGGTGTTATCTTCCCTCTGCTTTTTTGTCTTATACCCATCCCAATTTAGCTGACAGGCCTGATTACATCAGGGGTCAGCAAAACTTTTTCTATAAAAGGCCAGATAGTCAATATTGTTGATTTTGGAGGTCAGAGAGTCTGTGTTGCAACTACTTATTTCTGCAGTTAAAGTGAAAAGCAACTATGGACAATACATACACAAATGGGCAAGGCTATGTTTCCCCCCAAATTAACTTAACAAAAACAGGGGACAGACCAGGTTTGGCCCATGGGCTGTAGTTTGGTGATCCCTGGTCCACATGATGGTCTCAAGCAGCCACTGCCAACTGATAGGACTCTGTGCTTCTTTGATAAGTTTCCCAAGAGGAGCCTTCTTGGCTCAGCCTTTTGGAGGGGCTATCCCTGAATCTGGTGGTCCTCCCAGCCTTATCACCTGTGCCCAAAGGGGGTGGAATGAGATGCTCTAAACCTGGTCAGGATGCCCTGAGCTAGGGGTGGGGCATGGGCAGACCCATTTTCATTCAGTTCCCTTCTTTGACTTCTTGAGACCTTATGGGGATCTGAGTCATGCACGAGCTCATGTCAATCCCATGATTTGACCATTTTCACCCACCCATGCTGTAGGTGTCCCTCTGCTGGCAACAAAAGCAGCTGAGAGGACTGCAGGGCCCACTTTTGGCCTCAGAGGCTGTGAACTAACGGCCTCCCTCCCTCCCTCCTTCTACTATGTATCAGCCAGGATGCTGGGTGCTGTGTCTCCCAACAACTGCTTTCCCTCTGCGGGTGGTTAAATCGAGTCCCTTTCATCTGCTTTTGCAGACTCACTCTCTCAGCTGACAAGGTTTAATGGTAAAGTATAGCTCAGTCCCGGGGGGCCCTAATTTGCCTGAAGATTGTGTTACAGACTCTGGGAAAAGACAGCCTGAAAAATGTTCTCATGTTCTCACCGTATCCCTTAGGAAAGAGGCTGCCTGGGCTTTTGTCTTATTCAGGTTGTTAGGGAGGATGAAAGCCTGCAGACTCCGCTTTCCGAGCCTCCAGCCCAGTACAAACATCAGCTCTGAGCCCCATCCAGGGGACATATGTGGCAAGTCAAATGTCTCACAAGTAATGGCTCCATGAGGCTGTTCCCCAGGAGACGGGGATGCCACCCAGAAAGGGGTGTTTGAGATCTTCGGCATATTAGCTGTAAGGAGCTCTCACGGCACCCGTCCTTTCTGCCATTAGTGGCTGGTAATCACCAAAACAACTTGGCTGGACTACCGGGTGGATAATGGGGCAGACACTCCTGGCGTCTTCGGGCCATTTCTTACTGCACTGTAATGAGTCAATGAAGGTGGCATCGACGTATGCTGCGTGCCTCCACCTTCCGGGGTGATTTAATGTGCTCAGGAGCACCGCGCTTCGGCCAGCCTTGGGCAGCCTGCCTGCCGGTGAGCAGGGCAGCAGGCCTCTTCAGTCCATCCACAAGCATCTATTGAGCACCCACCACTAATACAGCCCAGGCGAGCTAAACAAGTGCAGCTTTGTTCAAGGCGTTTCTCTCATAGGAAGTAGCTGTATGCAGAACTGCTCCTTTTAAAATTCATTCAGCAAAGACCTTGTCTGCGCTGTCATACCCTCTTGACTGGTTTGCTGCAAAGGCTTCTAAGGAGTCTGTCTTGCCCCCCACTGCTGATATTCTTCACACTGCTGCCAGAGGGACGTAGGTCCCCACATGCCACTGCCTGTTCAAAACCCCCCAAGGTCTTTTCTTAGAATAAAATCTCAGCTTTCTGTGGAAATGACCTCGCTCCTCGCTTCCTTCTGACCCATTAGCTCCGTCTTCCCTCACTCCTGGACTCTACCCATGTGGCCTTCTTGTGGGTCTAATCAAGCCTGGAAAGCCTCAGGGCCTTTGCACTTCCTCACTGGGAGGTGCCCTCCCGCTGCCTTTAGCTTAGTAGTCCTCACACTTCATTCAGGCCTCAGCTAAAATGTCACCTCCTTGGGACCCCTTTCCTGACCACTCTGTCCAAAATAGCTTCTGCCCTCCCACTTCTCGCTGTCCCCATAGCAACCTTTTTTCCCATAGCATAACCGCTACTTGACCTCCTACCCCATGAGTCTTCGCTTCCCACACTCAAACCTAAGTTCTGTGAGTGTTGACTCCCCTCTCTTGTAAGCCACTCGGCAGCAAACGCCTCCACTGGGGCCGGGCTTGGGGTGGGCGCCAGGATAGAACATGGGAGCAAATGGGCTCCAAGAGCACTGTGGGTGACTGCGCAAAATATGTTTAACTCATGGGGTGTTGGGAGAACTTGCTGGGTGAGGCAAACCTCTGCTGAGTCTTGAAGGAAGCAGCGTTTCTCCGTCCGGTCACTCAGCCTCTGCTTTGGAGGTGTGGGAGGTGGGGAACATGGGAATCCCTGTCATTTCTGAGTAATATTTAGGTAATCTTAGCACCTTTAAAAATACATACATATATATAACATTTATGTAAACAAATGCACATATATGCATATGTATTGATATATCATTTTACAAATATTTGTATGTATTGTGAAAAATTTGATTTTTACCCACCCAAAAAAAAAAAATGTAGCGAGCCTCTTCTGAGTGTCTGGTGCCGAAGTTCCAGGGGAGACAGCAGACCAGGGCCCTGTGCTTTGGAGCTTACCTCTTAGCTCCCGCTGAGTGAGCAGGTGTTAAGAGCCATGCACTCCGGGCTGGGAGGGGCTGGGGCGGGGCTGGGAGGACTGTCCAGGCAGAAGGTGAGGTGTGAGCTGAGACCCGAGGCCTGGGAGATACCCCGGAGCCCAGCCTCTGGGAGCGCCCTGCCTTTCCTGGGCTGGCTGGGGCTCCCCGGGTAACTCAGAAATTCAGAGGCAAGCAGTCGCACGGGGCCTCGTCCTCAGGAGGGGCCCCCACATGTGGGTGAGTGCTCTGCCAGGACCGTCTTGGCATTCCCAACAGCTTTGTCTCTGTGCTTGTGTTTTGTAGGTGAAGCCCGACGGGACAGGGCAGATTTGCACAGCACGTGTGTCAGCCGATGCACACGGCACATAGCAGCCCAGAATTCCGGGGGCGCACAGTGTGGGGGAGTTGTGCGAGACTCAGAGTGAGTCCCAGGTAAGCCTGTTCCAGTAGGCGACGCTTTTAGCTCAAACCAGAACTTGCTAGAACACAGAAAGAGGCCATCGTGGTCTATGAAAGTGGAGGACCCAGGGACCCTGTCCTATCCTCTCTTGCTTGGGCTACTTTCCTGTGTTGGCCAGCATTCACGTGGCAATTGGTACCGCAGAAGGGAAGGGAAAGATGGGCCAGCCCAGAGTTCCTTCTCCTTCAGTCTTTCGTTACTCGTCAGTAAGCAAAGGCAGAGTGTTGGTGGAATTTGAGGGCATCAAGAAGTAAAAGGAGTTGAATTAGATTCGTGCCGTGTTTCCACCTTTCTGGTAGGAATGAAATATATATTCAGGTATGAGCTGTGAAATGCATATTGTGTAAATTTGGTGATTCTGCCTATGAGTCAAATGCTTCTATATTTGCAATTAAAACTGGCATTGCATGAAACAGGGATGGATGGTAAAATTCATGTTAATAATTTAAAATGTTAATTTTTCTTTACTTAGAATGACATTAAATAGCAAATAAAAAACACCCTGACAAGTTGAGAGAAAGACTGTGGAAGAAAGGAAAAAAAAAACCTTATATTTTTAGTACGTTTAGTGGAAATTTTTTTCTTTTTTTTGATTTTGAACAAGGGGCACGCAATTTCTTTCCGTATTGGGCGTGCTCAGAGGGCCGCGGGGGCTGAGCCCTGGCAGCCCCTGACGCATGGGGCCGCCGGCGTCCACACGCTGCTAGGCTGACGGTTTTGCGTCCATGGCAAGCAACCCTTGCTTCCCCACTTGGTCACTGTTTTTAGATGATTTTAGAGAACATTCTGCCCTCTGCCCGCATCTGCCCTGTCCCCTCCCACCATCGCTTTGCCAACTTCTGGCATTTCAGAGAAAATTACAGACCCATCAAGAAACTACCCCTCGTCCTCTGGTCACCTGCTGCAAGTCACACTGCAGGATCCCGGCTGGGCAGGACATTCTCAGCAGCATGCGTTGCCCGCCACGTTTCAGGGGACACGGTCAAACCAGCTGTCTCTCTCGGGAACCTGTTCCTTTGTGGAGTAGCCGTGGGTGCCTCGCGGCTGGCAAACGCACACGTCTTCTGAAAAGAGGCCTTTTAAAAAATTTTCAGCAAAGCCATTTGTTTGATGAGAACAGCATGCAGGGTTTTGGTAGCTATCGCTCTTCACTCTGCTAAATGCGCTCTTCTTTCCCTACCCCAATACGTACGGAAAGTACAGGACTGACATTTCTGTGTGGTTGGGAAATTGTGGAGAGGGCTGTGGTGGTCCCTTCTGTGTGTCCGCCGGGCTAGGTGCCCATTTGTGTGGTCAAACACGGAAGTACATACTGCTGTGAAGTGTGTGTAGCTGTGGCTAGCAACTATAATCATGACTTTCAGTAAAGGAGATGCCCTCCTCTTATCCGCCGAAGGCCTAAAGGGAAAGAACTGAGGTTTCCTGGAGAAGAAGAAATTCCGTCTCAAGAT
Source organism: Cabassous unicinctus (assembly GCA_029593785.1). Classification (NCBI taxonomy): domain Eukaryota; kingdom Metazoa; phylum Chordata; class Mammalia; order Cingulata; family Chlamyphoridae; genus Cabassous; species Cabassous unicinctus. The sequence goes on from JAQZBX010000027.1 coordinate 7,883, forward strand.
TACAGCAGCAACTCCCATCTGAGTTTCCAGCCTGTAGGGTCTGCCCTATGGATTTTATTTTCATTTTTTCACATCTATACAACCTAAAACTTCCCCTTTAAACCACATTCAAATACATAATTCAGTGCCGTTAATTACGTTCACAAAGTTGTGATACCATAACTACCATCCATTACCAAATCTCTTCCATAGTCTCAAATAGAAACTGTGTACATCTTCAGCCTTAGCTCCCTGGCCCTACCCCACCCATCCCTGGATAACCTATGTTCTAATTCTGACTCTGTGAATGTGCTTATTCTAATTCGCTCATGCCGGTGAGGTCATACAATATTTGTCCTTTTGTGTCTGACTGACTTCATTCAACATGATGTCTTCAAGGTTCATTCATGTGACAGCATGCATCAGAACCTCATTCCTTTTTATGGCTGAGTAATATTCCACTGGGTGCATATACCACATTTTATTTATCCACTCATCAGTTGATGGACTCTTGGATTACTTCCATCTTTTCACAATCGAGAATAATGCTGCTGTGAACATCAGTGTGCAAATGTCTGCTTGAGTTCCTGCTTTCAATTCTTTTGGGTACATACCTAGAAGTGGGGGTGCTGGGTCACGTGATAGTGCTATACTTAACTTTCTGAATAACTGCCAAGCTGACTTCCACAGTGGCGGTACCTTTTTACATTGCCACCAGCAATGGATGAGTGTTCCTATTTCTCTACATTCTCTTCAACATCTGTAATTTTCCGTTTTTTAACAGTAGCCATTCTCATTGTGGTTTTGGTTTGCATTTCCCTAATGGGTCATGATGTTGAGCATCTCTCTGTGTGCTTTTTGCCCTTCATATATCATATTTGGAGAAAAAGCTATTCAAGTCTTTTGCTCATTTTTAAATTCAGTTATTTGATTTTGGTTGTTGAGTTGAAGGATTTCTTTATATATTCTGGATATTAAACTCTTATTAGAGATATGGTTTCCAAATATTTTCTCCCATTGTATAGTTTGTAGTTTTACTTTCAAAATAAAGTCCTTTGAGGTGCAAAAGTTTTTAATTTTGATGAGGTCCCATTTACCTACCCTGTGGATTTTAGACTCACCTGCTCCCACCATTTTGTGAGCCAATTCCTTAAAATAAATCTCCATATATAGCCATCCCATTGGTTGTTTTCCTGGGGAACCCTGACTGTTACAAGTGGTTGCTCTTTTTTTGTTGAAGACATCGGTAGGGGACCAGGTAGGGAAACGTGTGTCTGAAGAGGAGATTTCTCAGGCCTGGGCCCATTTCTGCTTGGCAGAATGAAGGGAAGTGATTCTGACACTTGACTAGACCCCAGGCCTCTACCCTAATAGAGATGTGTGACGACAAGACGATGCTCGTGACTTTGCAAAGCGGTGGCGTTTTCTGGGCGTCTGCTCTTGCTCCTGTTGACTGCCAGCTTGGGTCCTAGCCAAGCCCAGGCAGGGAACCAAGCTCTCAGTGCGGGTGCAGAGGCAAGCGCGGCTTGTACTAAGGAGGCGAAGCTTATAGTGCTTGTTGAACGCAGCTTCATCTCAATGGCAGGGCCTTTGTCGGTAGGCATTGCACAGTGTTCCCCAGATGAATGACTGGATGGACTTGTGCTATGGTCAGACGCAGCACCCATCCGTTATGAGCTCTGCTTCCCTTAATTCTCTTCAAGCAGCCATTTGTAAAAGGGATTTCGACCCATTTTATCAGAGAAGGCAGTTAATTCAAAATCATATAGTAGAGAGCAGAACTGAAATTTCTGTCCAGGTCTTTCTCCTAAAGCAAGGGTTCTTTCTATTATGCCTCGCTGTCAAACCCCAGCGACCTAGCCTTCTTGCTCCCTCCCTCCCTCTCTTTTTTCCTTCCATCCTCCCTCCCTCCCTCCGTTCCATCCTCCCTCCCTCCCTCCCATCCTTTTCCTCTCTCTTCCTTTCATCCCTCCTCCTACTCATCTACTCATCTATCCTTTCTTCTGGTACCATCACCTTTTCTAAACAAGGATTGAAATCACTAGTTTCCCATTCTAGCATTTGGGAACCTTCACAATCTGGCTCTGGTAAGACTCTCCCTCGCTTCAACAGCTCTTAAACAGAAGCCGCATGGCCCGTGCAGACTGGTTTCTTCACTGTTTCCCTGAACATAACAGACATTCCTGCTCCTGCAGCCTTCCTCTGCTCATTTCCTTTCCTAGCCACCATCACTGTCATCTTCAGCATTTGCCCAGAGAGCTGTCCTTCCTTTCAAGAATGATAGCTAACATTTATTGGATGCTTATTTTCTGTCATTTACTGTTATAAGTACTTCACCTGAATTAACTTAAAGTCTCCTCAATCCAGTGAGGTGGATGCAATTGTTCTGGATGTGTGCAGTAGGGGAAACTGAAGTATGGCGGGGTGGGAGCGGGCAGGCTGGTGGGTGGGGGTGAGTGACTTGCCTATTGGACAGAGGAGGTGACTTAGCCAGATTACTTCCTATTGATCATGCCATTTGTTGCTGCATTTCTTCACATAGTGCTTTGGGAGAGCCAATTATTTCACGTGGATTGTCTCATTTTCCCAAGAAAATGATCTGTAATTGTGACGATAGATGCTGAATCTTGCAATTCCTTATGTTTCCCAGAACTAAAAGCTGTACTTGCTGAGTACATGGTACCCTTCAACATGACATAAACACACCCAGAAGTGCACATGGCTTACTAAGCTATTAGAAAATGCCTTTTGGACACTTTTATAACAAATGGAAAGCGTATGAATTATAGGAATCTGGTGCTACAAGGGGGATTTTGGGGAAAAAAATGTACCCTGGGAGTATTAGTTACGCTAAACTGGCTTCTGTAACATACAAATACAAATTGTCTAGTGCCAACTACACAACGTTTGTATTTGCTCTTGTCAATGAGTCTTCCTGGTTGGCAGATGACTCTCCTCCAAGTGGTGATTTGGGGTTCCAGCCTTGTGGCTTCACTATTTTTGCCATGAAGCCTTTGAGATCGTGGTGTTTGTCTGCCCCCATCTGCAGAGGAGAGAAGGGAGCACGGAAGGTCCCTCGTGGGAGGTGTGGGTGGGCCAGCCCTGGACCTTGTTCCCATCACCCCCACACACATGCCATCCACAGGAACGTCACATGGCACAGCTCCTGCAAGGAAGGTGAGGGAGGTAGAATGTGTGCCACGAAGAGAAGTGGGTTTGGTGATCTCCTAGCAACCATTGAGTGTCAGGGATGGTCCATCCATTATGCTCTGCCAGCTCCAACTGAGTAAAAATGGCTGCCTGGATGCTGAGTCCAAGCTTAGAAAGGAGAAAGAGGAGAGGTCATTAGCTTTGTTGGCTAGAGCTGAGGGAGAGAGGGGTGCAACAGACAGGCCACCCCTTCCTGTTCCTGATGCCAGTTTAATTTCTTCATTTTACTTCTACTGATTTATTCCTCCTACAACTGGACGACTGCCAGGTGATGGAGACCCAGTGATGGGTAAGTCAGTGTCTACCTGCGTGGTGTGCACAGAGGTTCAGGAGAGAGAACTGATGTGGAGTGTGGTCCCTGATAAAGGGCCGTGGATGGGGAAAGTGGCCGTAAGAGGAGAAGACAGGCCAGGAGTTGTGACCTGCTCAAGGTTACACCATCACTACACAGCAGATGGAGGACAGGTGCTCCAGGAACCCTCATCTACAGACTGGGGTACCAGCACCTGCCTCCTGGGATGGTTACAGGCGAAGCAAGCCAAGCTCACTGCGCTAAATCCACATGTGCTGCTCTTCATGTGCTTATTAATAAGATCCAGTGTGCCTGCGTTCAGGGAATGTGCAGCCTTCGTTAGGGGCCTGCTCTGTGCTTTATTCATTGGCTCAAGAGACACTTACTGAGCTGAGGTACCATGCGCCGGGCACCGCTCTAAGACTTGGGGATCCGTCAGTGAACAGATCACACACAGCTCTGCTTGCTGAACTTACACGCTGGGTGGGGAAGCAGATAATAAACATACCAGCTAAGTGCCTGTGAGAGGATGGGAGAAGGCGATGAACACTGTGATAAGTGGAGCCTGGTAAGAAGGGTGGGCAGTGCCTGGGACGGGGAGGTGGCAATGAAATAGAAAAGGGCGTGGCCAGAGAAGGCCTCCTCCAGAAGGTGAAACTTGAGTCAAGACATGGAGACTTGCAAGGCGTGATTGACGTCTCCAGAAACTGTGAGGTGGGTCAAGTCATTCCCGTTTGCAGGTGAGGACAAGGCTTGTGGAGGTGAAACCACCTGCCCAAGGTCCCTTGGCTGCCAAGCGAGGACTGTGATTTGAACCTGGCGTCTTGACCCCAAGACTAGTGCTGGCTGAGAAGGAAGCAGGTGGGAGCAGGTAGGAGTTGGTGCTCGACGGCCTGGTTCTGGAGCGTCAACCTGGATGTGGCAGCGGATTCTGCCGGAGTCTTCCTTCTGCCCTGTCCTTAATCACAGTCTGTTTCCACGTGGTTTCTTTACATTTGCCCGCCATGTATCTAGACGTAATGAATAATATTTGGAGCTGCAAACCAGAAAGCATTTAGTGGTCGTGAAGGCTTGATAAAATGTGTACATGGTTTTAAATATTCCATTGTGATGCATGGTGAGGCCCGGTTAAAAATGAGAGCGCGTAAAAGCCTGCCGCATTTGATTGATGGCGTGCCTTCGGTATTGACGGCCAAGAGCACGTTGGGAAGTCAGGATGCTGTATTTCTGCTGTGTCCTGCTAGCTTCCAAGTCGGCAGGGATGATAGATCGTGTAAAAAGCCTGGGTATTACACTGCCGTTACAGTGACATTAAGTAATGATAATGGGGCTCAGCCTTAGTTTGAAGTAAAATCAGTTTTGAGTGAAACATGGGCCAAAGGAGTTCGTGCTGGGGGGCTGTTCCCAGGGTGGTTTCCTCTGGGGCCATGCATGACTGTGTTGTCTGCCCATCTCCCCAGTATCTGGGGCCACTGGGAGGAAGGAGAGCAGGGGAGACGTTTGCTCCACCCCAGAGCAGAGCTGGGAAAGGGACTTAACAGTTGGGGGGACAAAGAGATTAGGAGTGGGGCCCTGGAGACGGGTTGCCTGGATTTAGTTCTCAGCCCCAGCACTTTCTAACCGAGTGACCTTGGGCAAGTTACTTGACTTTCCTACGCCTGTTTCCTTACCTGCAAAATGGGCTGGCACTAGTGTGTATTTCTCAGGACAGTTGTGAGGCAATCTATGTGGGCAAATTAGACCCGTGCCTGCCATCTAAGTGCCCGAAAGATTTTGTCATCGTACCCATGGTTCCCGTTACCATCCTCGTTGCCATTATTTAGTGGCTCTGACTGTGCGGTTGACTCGGGACGTGTGGCAGTATCGCTTCTTTTTAAAAAGTGCCTTTGGAGCTAGGTAGATGATGATATTGTTCCCATTCTGCAGGTGAGGAATGGCTCTGATGGATGAGGCGACTTCCCAGGGATGAGCAGCTCCTCTGTGGCAGAGCCAGGCTTAGAATACGGAATGCTTTGGCTTTGAACTTGGAGTTATTTCCACTAATAATATCATCCACACACTAAGCACTGTGCTAAGTCTTAACGTGTATCCTTCCAAATCTTTACAACAATCCTACCCAGTAGGCATCATCACTTTCCCATTTTATAGATAAAGGAACAGAGACTCAGAGGGATTTAGTAACCTGCCCAAGCCCACACAGCTAATAAGTAGGAGAGTCAATATTGTTACTTGTGGTTGGCTGAACAATGGCCCCCACAGACACCCAGGTCCTAGTCCCTGGGACCTGGGAATGTCACCTTACATGGCAAAAGACACTTTGAAGATGTGATCAAGTTAAGGATTTTAGATGAGGAGATTATCCCGCATTATCTGGGTGGGCCCTAAATGAAATCACAAGTGTCCTTATGAGAGGGAGGCAGATGGAGCTGTAACTACAGGAGAGAGAGAAGGCAATGTGATGACAGTGGACGCAGAGAGAGATTTGAAGATGCTCTGCTGCTGGCTTTGAAGATGGAGGAGAGGCCAGGAGCCAAGAAATGCAAAGAGTACAGCTCTAGATGCTGGAAAAGGCAAGGAAGTGGAGCCCCCCTAGAGCCTCCAGAGGGACTGTGGCCCTCCTGACATTTTGGTTTGGGCCCAGTGAAGCCTTTTGGGCTTCTGACCTCCAGAGTTGTAAGAGAATAGCTTCGTGTTGTTTCAGCCACTATGTTCGTGGTAATTTGTTCAGCAGCGATTGGAAACTAATCCATTACCTGATTTTCAGGCTGCTCCTTCGTTACCACAAGCAACAGTCTGAGGGGTCAATATTTCCTGCTGCAGGTGGTGGGACCCACAAAGAGGCCCGAGTTCTGCAACCACCACTAATGGGACAGGTCTGGCCGCCTGTCCCAAATTCCTCCACTCTCTCCTCCCTCCTCCAAGAGGTCACAGCCTCAACCCTGATCCAGGCCAGTTCTGTGATGAGATAGGAGCATTCTAGAAGCTCAAGTGCAGAGCTTAGGACCAGGTGAAACTACTGTTGGTTCCTAGCTCCTGCCTTGCTTCTTGTGAAGGAAGCATGGTAAGTAGTGGGAGCTTGGAATTCAGAGTCAGACCTGGAGCCAAATCCCAGCCCCACTGTTGACTGTCTGGTGACCTTGGGGCAGTCATTTCATCTCTCTGTGCCTCTGTGTCCTCACCTGCAAGAGGAGGACAGTCAACTTACCTCACATGGTTTAGCAACGATGAAGTGAAAGGCATCCCTGGACCACATTTGGGGATTCTGGTCCTTTCTCTTCCCCTCTACTGTGACCATGCACTTTGTTCCCAGTTTGGACCCTGGCAATATGCTTTCAACCTTCTGGGCCACAGCCTGGCTCTGTTCCTTGGCTGCGTTTTACCCAGGTAGGTACCTGCCTGTCTGTAACTCAAACTCAGGTCACGAGTGGGCCCCTTGCTTGCTATCACCAGAATTACATGGTGACGCTTTCTGTACTTTTTGTGGCTTCTGGTTGCCCGTTTGACCTTCTCCTCTGCCCATCTGCTCAGAGCACCATCTATGTATCAATTGGCAAGAAATATAAGCCGTAGCTTAGTTTGTTTAAATAGCACAGAGGATTTCTTATCTCCCATAAGAAGTCCTGAGGTGGGGGGGACACTCAGGTTTTTCCTAACCATTTCCCTCTGGCAACCTTTACAGATGGCTTACCTTTCAGTCTTGCTGAAACAAGATGGTCTGGGCATCACATCCAAGCATGAGAATGTCCAGCAGAAGAGAGACCCTTTCTTCCCTCCCTCCCTCTCTTCTTCCTTCCTTACATGGTAAAAGAAAACCTTTCCCAGATTTTGCCCCCAAGTCCTCCCTCAAGTCTCATTGGCCAGTGTCGTGTCACAGGTCCACGCCTAACCAGTCACTCCAAAGGAAAGGGCTCTCTGTGGTTGGCTTAGGCCAAGTGCAGTTTACCTCCTTGAGGGCATAGCTACCTGGGCAAAATTGGAGCTTGTTTTAGGACCGATGGTTTGCTGTTGGGCAAGCAGCCAACAGCGTCTGCATCAGCGACTCTTGGCAGGAGATTGGATTTCCTGCTATGCGTTGGAAGTTCTGTCTAATCTCTAATTCAGAGATGGCGCACGGTGCTCGCCTTGCATGCTAACTTGAATCTACCTGGAATGCTGAGGATTCTGGCCACATCTGGGCTCAGCAGGAATGACAGCCATGATTGATTAGCAATGCCTGCCAGGGATGTATCTTTAGGGGGTGGGGGGGTTGGCAGGAAAAAATTATTTATTTATTTATTTTTAAAATTTTATTTTATTTTTCTTAGCTCCAGTCTTTTTCTTCCTGGATTGTCCCATTACCTGGGGACTGCTTGCAATCCTACTGTTTATAGAACCATGTTTATGTATTTCACAGGCAAATGTGTTGCAATTTAATTGCAGAAAATTAATGGGCCATTTATGAATGGGCTCCTTGTCTCTCTGACTCCTGCTGTCCCTCCCTTGACAAAGGACCACGCGTCTCTTGCTTCCTGTCGATGGGTCCAGGCAGAATCTAGCAGCAGTCTGAAACTCCAGGGAAGCTGCCCTCCACTGTAGCGCTATCATGCCAGACCTTTGCTCGGGAGGTAGAAGATGCATTCAGAACAGCTCATGGTTTTTGCTCGACTTCAAAAGAGGCATCTGCCGTCCATCTTTCCTGTCCCAAGACCTCTTTCCCACTAAAGGAAAATTTCCATGTACTTGTAATTCTGCAATTCTGGGTCAGCCAAATGAGCAGTATTTTAATTTAAAAATCTTAGCCAATGATCAATAGGGTGGCTTTTTTCTGGGTATCAGCAGCACCATCTCCGTAACAGCCTTTTCTTTCCTCCTCTTGGCTTATCTTTGGAGACGAGCCGAGCCCAGCTGCTTCGGAGATGCTATCTCCCCAGGCATACTAATACTGGGGATTTTTTTTTCCAGAGCAAGTTTTCATTATTTTGGGTTTTTGTCTATTTGTCACATGTCCAACTAATTTCTCTTTGTTTTTGAAACAAAAGGTAGTTCTAGGAAACTGGAATTGCAGTGATGCATCTATGTTGTTTGTGAATTCCTCCTTCCTCCTCCTCTTCTTTCCTTACAGTAAATGAAAAGTAGGTTTGTTTTTTTTCAGGTTATGTTTGACAAATCTCTGGACACAGTCAGATAATTTTGCATTTCAAGACTCAGTGAACCACATGACAAAAGTTAATTAAACTGGCTGTGACAGGAGTATCTGCTGGTAGATTGGGAAAACTGTCACATTACTCAGAATAATCACAACAAACTTAGCAAGCACAAATGCTCCTTGTTGTTGTTTAATAAATATACCATTTGGTACTTAGAGATGCCCACGAGCCACTGTGCTTTCTTAAATTGTCATTAAAAACAGTAAATCATTCTACATATTCAGCAACTCACTGCTGTTTCTCTACCGCCCTGAGCCACAGTCTGCAAAGTTCCCATGTACCCCAGTCCACATCTTTATGGTGAGGTTGTCTCACTATCTAAGAGTGTGGTTATATCTTCATTGAGTTGAAATGGGCCCAGGCACTGTTATTTGAAAGCTCCCCAGCTGATTCTATTGCATAGCTGGGGCTGAGAACCAGCGATCTGAGAATCAGGCTGTGTATCAGTCAGGATACGTTACATTCTGCTGTGGTGACAACCAGTCCCAGTGTCCCACTGGCTTAACACAATGCAGGGTGGTTTCTTGCTCATGTTACATGTCCGTAGTGGGTTGGCTGGGGAATCTGCCCCTCGTCTCTTGTATTTACAGCAAGTAGTACAAGTAGTCTCTTGTGCTACTCTAGGGGTACCTGCTTCCTCTGGAGTAGTGCTGTGTCCATGACGGGAGAATGAATATAGTGAATCACAAACGGGCCCCTAAAGCTTTCTTCTGAAAGTAGCACCTTTCATCTCCAATCAAAGCTAATGCCAAGTCTGCAGTTAGTAGGAATATGGAGACCCTCAGTCGACACAGAGCTTGGCTCAGGCCCGTGACTGGAGGTTCCCATCCTGAGATACCAGCTCAGAGCCAGATGGAAGGATGCTAACCCTCTACCCTCCATCCCAACACATGGCTCAGGGAGTTGTAGTGTCTTCTGTTGCTCAGGCCGTGACCCCCTAGGAGAGTGCAGTTACGATGGTGACAATTCATCGCATAGACAAGAAGATATTTGTTTGAGCCAAGGCATCCCACTGGGGATCTCAGAAGCCTTTCTAAATGATGCCTCCATTCTCACTTGGGCACCACAGTGGCAGTGGAAAAAGCTAGAAGGTGGAAGACACAGAAGAGATGAGTGTTGGTTAAACCTTTGACTTTAGAAACCTGGAGCTGTTTCTTCTAAATGCCGTTCATCGTCCCTTATAAAGTCCAGGAACTGAATGGGTGGAAAATGTCCGCATTTTACATTCTCTCTTGGGAGGGCACATGGGACAGTCTGAAGCTTGGGTAAGAATGAGAGATTATTACTGTTTCTGGACTTAGAGCCTCTGAAGTCATGGGTTCCAGTGTTTTTAAATCACACAGTGCTCTGGGTTGAAATGTGTCCTCCAAAAAAGATATGTAGAAGTCCTAAGGCTGGTACCTGTGGATGTGCTCTTACTTGGAAATGGGGTCTTTGTAGATGGAAGTAGTAAAGTTACAATGTCACACTGGTAGGGTGGGCCCTTAGTTCAATACAGCTCGTGTCCTTAAAAGAAGGAGAGAAGAGACACACGCAGAGGAGATGGAGTTGGAGATTGGAGCTCTGTGCCTCTAAGCCACGGAACACCAAGGGTTGTAGGCCAGTGCCAGAGGCCAGGAGAGAGGCAGGTGACGATTTGTCCCTAGATACTCCAGAGCAGGCAGGGCCCTGCTGATAGCTTGATTTCAAACTTCTGGCCTTCACAACATTTCTTTCACTTGAAGCTATCCAGTTGGTGGACCTCTGTTAGGGCAGCACCAGGGCACTGGGGCACCCAGGGACCTTAACGCTCATGCCAGTTCCTGGCCCCACCTCCAGGGACCCGGCCTCCACTGGTCGAGAGTGGGGCCAGGAATGTCACATGGAACACGTTCCCAGGCGATGTTGCAGTAGTTTGTGGGACCACACTTTGGGACGCACTGCTGGAGGCTCGGGAAGAGCCAAGAAGGCAGGGACGTGGAGAGCCAGCGCAGCAGGAAACCTCCCTGCTCAGTGCGCTCACGCCGGCACTGGCCGCCCGCTGGCGCATAACCGCAGTTATCTGACCTCTGCTTGTGGTGGGCTGTCGTCAGCGGTGATCGCCCTCACGCTCTGGCGGAAGTGCTTGCCTTGCACTGAAACGTCAAGGGGAGACCCAGAAGGAGCATAATCAAGTTCTTGACCCAACATCCTGACTTTGTAGAGGAGGAAACGTAGGCTGAAAGGATGTGGCCCAGTTGCACATTTTCTCAGTGGGGGCGTTGGAGGAGGCCCGTCAGCCCCTGCCAACACCGCCTGCGAGAGAGCACGCCAGGGGGCCAGGGGACAGCAGGAAGGCGTGTTGTAGGCAGTCTGTTCTGCCTCTCCACAGGCTAAGAGGAAACGGGCTCCATTTCTAGCAGAAGAAACCCTGGGTGGACACAGTAGCATCCTGGTTAAGCATGGGGGCCCTGGAGCCAGGCCTGCGGAGCTGGAATCTGGGCTTTCCCACTCCCCAGGAGGGTAACTCTGGGCATGTCATTTAGCCTCTCTGTTCCTCTGTTTCCCCATTTGTAAAACTGGGACTATGATAATACATCATTTTTGTCAAAGTTAAATGAGTTAATATTTGCATCATACTTAGGAAAATGGCATACGGCTGCCATTTATTAAATGTTCACTATTATTATGACTTGTTATTCCAACCACTTTTCCAAAGTTGACATTAATAATGTTAGATGGAATAATAAGGGAAATGGGGAGATTTCACAATTTTTGCCTGCAGGCATCTTTAAGAATTAAAGGAGCCATTTGTCTTAGTTGATTATATTTTCATCATTTTTGGATACAGGGGCTTAGACTAATTGAACTCTTGACCTTTTTTTTACCCCCCATCAATCACTTAAAAAAAATCTAACCCCTCCCAGGCAGCAATGAAACTTCCTGATGTCAGGGAAAAAAAAATCTCAGACAAGCTTTTCTAGCATCCCACATCGACCCCAGGTGATTTTCTTGATGTGTGTGTCAATGTAGGAGGTACAGAGGTTAAGCCAAGGGGATCAGAGATCTTATATTGGACCCTTGGAACAAGCCGTCTGTGCCTTGAGAGCCCCCCAGGGTAGAGGTGCGTCCAAGAAGCAGCCGTTACTGCAACCTGCATTTGTCTCGGGCGAGGCGTGGCTCAGTTAATATTAAAGGAACATCTGGGGCCGTGGCACGGAGGAGGGGACACGGCCGGGCCTGGAAAAGCGTCTTCCTTCCTCAGCGCTCCTGCCTGCGTTTCTGAGGTGTCCCCGCGCACCCCGTGAGCATGCAGCCCCATGTGCGTGTCCCGCAAGGCCCCTGTGCTGAGCATGGGTCCCAGGCGTGTGCCCAGTCGTGAGTGGGACTATGTATTGGTCCCGACAGGCAGCGAAAAGACCGAGCATAGGAGAAAACGTGATCTTATAACTAAGTCAGCCCATTCTAGTCGTTTAGCAGGGCTCCGAGAGACAATCGGCACCACCCTGCTAAGGAGCACTTTTTATAAAGAGCAAGTCCAAGGTTGCCAAGGGAGAATGCCAGTGTGTGGATACCCCAGCCCCAAAGCAGGCCCGTGTATGCCAGTGGCCTCCTGGGCAGGTGTGGATGCCGGAGGGAGCCGAGGCCCCTGGCTTCTCTCCGAGCACCGACGCCGCACCTGGCACGTATTTTACCTAGATTCATCCATCCCACCCTCACTTTCTGTGAGGGCATGGCTGCTGTACTGTCCTCATTTTCCAGACGAGGCAGCAAGGCTGGGTGACCTGCCCAAGTCCTCACCACCAGAACATGGCAGAGGGCTGGGCTCAGCAGCTGGAGGCCCAGAGACAGTGTGGACAGACAGACGCTGGAATGAGTATCAGGGGCACGTGTGCCTGTTGCAGTGAAGACCTTGGTGACGAGTAGTGGATGCCCTGCCCAGGGAAAGGACAGAAGCAGGTCTCATGCAGGCGAAGGGCAGGAAGTGCAGCTGAGCCTCCAGAGAGCTGGAATCCCACCCCCTCCTGCCCCCTCCCCTGTCCCTGCCCCGGCCAGTGCAGATCTGTGCCATGGAGCTGATTTCTGCCTCACTAGGCAAGGCTGCTGGGCTTCCTCTGCAGGCCAGTGCTCGCAGTCCACCTGCAGGCTGTCCCCTGCAGAAGTAGCTGGCACATGCCTGTGGTTTGCAGTGGGGGCCACCCCAGCCCTGCTACAGAGCCCTCAGCCCCAGAGACTCCCACCACTGACCACAGGCTCTGACTCTTAAATCAGGAGGGAGAATTTGCTGGGCTTAGCCCGACCAGTGAGCCAGGAGTCAGCCCATCACTCAACTTCATCTGTAATCAGCAGGGAGTCAGAGGCGGGAGAAGGGGAGGTCTGAGAACAGAGGTTCGTAAATATATAGAGAGGTATTTTAAGCGCAGTGACCCCCGTCAGCAGTCTGGCAATGCCTGTGAATCTCTTCTCGGAACAATGTTTTAAAATACATAAAAGTACATGTAGGATGATAAAGGAAGGCAATTATATTGAAATACAATTATCGAAACATTAAATAAAACGAAATTTGTGACGTGCCTATTTAGTAACACATTGAGGAGATCTAGCAGTGAAGCTAATAACTACTATGTTGAATTTTGAGATGCTGGCAAAATCTGCATGGTATAAAAATATCTGATTTCTGTTGGTGAAAAAGGTCACAGGCACTGCTAATAGAATTGTGGTTTGTTGCCTACTTTCCTTATTGAAGGAGAAGCTAAATTTCAATTAGAAGCTACTAAAAATAAAGACGTGACACTTTTTGTTCCCATCCAAGTTCACAGAGCCCTGGCTCCTTTACTCTGCTGCAATATTGCTCAAAGCTCAGACCACCTGTATCGGAATAAACCGTGGGAGTGGGAGGAAAGGGCCGCAGGGAGGTTTGCTTTTGAAAGTGCAGATTCCTTAGACTTCCCACCTGAGATGTGCCGGCCCTGGAACGGGAGAGAAGAAACTGGAAGCTGGAACTACAACCTCAGTATTGTTGAGCTCCTGACCTGAGTCTTTTTATGTTCACTAAATTTTGGGAGCCATGGATTTAAAGTAAATGATTTAAAACCCATTAGCATCACTTTCTTAAACCATAAAATGCAGTTGGAGTATGAGCCAACTTAGTCATCTGAAAGTAAAATATATTTCAAATGCAAACATAGCTTTTGAAATATTTAGAACTAATCTAGTGATGCCGAACGTGGGCGGTTTCATATGCTTTCTTCAAAGATGCCATTTGGTTCATTTAAGGAGAGTGTCAGCGTGCTTCTGCAATGGGCAGAGGTTAATTGAATTACGTTATGTCGAGGAACAAACATTCTCCCGAAACAGTCCTGTGGCACAGCCCCCTGGAGTGCGGGCCGTGGCTCGTTTGCATGTCTGAGTGGAGGCCAAAGCAAAGCAAAGGGTGGTGCGGACGGACGCAGGGAGGAAGAGGGACAGGAAAGGTGCAATTCTAGTGCCAGCGCGTCAGAAAGAAGAGGCTGAGGGTTAGCGCTCATCTGTGCATGAAGCTGGAGGCAAAGCGCAGCAAAGGGAGGGCCAAGGCCACCAGGCCTCCTGCTGGGCAGAAGGATCTCGTCACGGTGAGCTGAAGGCACAGAGGTCTGCAGAGAGGCACCGAGAGCACGAGGGACAGGGAGTAGGAGCCGGACAAAGCAGGAGGACAGCCGAGAGCAGGGGTTGCTGGCGCACCTGGACAGGACAGGAAAGGGACCCCTGGGCTTCTTGCAAGACGAGGATGCTTTCCTCATTCCTGGGGCTTTTGGTTCTTGCTTGGGACTCCCGAAGCTTCAGTGATGTCCTAGTGTAGGACCTCTGTCTGGCCACAAGACATTCCACACCTGACATGGGTGCAGGCCTTCTGGGGAAGGAGAGGTTGAACAGTCAGGCAAATTCCCCCACTGTCCAAGCTCGTCTCTTTATGCTAGTGGCAGTGCAGTGCAGTGACTGACAGCAGGGACTCCAGGGCCAGCACTGGAAACTCAGCTCGGCTGCCATCAGCTGGGTCACCCGGACAGGCCGCTGATCTCACTGCATCTCCGTTTGCCCATTTGTAAACTGGAGATAACAATTGTACCTCCTCACGGGACTATTAGGAAGACTGAGTGAAGCATCACATGCAAAGTGCTTGGAATAATGCCTTGTGCATGGTAAGCACCGTGTGTGTGTGTGTATTTGTTAAGTAATTAAATGTTGGCATTATCTCAAGGTGCATTCATCTGATGAATTATGCACTTGAGATACACTCAGCCATGAACAGAGTGCTGGAGTCAGATCAACCCAGGTTGTGGTCCCCGCTCTGCCCTAGTTTATTAACTGTGTCATCTTGGGTTTGACCCTGGCTTATTGCTTATGAGCTGTTTGGACTTGGGCAAGCTAGTTGATCTCTCTGAGCTGATTTCCCTCCATTTGAAAAGGAACTAACATACCTTTTTTCTAGAATAATAGAGACCAACACACAGTAGGTGTACAACAACTGTTAATCCTGTGTTCCTTCATCTCCTGACACACCTCCTGAAGTAAGGCCATGTCCAGAGCACATTCTTTATTCATCCAACATTTGGGAGCCAATTCTGTCTTAGACACTGCTTCAGCCCCTATACACAGAAGGAGAAGAGCTAGTTCCTGCCCTCAGGGCCTGGTGGCTTAATTCTCTGTAACTTGCAAAGGGTCATCAAAATGAAAAAACATTGTGTAACAAATCTTGGGAATAGAATCCCTGTTCATGTAGCTTGGAGAAGCTCTTCTCAAACTTTACTGTGCACACCATTCTTGGCATCTGGATTAAATCCAGAATGTGATTCTGTAGTCTGGGTGAGGCTGGAGACTGCACTTCTCACCAGCTCCCAGGAGAAGTGGATGGTACTGATCCGTGGAGCACGCTTTGCAGAGCCAGCACTTGGAGTACAGTTGAGCAGGCAAACCTGACCTACAGGAACCCAATCTCTTGCTCTAACCTCCTGCCTTCTAAGCCTGCCTTTAAAAGGCTAGGTGCTGCTTGGTCCTGAGGGTGATGCTTATTTTATAAACCTTCCTGCCTGCACATGTTCGTTTAGTCTTGTCTTGTAGGCTGGTGCTAAATCTTTTGTACAGTATGTCTGGCTGCTAGAGAAATTGATCAAAACTCCCTTAGATGATACAAAGAAGGGACCCCAGAGGTCCATCCCTGCTGTGGGTTGTGCTTCTAGATGAAGGAGCCTTCAGTGGGAGAGTTGGAAGGGACAAGTGTAAGGCTGCCTGGCTCAGCAACTACCAATGTCATGAGGAAAAAGGATTCCCCCGAAGGAATTAGACCTTGGTGACAACTCACCTTTTAATTCACTGCTTTGAATCTGAAGCCAAACCACTTCTCTCTGGAGTGGTGTAGAGTTTCAACTAGCTTCTAGGTGATTTTCACCTGTTTATATTATCCCTAAGCGGTTGTTCAGGCAAGACAGTCCCATCCGTCTGCCCCATGGGATCTAGGCCCCCTCTCAATCAGGAACAGAGAGGGCATCACCATCCTCAAATCCTCAAGACTGAGGAATGAACAAGCACAAGGCTGGAAAGCAACTACGGACTAAAGCAGGCTTATTACTATTCCAGCAATGGAAGAACTTGTAACACTGATACAAAGGCAGGGGCCACCAGAGATTGTGAGGGAAGGGAGAGGGAAGAATAGGTGTAACATGGGGGCAATTTTGGGACATTGGAATTGTCCTGCATGACATTGCGATGTAGCATACAGGACATTATACATTTTGTCAAAACCTATAAAATTGTGCTGGCAAAGTGTAAACTATAGTCCCTGGTTAGTAGCAATGCTTCAATATGTGTTCATCAATTGTAACAAATGTACCCCACTAATGAAAGACGTTATTAATGGGGGAAGTGGGGGAGGGGTGGGGGTGGAGTAAATGGGGATCCCCTATACTTTTGATGTAACATTTACGTAATCTCAAGCTTCTTTAAAAATAAAAAAATAAAAATAAAAACCATTTGGAGAGAAAATCTTTGAGGGACTGAGAAATGAGAAGATTGTGAGTGAGTGGAAGAGTGAAATAAGGGGATATCCAATTTGTATTTTAGAAAAGGATTTCTAAAACTCAGGTCTCATGATGATCATGATAATCATAATGATAGCTGGAACTGTGTGCTTATTCTGTGCCAGGCCCTGTTCTCTGAGCTTTATGTGGACTGTGTAATGGATTCCAGGAGATAAGGATGATCCCCATTCTAAAGATGAGGAATCCAGACACTTAACCAGATTCAGTGGTTCGTTGAAGGTCACACAGCTGGCAGGAAGGGAAAGTGAAATTTGAACCCAGGCAATCTAGTTGCAGAACGGACACTTCTAAACCTTATTCTCCTGCCTCTTGCTAGTCTAATACCGCACACCCTGCCAGGAATTGCATCTGACCTCTGCCTCTACCACTCCAGGGACTGGGAATTATGTCTCATTTCAGTATGTTCCATTGTAAACGTAGTTTCTTTTGGTAGAAAATTCTCTGCTCTTAGCGCTGGTTCTGCTTTCAAGAATAAACCGATATGACCCAGAAATTCCACTATTAGATATATGTCCCCGCAAATTGAAAACTTGTGTTCACACACAAACTTGTACATGAATGTTCACTTGTACTTGAATGTTCACACAAGTTCAAAACTTGTACATGAATGTTTGCAAAACTCTGAACATACTTAAACAATTGTACACTTTCAAAGGGTGAATTTTATGGCATATGAAATACACCTCAATAAAAAATTTATATAAAAATAAAGCACTTATTCCTGCTTTTATAAGAAAGATTAAACTGAACAAATCTACAGAGATTAGAAGCTGGCTGGCATGCCTTTATTGAAGATTCTCTTCTCTAAGATAAACAACTCTGCTTCCTTCAACCATCTCTCTTATGATGTGGTTTTGAGTCCTGCTCCAAACTGATACCTTTCTTCCCCAAATGCCCCAGGTTGATGATGTTATTTTTATAATGTCTCTCCTGCAAGCAAAATACTGATCCTCATGGAAAGCCACTGGTTTAGAGTAGAATTAAACCTTCTTCTTCCATCTTAAAGTCATTATATAGCTACCTTACATTCTTGGTATCCAAGGAGTTGGCATTCTCAATTTTGACTGATTCCAGACCATGAGTCATCATTTCTTTTTTTCTGGGGAAAAAAAAAAAATTATTGTCCTTTTGGAAAAGGTAATTTAAATGCTTAGTTTAAAAAAGTCAAAAGAACAAACCATTATCCTGTGTGGTAGATTGTAAAACTAGAGACAATTCTCAACTTATCTACGGTCTACATCCTTGCTGATGTGACTTTGCAGCTCCTTCCATCAAAACGTAGAGTTTATATATTCGTCCCTTGAATCTGGGATGGCTTTGTGGCTTGATTGGCCAACAGAATGTGGCAGGAGGGATGCTCTGCCAGTTTTGAGCACACACAGGCCTCAAGAAACCTTGCTGTGCTGAGTTTTGCTGCCCAGCTGCTATGTGCTCACATTCACACTTGCCTGCTGGAGGACAAGGCACAGCTCACCCAGGCACCCACCTTGTGCCCACTCACAGCCTGAAAACACACAGAAGCAGATCCACAAAGCTGACAGATGCACGAGGGACCTTAACCGAGACCAGAAAGACCACCCAGCTGAACCCAGACCAACCTGATAACCCCCAGAAATGAAAGCTCAACAAATGACTGTTGTTTTTACAACACTACATTTTGGGAAGATTTATTTAACAAAACCTAAATAAGGAGTTTTACTTAGGTCTTCCCTCCTCACAACACAACCAGAAGTCACTAGATTGAGTAAACAAAGCATAATTTAAAACCACTGAGTAGCTATAGATACAAAGAAGTCTGAAACGACTAATCTTCAGTGGAGGAACCATTCCTAGACGTGGCGTTCAGCACACACACACAAATCAGATGTGCAAAGAAATAGAAAAATGTGCCTCAATTAAAGAAGACTCAATGGCAACCCAGATGTTAGAATTTTCAGATAAGAGTGTTAAACTGACAATAGTAAAAGTGTTTTTGAAAGCCAGAGGAAATGAGTAATTTAATGGGTAAAGAGTTGGGGAATTTCAGAAGGGATTTGAGATACATAGAAGACACCGAATGGAAATCCTAGAATTGAAAAATGCAACACCTATGATAAAAATTTCACTGGATGGGCACATCAGAAGAAAGATTCCCTAAACTTGAAGTCAAGGTGATAGAAATCAGGCAAACCAAAGCAATGAGAGATAAAAAACGAAACAAAACAAAAAACTAAATTATTAACAGAATTGCAATGACCTGTGAGGTAGCATTAAATAGTTAAATACATTTACATTTAGAGTCTTAGGCAAAGAGAAGAACATGGCACAAAATCTGTGAAGAAATATAGGCTGAATTTTTCAAAATTAGATAAAAAAAAAAAGCAACTCATTGCTCCTTAAATGCTCAGAGAACCCCAGTAGGATGAATACAAAGTAAACTAATTTAAGAAATCATAGTCAAGCTGATAAAAATGAAAGTTAAAGAGAAAATATTAAAATCAGCCAGAGGGGAAAATGCCTATTACCTACAGGGGAACAATATACAAATGAGAACTGGAGTGGATGTTCCACTGTCCTGGGTTCAATCCCTGGTACCTCCTAAAATTAAAAAAACAAAACAAAACAAAACAAAAAAACAAGAATGAGAGCTGACTTCCTATCAGAAACAATGAAGTCCAGAAGACAATGGTATGGCATCTTTAAAATTCTATATCTAGTGTAAATATATTTTAAAAATGAAGGTAAACACATTTTCAAATGAGAGAAAGCTGAAAGGGTTTGTTGCCAGCACACTGGTGCTAGAAGAAATGCAAAGGGAAGTTCTTCAAGCTAAAGGAAAATGATACCAGATGGGAACTCAGACCTGCAATAAAGGCTGAAGGTCACTAGAAAGGGCAAATATGCAGGCAAATCTAAGACTCTCTATAAATTTTTTATGCATACTAAATACATAGTTAAACTTCTTTAAAAGAGTATTGGCTGTTTAAAGCAAAAATAACTCATATTTTGTGGGATCTATACTCTACGTGGAAGTAAAATATTTGTAAAAATAGAACATTGGGTGGAGGGATAAATGGAATTATGCTGTTGAAAGAGTATTACCTTGTTAATGAAACGCAGTAGTATCACTTTAAGCAGGACTGTGATAAGTTAAAGTTACGTGTTGTAAACTCTAGAATTTTGTCCACTACAGTGGACACTTGGAGGAAATGGATTTTAAATGGTTTTAATTCATTTAAATTTGAATTTAAAAACTGAAGTAGTGACTATTCTTCTATGAAACATTTTTATGTTTCATAAACATTTCAATATTTCTTCTACGAAACATTTGGTGGGACTACATTTCACTTTAACTATTGTGATAGGCTATAAGTAGAAAACTCACACTGGATTTCAAAGACTTAGTATGAATGTAATTTTGGAATGTTAAATATCTTATTAATACATTTTAATATTTATTACTTGTTGAAATGACAATAATTTGGATATATTTGGGTTAAATAGAATATATTATTAAAATTAATTTACCTGTTTCTTTTAATTTTTAATGTGACAACTAGAAAATTTACATATTTGATAAATATTACATATGTGGCTCAAATTGTATTTCTATTAGGTAGTACTCCTCTAGAGAAACCACTAAAAATATAACACAAGTGGTATAGCTAGAATGCAAAACAAAAGAGAAAAATATGAATATTAAAAAATACCCAACTTATCCAAAAGTGTGTAGGAAAGAAGGAAGAGAGTGGGGAGATGAAATAAATGGAAAACTAATTCCAGAATGGTAGGCTTAAATGGTACCTTATCAATAGTCGCATTAAACGTGAAGAAAACACTTCATTTAAAAGGCAGAGCTTGTCAGACTAGATAAAAACATGAGAGCTAAGTATATGCTATTCATGAGAGAAACAGTTTAAATAAAAAGACATGGCTTGATGGTAAAAGGATAGAAGAAGATATACTAGTTTAGCACTAAGCTTAAGACACCTGATAGGACTGTACCAATATTAGCCAAAATAGACTGCAAGACAAAGGAATATTGCCAGAGATAAAGAGTGATACTTTATACTGATGAAATTTTCAATTAATCAGGAAGACAATACAGTCTTATATGCAGATGTACTGCTGCTACTACTTCTAATAAATGAGTTTTAAAATATATGAAGCAAACAAATGACCTAACTAAAGGGAGAAATAGGAAAATCCAGAATCATACTGGAATATTTTAACACTCTTCTATCAATTATTAAAAAAATAGGATAAACTTTACCATTGTCATAACGGAAGTGATATAGAATGAAGAGGGATGGAATTTACAAATTTGGGAATTCTCAAAGGTTTTTCAGCCTTTAAAAATTCTAAGAA
This sequence comes from Cabassous unicinctus, assembly GCA_029593785.1. Lineage (NCBI taxonomy): Eukaryota > Metazoa > Chordata > Mammalia > Cingulata > Chlamyphoridae > Cabassous > Cabassous unicinctus. The sequence continues at coordinate 28,930 of JAQZBX010000027.1, forward strand.
CCTATCCGGTCAATGTGATTTGAGCTTGTTAGCATTTTTGGCAGCTGCATATTGGCCCCAAACTTTTATGATCAACTGAAACGTCTTTCTTTTCTTATGTGCTCCTAATAATCCATGTTTTCACCAATTCTATTTGGGAAAACAGTTTGAAGGGAATCAATGTTTTCATCTCTATAAGCAGTTTGAAATATATTTGCCCTGACTGTTGTCTGTATATTTAAATCAGATATCTAGAAATAATTTATAAACATATTTTCTCAACATCCTTTTAAAATTTTATATGATGTTTTAGAGATCTTTTTTTATCAATGTATAAAGATAGAAGTATTTAAAAGATGTATTCTTTTAAACTGTTGTGTAGTATTGCCCAGTATGGATATTTTATAGTTTATTTACAATTTATCTATAATTGGGTCTTTAGGTTGTTTCTAGATTTTTCACAATAATTAATAATGTTATTATTTCCCCCCTTCCTTGTACAGTTATGTGAGGTTTTCCCTACATTTGATATCCAGCAGGGAGGAATTGTATATGCATTTTAAAGTTTCTTACATAAGCCAGATTTTTTCCACAAAATTACTATAACCATTTACCCTCTTAGAAATAAAAGATGAGAATAACTTCTACATTTTCCTGATCATATAGTGATTTGGAACATTTTTCATATATTAATATTTTATATATTTATAAATCTCTTTTCATATATTTACATTCTGTATTCCTGTGAAATACTTGTTCATGTCTTTTGTCCATTTTTCTATTGTACTGCCTGCCTTTTTCTTTTTCATTGACAGAGATTTAAAGATATATGTATTTAAATAATAATCCTTTGTTAGATGTGTGACAATTATTTTCTCCATGCCGGTCTCTTGTCCTTGTTAATTAGAAATGTCTCATCAGTGGTGTCTTCACTGCCCTGGTTTGCTTTAGCTTTGTCTTCCCACAACTGCCCACAGATGTTGCTTGTGTCCAGACACAGGTTTCTGTGGGCATCCGTCCCCTCTTTGGACCATGTGCTAAAGGAACGTGTTGGCTGAGTTGAGTCACTGTTTCTGCAGTAAGTAATGTTTTAATCAGAGCAACTGGCTGACTCCGTTGTGGTGACATCTGCTGGGTTGCTGGCTGGCCTGTCAAATTTGCCACTGAAAGTGATGGCGCTTGTCCCACTCTCTGCTCTGGGAGGAATGGATGAGAATTATGCTCAGTTCTGCATGGCATCCTCGAGCTCTAGTTGTTGCTGGCTCCATGGTGTGGACAGCTTGGTTCAGACACTAACTAAAGATAGGGTTTTATCAGCAAGTCCTTCCAAAAATGGATCCTTTTAGCAGAAAGTGGCTGTTAGGACTTGGAGCGTTGCAATACCACTTTTGGCTTTCTGGACAGAAGACTGAATAGAGAATTTAAGACTAGGCGGTCATCTTGCAAAGATCTTCAAACTGGGGCACAATGGGTGCCACACATGCATTTAAAGAAACGGTTTCTTCAAGTCAAAAGCCGGGAAATGCTACAGAATCTCAAATACACCACTGTTCAACTTCTCTTAGAAGTCTTCTTTTTAACACAGTCATTAATGAACACGTTCTCATGATAAAATTACAAACAACAGGTAGAGGAGAGTAAGTCTCCCCTCCTACTCATCAATCCTACTGCTCTCCCCAGAGGTAGCCACAGACGGAAGTCAGGTTGTATCTTTCTTTCCAGTTATAGCCCCAGTGGGGCTCAGGCGGTACCTTTGGTTCTGCAGTTTTATTTTCCCACTTCCTGTTTTACATACTCTTCCCTTAATTATATACTTTTCCATGAATTAGACGTGTGCCCAGCCTTCAGGGAGAGGAGCTTAGTCAGGGAAACAGGCCAGGGATGGGGGTTACGTACTGCCGTGCTCCACGTGCAGGGAAGCGGGGGATGGCGAGGGACACGCAACTTTGAACTGAGAAGAGAAGAGGGACAGCGAAGGCCTCCTGGAGCAGCTGACATCCAAGCTGGCCCCTGGTGGATGTATAGGAAGTAGTTGTGGTGGCTGAATAATGCATAATGTGCCCCCTCCAAACAACCAAAAAGATGCCCACATCTTAATGCCCAGAACTTCTGAGTGTTACGTTACATGGCAAAAAGGGGCTTGCAGGTGCAGTTAACCTGAGGATCTTGAGATGGGAAGATTATCTGGGATTATCCAGGTGGACCCTAAATGCATTCACACGTGTCCTTATAAGAAGGAGGCAGAGGGAGATTTGAGACAGAAGAGGGCCATTGGCTATGGAAGCAAGATGCTCTGCCACTGGCTTTGAAGAGGGAGGACGGGCCGTGAGCCACAGGATGCAGAAAAAGCAGCTCTAGAGCTGCAAAAGGCCAAGAAGTGGACTCTCCCTCACCAGCTCTGGAGGGAGTCTGGCTCTGGTGACACCTTGGCTTCAGCTGAGTGAAGGCATTTTGGGGTCTGGATTCAGAAATGTAAGAAAATAAATTTCTGTTGTTTTAAGCCACCGAGTTTGTGGTAATTTCTTACAGAGGCAACAGGAAATGAATACAAGTAGAGAAACACACCAAGAAGAGAGGACAGTTTTGTAGGCTTCTGGCAAGATCGCAGGACCTGTTCTTTAAGAAATGTTGAAGCAAAGTGGAGGGATAACAAAGAAAAGTGGAAACAGGAGATGGGAGCAGAGCCAGAGGCTGCGAGGCACATCCAGGCGGCTGAGTTTATGGTGAAGGCAACAAGAGGGCAGAGAAGGCTTCTGGGCCTGGAGACAAGCAGATCTTAATGTTGAGATCACCACCAGACTCTCTCTGCTCCTAGAAAAGGAAAAATACCATTTGGTGCCTGAGATGGGTGATTCCTAAGGGCTTTCCTACCCGTTTCTTTTCATCACACTGCCCCTTCTTCCCTCCCATCCCAAACCGAGTTCCCTCCTTATCCTAAAAAGAGCTGAGTCCAGGCTAAACTGGACAACCCTATATTCAAAGCTGCAGACAGATCATTTCTTCTTGGGCTTCTAGAGTGGCTTTTGAGTTACTGCAAGAGGGGGGCACTTACTTGAGCTAGGAGGTGGCCCAGAGCGGGCTAGAAGGAGAAAACGGAGTTGAAAGTGCTTTATTTCATCTAATCCTGGGGCCAGCTGCTGGGGGAGGATAGGGGGCAGAGACGAGTCCCCATTCCCAAGGCCTGGAGGGTCGCCATCTGTCATTGGTGATCAGACTCCTTTTCCAGGCCAGGTCATTAATAGGAGAAGCTGTCCAGGTAGCATGGTTCTGTAAGGATTGTAGGATCGTAGTTTCCCCCCAGCAAATCTCTAAATGTCTATAATGATTAAAGCAGACAGTCACCAAATCGCTCAGAAAGGGAGAAAACAAAGACAGCCTTCAGGGTGTGTAAAGGAACAGAAATACACCTGAGCAGGAGGCCTGTCAAGGTGATGGGAGAATTCTCCTCCTCCCTTTAACAGAGGTTGTTGACTGCAGAGGCAGATGGTGCAGGAGAGGAGAGGCTCTCTGCTCCTGGAGCTGCTCCCTGGATAGGAGACAGCAGGCCAGGTGAGCAAGCGGAGCTGTTGGGCCGTTATTGGGATGAAGGAGCCAATGGGCTTCCCATGCCTTCGGCCTCTTTCTCCGTCACGTTTTGGCTTGACTCACCGAGGCCATGCAAGTGGCCGTCAAGATCAGATGGACTCAGCAGCAGAATGCCGTGTCCCCTCTGGGCAGTAGCAGCGATGGCTTTCACTGTTGTTGTAGTGGGCGTCGGCTGGTTCTGCCTGCACAGCGCCGCCTTCCCGTTTCCTCTGCTAGCAGCACGCTGACTTTTCTTGGGGAGCCACTCCTTCCCCGCTCTCAATGCGTGTGGTTTGGGTGGTTGTCCTCACCACTTCTAGATCTCATTGTGGGTCTGAGGCTAAAGCCGGGCCCACGAGCAGATGCTCTGGGCTTAGAGATTTGTTTAGAGGTTGGTAAGTGACTTGACGTGATCCAGTTAGAGCCAGCCTGAACTTTTGTTTCACTATGGGGGGAAAAATAAGCTTACTTCTGCTGGGGTTCCTAAAAGGACAGGATGTGGATTACAGCTGGTGGCCATCCTGTGCCAACAAGGAGAGAGCTTGCCTGAGAACAGAACCAAGGTCAAAGGTGTGAACCAAGAAGTGCAGGCCCATGTTCTAGCTGTATCCTCTGAGCACCTGGATATGCCTGTGTTTGAAGCTGGCAAATCTCAATAATCCCCATTTTGTTTAACCCAGTTTGAGTTTCTATCCCCTGCAATTGAAAGAGACTAATTCAGTCATTGCTACATCATTATCTTTAATCATTTTTATCTATTGAGGAATTACTGTGTTGCAGATGGTACTAAGCACTTTTGTTTGAGAAAGAGAAATTAGGGAATGTCAAGGTTTGGAAGGACCCTTAGTGCCATCTAGCCCAGGCGATCTTACCCAGTGCCTGGATAGTTCAGAGATCCCATCAGCCTTTGACGTTTACGCACAATCATAAGCACTGACTCTTTGTCTTCCTGCCAGGAGGGTCCCTGTCTCTCATGGGGCTCTCAGATGGCTTGTGGCATGAACCCCCCTTCTTTATTTATTTATTTTTTTTTTATTTGTAAAATGATATATAATACATATGCATATATGTGCATTTGTTTACATAAATGTTATTTGTTATATATATATGTATACAATTTATAGAGGTGCCTAGATTACCCAAATATTACTCAGAAACTACAGGGATTCCCATGCTCCCCGCCGCCCAGACCCCCAACAACACCCCCTTCTTTATAAAACACAGAATCTTTCCTCCTGTTGTAGGAAAACCTGGACTCCAGTTCTTGCTCCTCTACCGAGTGAGTTAGGGGAAATTTACTCTCTGCTTCTTAAAATGCAAGGATAGATGGAACTGGGTATATAATTCCCACAAGCTTTTACAAATATAAAAGAAGTCAATTTCTCCTTTTTGCTGCGCTGTCTTGGGCTTTGCCTCTGATACTGGCTCCCGTCCCAATTTTTCCGAGCCTCATTTTCCCCCATAAAATAGGAAGATTTAAAATGTCTGCCGTGGATATTTTACGTGGTGGCCATGGGGATGAACTGAGGGGAAGATGGAAAATGCCTCTTGGGCGTCCAGCTGGTCTCTGGACCCTGCCTGTGGCTGCTGTCTCTGCTGCAAGGTGTGTTTGCTGCTAGCTGGTACCGAGTGTGGGATATCCACTTGCTTTCAGTAATCCCCAGCAGCCGTCATTGACACCCTGACAGGCTTATGCAAACCAGAGTCTGTTCATTAAGTTGCCAGTATGCAGTTCTTAACAAACACATTAAGGAAACATTCCGAATGTCACTTGCAGAGCAAACGAACAAAAATAGATGGGCCGTTTGATACAGAGAGGGATCTTCTCCTAGCTGGCTGATTTTATTTCCCCTCACATGAAGCTGAGGCCTCTTGACTGAGTCTGCTCATTAATGTATTTGCTCAGGCTCTCACCCAAATGAATATGGAGGCCTTACTCTGCCCTCGGCTAGGAATTGAGAGGACAAGGGGTGTGAGTGACAAACAAGGAGGCAGGGTGATCCTTATCCTTGAGGAGCTCAAGTTCCAGTGATGGGGGAGAGATGCTGGAACACGTGACTGGGGTCCAATGCTGTGGGTGGTAAAAGAGGTGTCGGAAGAGGGTGGTGGGAGCCCAGAGAGGAAAGTGACTGAGTTCTGGGGAGGCTTCAGAGAGGAGGTGCCACTTAATCCAGGTTTCGAAGCAAAAGGAAGAGTTTGCCAGGCAGAAAGCCAGGAGAGTCAGTTCAGAAGAGGAGGGGGGCATGAGAAACATGGTGTGGGGAAGGAAGGCACCACAGGCTGGGCTGGACTAAGGGACAGTGAGGCAGGGGCTGGGGGTGGCGATTGAGGAGTGGGCTCTGCCTGCTCAGGAGGTTCCTGCCTTCTGCAGGGCCATGGAGGCCTTTCAAGCAGGCAGGCGATGTGATGGAATGGTTATCAGCAAGTTGACTCGAGGGCCATCATGGAGAATCAGTCTGTTGGGGGTATGGAGGGGAGACGCTCAAGATTACTCAGGCTGCTTTAGTCCAAATGAGAGCTGGTTTCTGAAAGCTTTATGTAAAGGAAAGGAAGGGAAATATTGGATGCAGAAGGAAGAAAATGAAGGGAGGAATCGCAGATGTCCCAAAAGCAGAGGGTCTCAACTTTGCATGATAGCCTCACCTGGAGACTCTTCAGCAGGTCCATGCCTTTCCCTCTATTAGATCAACTGAAACAGAATGGCTGGGGTTAGGGTCCAGCTGTGGGCCTTTTAAAAAAGTTCCCCAAGTGATTAAAATGAGCAGCCCAGGGTGGAGAACCTGCACCTGGGGAAACTGATTGACTGCAGATTGCAGGATGCCACTAGCAGAGACTCAGCCAGCAGTTTTTGAAAAATCAACTTTGAATTTTAGAACAGTTTTAGATTTACAGAACAATTGTAAAGCTAGTACAGAGTTCCTATATACCCCACACTCGCTCCCCTAGTGTTAACGTGGTCATTAGTATGGTACGTTTGTTACAGTTAATGAGCCAATATTGGCACATTGTTATTAATTAAAGTCCATACATTATTCAGTTTTTTAGTTTTGCCCTAATCCCACTATAGATCAGATTCATCTTCTCTAGAGTTTCACATAAATGGACTCGTACCGTATGCACTTTTATGTCTGGCTTTTTTGTTGTTTATCATAATGTTTTTGAGATTCATCCACGTCATTTCATGTATTCAGTGTTTCACCTTTTTATTGCTGAGTAGAATTCCACTGTAGGGATACACTACGATTGGCTTATCCATTCATCTGTTGTTGGACATTGGGGTTGTTTCCAGTTTTTTACTGTAATGAATAAATAGGGCTGTGTTTCAACTAGAATTCCTGCGGATTCTGACGCTGATGGTCTGAGGAGACCCCACCGAGAGTGGTTTCTGTGTGATTTTGAAGAGAGGCCCTTCTGGAATATCTCTTCTCTGTCACTCTTGTGTAACCTATCTTCCTGGCTTGGAATCTTCCCCAAACCCTGGTCACTTGATGAGAAGGCACAGCTTTTTTCCTTCTGTTAGAGCTTGTCTATGGTCTGCACGGCTTCATCAGACCTGTTTCTGGGTCAGAGGCTCCCTATTTCGGGATGTTTCTTGGCCATTGAACTTGGTCCTATGGCCTCCAACTCTCTCTGTGTGCCTGGGAACTGCCTCTAAATACCCCAACCATTTTTAGAATTTCATTTGTACTTTTCTCTCCTTTTTTCCCTCCTTCTGTGAAAGAAATCATGTTAAACTAAAGTTATATTCTTCCTTTTCTAAAACAGTGGGCATGTAATTCCCTTTCATGGCTCATATTTTATTACTGAACTCAGGGGTAAAAATAAACCACATTTACTTCCTCATGTTAAAGAACAGAAACAATGTGAATGAATTCTTGTCTTGTTCATCACCCACCTCATTTTCTCTTTAGCTTCTCTATTGTTCCTGGTAATCCCTTGGCACTTCTGTACATTCACATTGTATCAGCTATGGTAAGACTCAAGCCTGAAATTTCAAAGTTTATTTCTCACTCCTGAACATCCAGTGAGGTTTCCTGGTTGAGCAGGTTCCTTCCAAGACATGATTTTGTGATCCTGCCATCAACCAGTGACTCCCAAGTTTGCCCTGGGGGTCAACTCCGTTCCAGACAAAAGGATGCAGGGTACCGTGCGGATTTCACAGGTCCAGCTCGGAAGTAGCTCATGTCACTGGTGCTCATGTGGTGTTAGCCAGAACTCCGTCCCATGGACACTGCTTACTGCAAGGAAAGCTCTGTGCCGAAGAGGTTGATGAGCACGTAGCACCCATCGCCTTCATGTGCTGCTGTTGCTGTCCTGTTCGTAGGCTTCCATTGAACACTTGTGCAACACAGTTTGGGGAGCTGAGAATTTTCTAGAGTCTTTTGTCAGCTTCAGGGCCAGCCCTTGCCTCCGGTTTCCTTTGGGGGAAAAATGCCATTGCAATGCAAGCTCCACGGGAGCACAATCCTTGTCTCCTTTAGTCTCTATTGCATTCCCAGTACCTAGGACAGCTCCTGGCGTTACATGGGTGTTCAGTAAATATTTACTGAAAGGATTTTTAGAAAATGAACTTTTAAGTTAAAGTTTCCTTTTGGCTGGACGCCCGGGGAAGATACACACGCCAACAGCAGGTGGCGATGTGGGTTGAAGCGTGCATGCAGGAGCAGGGAGGTGGAACTGGCTGGTCGCCCAGCTCCAGTTGTGCTGTGAGCGTCGAGTCTGGGTTGGGAACCTGAGTGGGTAGACTCAAGAGGTAGTGTGAGTGTAATAAAATAAGAGTTCCTGGGCATTGACCATGTGCTAGGCCCATACAAATAACTTTGCTCTCTTGACTTATGTAATTACTCTAACAATCCTGTGAAGTTGAACTATTTTGCAGATGGAGCCACTCAGTCACAGGACAGTTGAGTAACTTGCTAAAGGTCACGTAGTTAGAAAGGGGCAGAGTCAGGATTTGGAGCCAGGCAGCCTGGCTTGAGAATTCATGCTCTTGACCACCATGCCACGATGCCAAAAAGGGTTCTAGGTCTGTGGGCCCAGGGAGATGACCCACCATGGAAAGGGCAGAGCTAGCCTTCCTGGGCATTGAGAGGCCAAGCAGGGAGCCTGGGAAAGCAAGCTGGGATCCCAGCCACAGGGCGGGTCGGGCCTTCCAGGGGAATGTGCAGGCAGTGTGGGAAGGGGAGGGGCTGGATGGAGAGCTGAGCCTTGGAACTGGTTGGCACCAGCCACTTGGAGGATGGGCAGAGCCAGGCTCACGGGTGTGGGAACAGCACAAAGGTCTGAGAGGCGAACCCGCCGGTAGCGCTGAGGAGGGGATTTCAGCCCTACGAGCTTTCCGAACTACACCTGGCAGGACTCAGGGCCTTTACAGAGACCCACAGGCAGCCCATGGGGCTGGCAGGGCGAGGGCGAGCAGAGGGTCTTGAGTGTTCCCCTCACACTTCAGCCAGAGCAGGACCACGCTGACCTCTTTCATATATCAGGGTTCCATGAAGGAGTTTGGCAGGGGTGGGGTGGGGTGGGGAGTTTGAACACGCTTCAGCTAAATGGCTTCTGGGGTCCCTCCAAGTCCTGCTGATAGAAGGGAGGGGGGGTGTTCAGTGGGCTGCCCAGGGATGCAGAGCCGCCATCCGCCTGCGCCAGCTCTCCACCCCACTGCCCTGCCCACGCTCCTCCTGTAGACAGCAGGAGAGAAAGGCTGTGATCTGTGATCCTGCAGCCAGGGGGAAGCCTGCTCCGCTGCTAGGATGCTCTCTGGTCGGGGCTCTGCAGCCTTGCTGCTTCCCCGCCTGGGCACTGCACCGGCCCAGCTCCAGAGCGTGTTCGGCTCATTATCTGAAAGAAATGGCCTGAGCAGCAGCCGCTGAGAGTTAGGAGGAAAAGGAGAAATAGTAACATTGATTTATTTGGTACAGAGAGACCCACAGGCTGGGAAAAGAGGGGGCAGAGTCCATCATGGCACAAGGTCCGGCCGGCAGACTGGAGTGGGCGTGGGGAGGGCGGTCCCTTCCTCCCCATCACAGAGCAATCAAGCTGGAAGTCAAGGATGAAACAGGCGGGCTCCGAGGCCGGGGTACCGGAGGCTGCCTGCGTCTGCACTGATGTGCTTGGCAGCCGCTGTGCTCTGCAAGTGCTGTTTAGTAACAAAGGCGCGGGGTGTCAGGCAGCCTGGTCCTTTCAGGTCACCCCCCACTCTGCAGAAGCTCTGCAAATGCCAAGAGGCCCATGTCAGTTTGGTTCTCCTGTGAGGCCGCCAGAGCTTCGTAGGGTGGAGCCAGCCAGCCACGTGACTCCTGGGTGACACCTGCTGTCGCTAGTGTTAAGGTCTCAGAACAGCTCAGAGACCCCATGACCCCACGACCCCAGTTAGTGTGATCTCAGCTGTCAAATGAGGGAGACCCCTTCTTACCAGGTATATTTGGGGACCCAGAGGCCACAAAGCTCATTCTATTGCACACAAATTCTGCAAATTGCTGCAAATCGGAGTGGGGAGAGGCACTATTTTTTTTTCTTTAAGGATTGGAGAGAGTTTTACCATTTAGGTGAGAGCATCTCCCCAGGCAGTGCTTTCTGTGAAGCTGAAGGACAATCAGGAACTACATGAGTTTTGCTTCTTGGACAGCTCAGAGGTACAGCTGACTTGTGGTAGCAGACCTGGTCAGAGGAGCAGCGCCCACTTGAGTTTATAGATGTTTCCCACCGATGGTCCCGGGTGTGGTGATTTGCATTTGAGCCAAGTTTAGTGACCTGGCAGCAGAGTGAGCACCCGGGCCCAGGCTACTTCTCTTCTGAGGCTCTCGGGTCCTGGGAGCAGCATGACTGTCAACGGGTTGGAGAGTGTGGGCAGCACAGGGTCCTGTGACCTGGTTCTGGGTTGTGGAGTACCATTGTGTGCTTGTTTCTCCTAATCCTGGTTGTCCCTTCGGGTTCCTCATCATCCTTCCCAGGTGTTTAGTGATCATGTTCTGCCCTGATTGGAGTTGGGGAAACACTTGCACCTATGGTAGTGGTGGAGAGCCTTCAGAATGCCTGGATTACCAGCCCAGCACTGGATTTCTAGCTGTATATCTGTGGGCATATTCCTTAACGGTTTCATACCTCAGTTTCCCTATCTGCCAAGAAGGAATGCTAATGGCCCTGCTCTGAGATTACCACCCTTCTCAATCCTTTCTGTCCTCCATATACTGACTTACATGGCAGCCTCACTGGGTTCCCTTGTCTTCTGGTATCTGGATGGTTTTGGCTAATGGTAGGCATGATGAGGACACTGAAGGAGGGACAGTTGGGGTATTTATTCCCCCAGCTCCCTTCTCTCTGGGTCACTGTGGGTTGGCTTTGTCCTCTTTCCTAGCTACAGTTTCTTTGTCCAGGTGCCAGCAGCCATCCCTCTCTTTGCCCTTCCAGACCACGGGGAGTGATGGCACCCTGCCATTGCTAGCCTTTGAGGACTGCACCATGCTTGTTGGATTCCTTTGTGCTGCCTGCACCTTCGTCAATGGTTCCTTGATTAAACTCTCATAAATTGCCTCATTTGAATGTGCCAAGTCCTGCAAGGACCCCAACTGATGTAGAAAGCTCTTGCAATGATACTATTTCAGAGTAGCTCTGTTGATGTTAGTTAATACATATAAAAAGCTTAAAACAATGGCTGAATCACAGGATGGGCTTGTTAAATGTTAGACACTCATATGGCATTAATTCTTTTTACATTATTATATACTGTCTCAGAGTGAAGGATCCATGTTGTGCAATTTAGGCACTTGATCCCACAGCCATAGGACTGATCCGTTATGCTTTTGACTGTTACATGTTCTTTCCCCTATGAAGCTTGGGGTAACAGGAGGGTAAGAATCTGCCACTACCTGCTACTACCACATGCCACACTTAACCCAAGCCTGTTCCCATGGTTTTTTTGAGCCTGATGTCATGGCTTAGCCTGAGACTTGCTTCTGAGGGCAAAACACAGAGATGTGAAGTGTAACCTATGTTTGTATTAATGTTACCACAGTTTTGCTGATAACACTCAAAATTGAAGGGCATGGATGTACAACTATAATCACCATCCACCATGGCCACCACAGCTCCTCATCACCACACCTCATTACCACCACACCTCCTCACCATCATACCTTGTCACCACCATGCATCATCATCACCACCATCCATTATCACCATTCATTAATACTACCATCCATCATCACCACCATTCATCATCACCACTACACCTCATCACCACCATTCATCATCATCACCACCATGCATCATCACCACCATCCATTATCACCATTCATTAATACTACCATCCATCATCACCACCATTCATCATCACCACTACACCTCATCACCACCATTCGTCATCACCACCATCCATCATCACCATGAATCACCACCATGCATCATCACCATCATCTGTCATCACCATGCTCCATCATCACCACCACCGTTTGTCATCACCACCATTTATCATCACCATGAATCATCACCATGCATCTTCACCACCATCCATCATCACCACCATCCATTAACACTACCGTCCGTCATCACCACCATCCATATCATCACCATTCATCATCACCAACATCCATCATCACCACCATTCATCACCACCATTCGTCATCACCACCATCCATCATCATCACCATGAATCACCACCATGCATCATCACCAACATCCATCATCACAACCTATCGTCATCACCACCATCCATCATCACCATCATCCATCATCATCACCACCATCCATTAACACTACCATCCATCATCACCATCATCCATCATCACCACCATCATCCATCATCATCACCACTATCCATCATCACCACTATTTGTCATCACAACCATCCATCATCACCACCATCATCCATCATCATCACCACCATCCATTAACACTACTGTCCATCATTACCACCATCCATTATCATCACCATGAATCACCACCATGCATCATCATCATCATCATCTGTTATCACCATGCTCTATCATCACCACCATCCATCATCATCACTATTCGTCATCACCACCATCCATCATCACCACCATCATCCATCACCATCACCACCATCCATTAACACTACTGTCCATCATCACCACCATCCATCATCACCACCATGAATCACCACCATGCATCATCATCATCATCATCTGTTATCACCATACTCTATCATCACCACCATCCATCATCATCACTATTCGTCATCACCACCATCATCCATCACCATCACCACCATCCATTAACACTACTGTCCATCATCACCACCATCCATCATCATCACCATGAATCACCAGCATGCATCATCATCATCATCATCTGTTATCACCATGCTCTATCATTACCACCATCCATCATCACCACCATCTATCAACATCATCCATCATCACCTTCATGCATCATCACCAACCATCCAGTTTTAGAACTTTTCCATTCCCCAGTGATCCCTCATGCCTGTTTATAGTCACTTCTCATATTGTCCTCCCCAGCCCCTGGCAATCACTGATCTACTTCCTGTCTCTCTAGATTTACCTTTTCTGGACATTTCATATAAATAGAATCATATAATACTTGTCCTTTTTTGACTGGTTTCTTGCATTTAGCATGATATTTTCAAGTTTCATGCATGTTGTAGTGTGTATCAATACTTCATTCCTTTTATTGCTGAATAATATTCTATTGTATGGATAGACCACATTTATTTATCCATTTCCTGTTGATGAGTATTTGGATTTTTTCCCACTTTTTGGCTATTATGAGTAATGCTGCTCTGAACACTTGTGTACAGCCCACAGATTATTTATTTGTTGATTGTTTAACTCCTCTCATTAGAATTTAAGCTTCATGAAAAGCAAGGTGTGTATGTGTGTATGTACATATACACATATATACATGTATACCATATACATATAAAACACATATATGTGTATATACACACATACGTCCATAGACACACATAGATCTTTAGCATACATTTGGTAGGTGCTTGTAAATGTTTTTTAAATGAAAGAATAAATCAATAGTGTCAATGGGAAGATTTCCAGCTGGACTACCTTGGAATTGCAGGCTAGTAAAGAATTTCCACCGGGGTCCTGGGGGCTCTGTATCAATATTGCTGGAGGGGTGGGGTGGGGAATCTCTAGATTAGCATACTTCACCGGGATTCTGAGCACCCTAAAACTGGTGAAGCCCTGAGCCTTCTGCTGCTGGAGGAGCCTGCCTGTTGGTGGAGAAAGGAGGTGAAGTTCCTCGTTCGTCCCTGCCAGAACATTTCACATTTACAGCTTTGTTTATGACAGCCATGGATGTGTATTCCTTCCCCAGTAACGGTCCCAGGTGAGGCATCTCTGACTGGGTCAGGTAGGGGCCAAAGCATTTTCCAAAAGTAACTCCAGTTTTCTTCTTTTGCCCTGTGTGCTGACTCTCTCACAACTCATTTTGAGGTGCAGGTTATCTTTTGTTAGAGGACATACTGGACTATTGAAGAGGCCAATAAAGCAGCTTGCAGCCGCCTCAGCAGTGGGAAGGCCAGGGCCCTAGCTGTGGCCTCAGGGAGCATAAGACGCATATTGTATGAGTACAAGCGACCCTGGGCTAGTATGAAGGGGCTGACAGGTACCCTTGCAGAGACACTGAAAAGCATCACTTGTGTATTTTGGTTCCAGGCAGGCACACTACTCTCCTTTGCTTTGTACAGAACCAGACACACTTAAGTTAGCTTGCTTTTCAACTCGGCCAAAACGTGCACGAGTAACTTTTTTTCCAAAAGGTTGCTGCTGGCTTTTAGAGGGAAGGTTTGCTCTTATCTTTGATCTAACTTCTAAAAGAATAAGGTATTGTCCTTATACAGCAAAGGAGATTTCTAAGAAGTTTGGGTATTTAAATTTGCAGTCTCCCCCCAGCATGTGGCAGCAGTATTAGTGTCAGTTAGGTGTAAGAGATGAATGGTTAATGTAACAAGAGACAGGAAATATATTTTTAAAAATCCATATCCAAATGAAAATGCATGCTAAAACTAAACGACTGCATTTATGCTACTTACTTTTTTATTGATAACAAGGAATAACTACACATAGGCACCAGTGGGCTGTGTGGGATAAAGAAGGCATATTGCTACCTGAGAATGCACACCAATTCAGCATGGTGCTTAGCCCACTTCTACCCACAGGATCCTGAAATAGAATGAGGAAGTCAAGCATATACCTAAATATGAGTTACATAAAGTAGAATAAAATACCTTTTTTTTTTTTCCTTTGTTCCCATATTGTATACTCACCTCTATTAGCATATATATTACATTATAATGATTTACTTACTTAAATTTTATAATACTATTAATAGTAGATCCCATTTATAGGATGCTTTACTTTGTGGGAGGCACTGTGCTAAGACCTTTCAATAGAGTATTTTGTGTAACCTTCACCACAGTCTTATGGGATAAGTATTACCATTATCCCTATTTTACTGATTAAAAAACCAAGGCTCAGAGAGGTTATGTGACTTACCCAAGGTTGTTCAGGTAGTATGTGGCAGAACTTTGACTTGGCCACCTTGTGCCTATCTCTGACTTGACTCCAGCAGTTCTCAAAGTATGGTCCCTGAGACTGGGAGTCCTCTGAGACTCTCACAGAGTGAGGGAATAGTTCCATGAGATTAAATTGTTTTTCATAATAATACCAATTTATTGTTTGTACTAGATGTCCAAAAGCACTGGTGACAAAAACTGAGAGTGCCTTAGCATGAATCAAAGCAATGGTACCAAACTCGGCTAGAAATCCTTGCATTCTCCCCTGTCATGCACTCACAGGAAAAGAAAAGGGGAGATTGATTTTTTTATGTATTATATAATGGAATGTCTCAACATTTTGAAGATCTGCATAACTCAACCGATAACCAATGCCTAATAATAAAATCATGCATGGGGAAATATCTGTTCCAAGTTCATTATTCTTTTTAAAGGAATTAATACACATTTTAAGTATTTCTTACTTTTAGTCCTAAAATGGTAAACATTAATAGCTATAACCCTTATAAACAGAAGCTCTTTGGGGTCCTCAATTTGTTTCAATATTGAAAAAGCATCTGGAGACCAAAATGTTTGAGAAGTGCTGCCATAGATAATTGGGGGCTATGGGAGGTTCTTGAGCAGGAGGTTTAATTGGTCAGATTTCTTAGAATAACCAAATTCTGTGTCCTTTTTCATCATGGAAGATGGCTCTAGAAATCTCCACCACCGACATATTCATTGGCATATGTTACATTAACAGACCAGGTCAGGATGGATTCAGCTGGGCTGACCGAGAGTTATAACTCTGGGCTGGTGAGAATTGTACCTGGAAACCACCAGCCCACACTGTATACAGTATTACTCACCTGCCCAAGAGTTGCAGGATCTGAATATCTTGTTCCTCTAACAGTTTGGTTCTAATCAGATGAAGCTTTCTCCCCCATGGAGAGAGGTATTCGTTTGGTGGGAGTGCTGGGTCCACATCTAACTAGGAGGAGAAGGATTAGAGATTTGTGCACAGGCTCAGACTGGAGAGGTTAATTATGGGCAGGCCAACCTCATTGAAGGGGAAGGGCCATGCAAGCCAGATACTCTGTTGAGATGGGAAAAGAAAATTCAACCACCAAACTCCTGGATAAAAATTTGAGGGCATGACCTTGCCAATAGTTACAGTTATCTAGAGCTGGCTTTCGTGAATGCGTGCTTGTTCTATACCAGGTGTTGTGCTAAGCGGTTTCTATGCAGTATCTCATTTAATGTCCTCATCCTGTAATGTATTGCCATCATCTCCATTTTATAGATGAGGAATCTGAGATCCAGAGAGGTAAGTGGCTGAGACAGATTTTGAATCTAATGTTGGTCGTCTCTAGAGCTTCTAGTTGTTAATTCTTGTTATACTTCTCTCTTTAAGTCAAAGAGATGGCAGTCCCAAAACATGCTAAATATAAAGGAGTGCAGGCAAACAGGCATAGAGGCAGGGATGAGAACACTGCAGAAGGGCCTGGATATGGAATGGGAGGGAGAGGAAGTTGCTGTTGGTGTGCACGTGTGTTGAGTGCCTTACCCTGTACAGGGAGACACTTATTGGAGGCTGGTCCTGCTACTTGGCTGCTCTTCAAGATGGAAGACTTCTCTGTGGAGAACAGATGAAATCAACACACTGGTTTCCATGTAGCCAGAATTTTGGTGAAAAACAGTGAGATTTTACAGCACAGAGCTGGCAGTGGACTGGAGGTCCCCAGACACAGTGCTGAGAAGGGGATCAGATGGTGTGGTTCAGCCTGGGAAGCATGAACAGAAAGGCATGGGCCATGGAAAGCAGATGGGGCTTGAGTCTTAGCTCTACCCCACTGCACCAGCCTTGCTCCCTACCCAGAGTCCTCATCTTTAAAGTGAGGTGCTAATGCCACCTCACAGCACAGTTATGAGCATTAAAGAAGGTAATGCAGAGGAATTCACACTATAGAGTGACCAAAACACACCATGTACTCAATCCTTCTTCTCCTCTCCCTCTCAATAAGGTGCCTGGGCAGCAAATTCTGAGCTTTCTGCTTCCAGCATCTCTGCCTTTCCTAGATATTTTTCTCTGGTCTTTCAAAGATACCATTTGTTGAGTGTTTTGGATATCATCTGGGAACTAGAATGCCAGGGTTCATTTAAGGATTGTGGTGGTTTGAAGCTGTATGTACCCCAGAAAGGCATGTTCTTAAATCAAATCCATTTCTGTGGTTATGGACCCACTGTAAGCAGGACCTTTTGATGAGGCTACTTCAGTTAAGGTATGACTCACCTCATTCAGGATTGGTTTTAATCCTCCTACTAGAGTCCTTTATACATGGAATGAAGAGAGAGAGAGGGAGGGAGGGAGGGAGGGAGGAAGGGAGGGAGGGAGAAGAGAGAAGAGGAGGAGAGAGAGAAAGCCATGGAAGCAAGAAGCTGAAAGCAACAAAACCTGTAAGAGTGAGCGAGACTAGCAGATACCACTATGTGCCTTGCCATGTGGCAGAGAAGTCAAGGATCGCTAGCAGCCAGTCTTCGGGAAGAAATTATCACCTTGATGATGCCTTGATTTGGATATTTTTCTCAGCCTCAAAACTGTAGCTAATAAATTCCCATTGTTAAGCCAACCCATTTCGTGTTATCTGCTTTCAGCAGCATAGGAAACTAAAATATGGCTAATTACTAGCTACATGGTTTTGGGCAAGGCACATGACCTAGTGCCTCAGTTACTTCAACTGTAAAATAGTAGAACAAGAGCACCTACCTGTAGGCTTGCTGCACATACTCAATAATTATCCTTCTCGCTATTGTGGCTGTTCGTTGACAAGCACCGTGTTGGACATAGTGTAAGTTCTGTGTTGTTGAGTCTTCTTGACAATTCTGTGGGTTGTGCACCATTATCCCCACTTCACAGATGGGAACATGGCTTAGGAAGTAGAGAGTCAGATGCAGACCTAGATCTGCAAAGCTTTGTGTTTTCTCTGTCCCCCTCCCCCTTATTTTTAATCAGTGCTCTTTGTGATTTAATAGTTGGCTGTGGTCCGACTGAGTGACCTGAGGTCCTGGCTAAGGTTGGCTTTTATTTGTATGTTAATAACCTACCTTGCAGCACTGAAGAATGGACAAGATCATGTATGAGAAAGGACTTTGAAAAACTTGGAAGTGTGCTACAGAATATTTGTTATTTATTTACTTATGGCCCATCCAGTTCCTAAAAGGGATTTGAAGTAGCCTATTAGTTGTCATTAGAGTGATGATGATTAATGATTATAATAAGAAGACAGACATAATTGGTTCAAATTGTGCCTTTTGAAATGGCCTCCATGGAGGCCAAGTGGTGGGGAGGGAGAAGGCAGCCTCTGCTGTGGGGAGCTGAAAAGATGGGCCTAATTGGTTAAAAGCAGCGTTGCTAATTGCTTTGGCAAGGGCCTGTGGAAAGCTTTTGTATGATTATACATGAACCCGGGTCCCTTGAAGCTCTGTGTTCCCAGCTAGATCTGTTCCTCAAAACACAACAGAAAAGAGAACAGATGTTTAGCCACTTGACAGAGATTTAATAAGACACTTAGAAAAATTACCATGTTCACTTTGCCCCTCCTGACCTCTGGGCTGGAAGCTGGAGGAAGGCCTGTTTCAGGCAGCTCATGTTCTGAGCTGGAATTGGATGGCCCACGTGTTTCAGCTAGAATTTCCCATTTTTTCCAAGCTCCTGCTGTTCTCTGGTCCCTCCAGAAGACTTTGGTGGTAGAGGGGGAAAGGTAGGCTGGGGAAGCTTGATCATGAGCAACATCTGGGCTTTAAATTCAGGTTGAGGGTAGGTCAGCTGCAATTGAGTTATTGAGATATCCTACAATTTGGAAAGCAGAGAAATAAAACCAAGCCAGCTTACAGATAAACATGGTAAATCTCTGTGGCATAAGCTGGAGCACTCTGGAGGAAAGAGGAGCCCAAAGATAAGATGTTTCCTGGAAGGAAATTTCCCCCTTGTAAACTGTGATAATCACTGGAAAAGAACAGTACAGAAACTAGCTAAGGGATACCAGCTATACCTGGGGCTCTGTGCTAGGCCCTGGGAGGCCAAGGAAGGCTCACCAGGGGTCACCTGCAGCTGGAAGGGTCAGAGGATGGGCTCAGAGTTGACTTAGCCACCCACGGGTTATGGGTTCAGGTAAGTCATGAGACCACCCTGAGCCGCAATTTCCTCACTTGTAAATTAGGGAAAAGAATACCTCCCTCATAAGGCTACTGTGAGAATTAGATGACATAAAGCAAGTGCATTCAATTCCCGTGGGTGCTGTACCAAATTATCACAAGCTTGGTAAGGCTTCAAACCACAGAAATTTCTTCTCACATGGTTTTGGAGGCCACAAGTCTGAAGTCAAGGTGTCAGCTGGGCCACACTCCCTACAGAGGCTCTAGGGGGGCTCCTTCCTGGCCTCGTCCAGCTTCTGGAAGCTGCTGACAGTCCTTGTGTTCTTGGCCTGTAGATGCAGCACCCCGGTCTCTGCCTCCATCTTCACCTGGCCTTTATCTCCTGGCGTGTCCCTGTGTCCTCTCCTCTTCTTATGAGGACACACGTCATTGGATTTTGGGTCCCCCTTAAATCCAGGATGATCTCATCTCAAGATCCTTAGCTCATTGCATCTTCAAAGACCCCATTTCCAAATAAGGTCACATTCTGAGGTTCTGGGTGGATGTGGATTTTGGGGAGACACGATTCAACCCACAAAGCAAGTAGGGGGCTTAGAACTCCTCCTGATGTGCTGTTAAAAACAGTGGGGGTCCCACTCCTCAGGCTAGCCTCAAACACAGTGTTTGTTAACTAGAGGGAGCTATGTAATTCATATGTTGATTCAGGGTTAGAAAGGATGGGTTAGGATGGCAATGTGATAATATTGTTGCTTGTACATTAATATGTTTAAGTTTATTTGACTGTTTATATAAGTAATATATTTTATAGTTATGTATAATATTAAATATGTTAATATATTCATATTTACTACCATTTCTATATAATAAGCACAGCATGTTAAACTCTAAAACTTGTAGGCCACTGATGTTGGGTTGTTAAGTTCCTTTCATATCAGGGATTGTTTCTTACTCATATTTTCCTCCTTTGGACTCAGAGAGCCTCCAACACTGAATTTTCCCTAAATTCCAGGCACTTCTATTTCCTTGTCTGCAAAACGGGGCTGATAATTCCGCCTTTCCTCTTGGGTCTCCTGTGGATGTTAATGTGGCAAAGCCCGGGGCACGTGCTCGGTTTGGAGGTGGCTTCAGCATCCCTGGGTGAGGAGGGCCTGCAGAAGGGGTGGGGTAGAGCCACAGACTGGCATCAGGTCAGGTCAGGCTCAGGAAAGACAAGGGGAGAATTTCAGAACCTGAGGCTTAGGGGTGGGGAGCTAGAGAAGGTCTGGGAATAGGTACCGAGGCTACCAACAGGAGACACCAAATGCACCCTGGCAAAGACAGGGATTAGAATCCACAAGGAAGTCCAAAGTGAAGGGTGGCAGTGTTTCTGGCAAATGCACCGGGCACTGACCAGTGAATGGTGCTCTGGTCTAATCCATGCAAATCCCCACCCATGAGTGTGCCTCCTGTGGGTTCCAGTGCTGGGTGGGGGGAGTTCACAGTGGAGAGCAAAACATTAGCGCCCCTGGGCTCCTGGAGCTTCCGCTTCAGAGGGGGAGGCAGACAGTAGTCAAAGAGTCAAAAAATGATCCCAAGATACCAAAGCCAAACGTGTTAATCACTGGAAAAGAACAGCACAGGGATTAGCTGTGGAAAACCAGCTATAACTGGGGCTCTGAGCTAGTCCAGGGGAGGGGAAGACCGCAGAGGGCTTTCCCTGAAGAGGGCTGTTTGGATTGAGACCTAAAAGGGGAGAAGGAGTTGACCAGATGTGGGTGGGGTGGGTGGGGGGAGATGGACAGAGGCATGCAGCCTGAGGACCGAGCGTGCAAGCCCCTTGCACAGGTGCATCGCTGGGTCAGAATTAAGCACAATGTCCTACAAAGCCTAAAATGCTTGCTCTCTGCCCCTGTGCCAGTGTGTGCTTTCCCAGGTGCCAGGATCTTTGAGTGCCGCCCTTTTGTTGGTGAGCGCGTGTGGTGGGGGACAGGGGCCGAGGGGCTGTTGTCTCTCATTCTCCCATGAAAAGCCACAGTCTGCTCTAGCTCTCCAGTTTAGTGGCATGGGGCCCACAGGCATGTTTAGTTTGGCCCACATGGTGTTTTAATTTGGGGGTGGGGGGGGGCAGTGGAAGAGTTGCCACTATTTAAACCTTGGAAAAACCACATAAAATACTGGAGTTCCAGCTTTTGCAAAATCAGCTCTGGCAAGGCCGGCTGGCTTGCATCTCCTCAAGGCAGCCCTCACGGGGAGCTGAGTAGCAGCTGCTGCTGCATTCAGATGCAGCGTGCACTTCCCAGTTCAGGGGAGCTCTGCAGCCTCCTTCCCTGTGCACATTTACCTGCCTGGCCCCTGCAGGCACCCGAGTTTGTGACCCTGATCTCTGCCCTTTTGAGGATGGTGAAAAGAGGGAACCAAGCCCTTGATTCTTAGGAGGAGATTGTTTCAAATGACAGTCCTGAAGCCCAGTTAGGAAGAAGCTTTACATTCCTTCCCCAGGAGGAACATGCCCATGTCTCCATGGAAGGATTCCCTTCAAAGGGCATGCTGTAGTCTTTAAGAGGCTTGCTTTTTCTTCTTTCTTTATTTTTTTAATAGCATTGAAACCCTTTTTGCAAAGAATATGTTATGCAAAAATCCAGTGTAGAATTCAGACTAAAGTGTGCAGCCGGAGTGTCCCTCCTGGAGCTCTGCCTGCTTGAATGGCTCTCCTTCTCCTCCCCAGGGTGGCTCTGGGCCATCTCTAGGGACACCGGCATGGCTTAGTTTGCCACAGGGCTACCGATGAAAAGTACCAGAAATGGCCTGGCTTTTTTTAGGAGGCACCAGGGATTGAACCTGGGACCTCGTATGTGGGAAGCACTCAACCACTGAGCTACATCCGCTCCCAATGGGTTAGCTTTTATAATGGGAATTTTATTTGGGGTAAAAGTTTACAGTTCTGAGATTGTGAAATGTCCAGATCAAGACACTATCAGAGATGCTTTCTCACCAAAGTCAGCTAATGGTGATCCTGGCATCCTGCCACGTGGTGATCAGGCACATGGCAGGGCTCGTCTCCTCAGCCTTGAGCTGCTCTGTGGGCCCAGCCTCTCGGAAGCTTCAAACTTAAGCTTTGGCTGCTAGAGATCCTCGTGTCCTCTCTCACATGGAAGGATAAAAAATGGCAGCTTTCTTTCTCTCCATGTCTCTCTCTCTCTCTGTGTCTCCATTTATATCAGACTCAGCAAGAGGGTGTAGACCCAATCTGGCTCACACCCACAGACATAGACCACTCAAAAGCCCTAAAGCAATCTTATCAAGTGATCTAACCAAATGTCCCTTAACCGAATTTAATGCAATCAAAGGGCCCCACACCCACAGGAATGGATTAGTTTAAGATTTTTCTGGATTCACAGAATTCAAGCTGTCACATAGGGGTTTCCTAGAATACAGTTTGAAAACACCTGCCTAGAGTATTTGGTAGAGGCTGTTGCCAGTTGAAGATACAGGGTGTAAATAGAAGGGTTAAAGGAGCAAAGCAAAGGCAGCCTGTTGGTTCCTTATCTTGTAACTCTGGGCCAGCATGATGTTGGACCATGTACAAAAGGCAAATCTGCACCCCCAACTCCCCACTTTCTGCTCCCACCACAAAATGAGCAAGACAGTTCTAGTAGCAGATGGCACGCATCTGAGTTGAGTTCTTGCAAGCAGGCAAGGTCTGCTTCACCGTCGTGACTTGGAAGAGACTTGGAGCTGGGTTCAAGAGCGTGACTTCCTGTGGCACGTGGTGCTGAAAAGTGTCGCCGTCCTGTGGCAGCCTTGAAGGTGGTCAGCTCTGGCTAACCTGGTGAGGTGCTGGGAGCCTTCACTATACTCTGTAGGAAATAGCCAGGGTATCCCCCCCCAACCAGAGGGGGTGTTGGCCTGGCACAGCTGTACCATCACCTTATTACTGGTGCTTATCATGGAAGCATCACTGTCTGCAGTCTTGACATGCGGCGTTTCAAATTCATTTGTCAAAATTGCTTTGAAAGCCCAGGGCCCATCCCATCCATTAGTGGAACTCCTCTGTGACAGGCGTTGGAGGTGGCGGAGAGCTCCCCAGTGTGGCTGATTCATGGGAGGCATGTGGGAGAAGACACAGGCTGTTGCAAAGCCTGGTGGGGAGGTTTGCAGGCCGTTTCCTCCTTCTCAGAGAAGGGCCTCCTGCTTCCACAGAGCCACACGTCCCCTATCCACAAGACGGCTTCCGGGCAACGGGACCTGCACAAGCCCAGCAGGGCTGCTCCCTGTAGAAGTGATCATTTCACCCGTGCAAACTGTGCACTTAGGCAAGCTGCTAAGACCCTTTAAGTTTCACCTCCCGACCTCGTATTTATAATTGAAATAATAATATTCGTCTCCTGACCTCATCTGAATAATAGAAATGATAATACCCACCTCCCGATGTTGTTAAGAGAATTAGAAAGAATTTCTCCTGAAATGCCAAGCAGTGCATTTAATGCAAGGCAGGCACAGAAACTCTCTGGAACTCTCCGGAGGCCCAAGCTAATTCATGATTTTAAGCCTCCAGGTATATTTAAAGATAAAAAAAAAACCCAAATTGTTACAAAAATTGTGTTTGCATTTTAAATGTTCACTTTGGACAGATGATTGCCTTTAACAAACGTGAGACTAGAACGATGGTATGAATAGTCTCGTTCAGGGGTCACCTCTAAAGTCTAAATTTACGGCCCTGGAAGAGTTGGGGTCTGGGCCAAGTGTGCCACCCCCATGCCCACTATGGACATGAAATAGGCCGTAGTAAACTGCGGCCATTACAGCAGGATATAACAGTATTATATCTGTCCCTGGAGATTGCAACGTCTGCGCCCATTTTCCGTGGGCCTAGATACAGCTGAGTCTTCCCGATATTAAAACACTTGTAAAGGCCGTTGTGCAGTGAGGCGGGGAGCTGGGAAGGGGGCTAGCTCCAGTGGCTTGCAGCCACTGAGAGGTTCTGTGGGCTGGCGTGAGACCTACATGGCCCCCGTGCAGCTTCTGGACTGGCCAGTTTAGGTCGACCTGCGGGCCAGTTCAGCTTGTGCTCTGTCTTGGCTTCTGGGGCTGCCCTAATGAAGTACCACAGTCTGGACAGCTTGAAACAATAGAAATGTATTCTCCCGCAATTCTGGGGCTAGAAGTCCGAAGTCAAGGTGTCAGTAGGGCCGTGCTCCCTCTGAAACCTGCAGGACAGCAGGACAGGATCCTCTCTTGCCTCTTCTGGTCTCTGGTGGCCATTGACTTTCCTTGGTGCTCCTGGCTTGTAGACACATCACTCCAGTCTCTTCCTGCACCTCCACGTGGCCTTCTTCTCTCTCTTCTGGAGTGAGGCAATCCCTGCTGATTACAAAATGCCACAGGCTGGATGGGGCCAATCTGAGAGTGGCCCCGAGAGCAGCAGTGACTCTCTCAGAGCCTGCCAGCCTGACTCCAGGCAGAGTCCTATCCAGTGGACTTCTCCTTCCCCAGACCAGTGACCCCATACTTTGGCCATGGGTGAAGGCGTGCATGGCCTTACGGGGGAGATGGGACATGGTGCTCTTGGAGTTTGCTGAGCTGGAATACCCAGGTGTCAGCTCCTAAGCCCAGGGAGCATTCAAGGCCTTCCCACTGACCCAGGAAACCAAAACACACCGCTCTTGTGCAATGAGAGGAACCATCCTGAGCCTGGCTGGGGGATGACGAGTTCTGAGGACAATTGGGCCCCCCGACTTGTGATTTCACACACTTCCTGTGAGCATCAGCTCACCCTTGCCCAGTGTGGTATCCGTTCTTAAGAACTAAAAGTTAAAGATCTGTGGTCTGGCCAATATTTGAATGTCCCTGAGGACAGCAGCGATGGAGTATTTTAAATAGGGGCTGTTGGTTGAATTGTGTCACCCCAAAAGACATGTTCAAGTCCCAACCCCTGGTACCTGTGAGTGTGCCCTTATTTGGAAATAGGGCCTTTGCAGATATAACCAAGTTAGGGTGGGTCATACTGGCTTAGGGAGGGCCCTGAATCCAGGCACTGGCGTCCTTATAAGAGAAAGGCGAGGGGGATTTGGAAGCAGAGGCACAGACTTGCCGAGAGTTAGACGGCTGTGTGAAGATGGAAACAGAATGGAGTGATGTGGCTACAAGCCAAGGGACACCAACGATGGCCGTAAGCTCGAGGAGGGGAAGAAGGATTCTGTCCTAGAGCCTTCAGAGGGAGCAGTCTGCCAACACCTTGAATTCATACTTCTGGCCTCCAGAACTGTGAGAAAACACATTTCTGTTGTTTTAAACCCCACAGTTTGCTGTAATTGGTTACGGCAGCTCCAGGGAATTAACCAGGGGCCTTCTGAGAAAATCCTGAAGACATGATCACAGCATGTAGAAGTGGAAACAGCCTGTTGTCCGAGGCCTGGGCCACGAGGAATGAGCAGGCTTTTTAGGAGCTAATGTTGGAACCATTCAGTACTTTGTAATCACTCCTTGGGCACGTCTAGAATTTACTGTTATAATCAAATGGAACTTTCTACATAGTTAATTTGAGATTATGCTTAGTGATATGCTTTATCATTGTTGTAGTGAGTGGCAATTAGGAATAAAATGGGAAACAATTCCCATAAAAGATTGTGATTAGCATTGATTATGCACACAACCCAAGTTTTTTTGATCTCCACACCTTGTTGCTTCTCCCGCCTTGCTAATCAGCATTAATTTGGCACGAATGCTGGCCCTGGTTCTTCGCACAGGTCCTTGTCCTAATTTAATGATTTGGGCTCCCCTGCACTGTTCTTCCCCACTGGTGGTTCTGGGTTGAGGACCAGAGCACTGCTCTTATGTCCAACCGGCCAGAGCCCTCCTTGATTTTGCGGTTCTAGAATCCTCATGTCTCTCCTCCTTGTCCCGTTCCTGCCCGGGTGCCCGGGGAAGTAGAGGAGGCTGCCTGGGGGAGGCAGCTGGTGATCCTGGTGCTGGCAGGAGCAAGGGGGCCCTGAGATCAAGGCTGGGGGAAGAGAAGCAAGATTGGGGGTGGGGGAGCACAGAAATCATCAAATGGGGCATCTCTACAGAAAACATCAGGAGTGCTTGTCTGTGGCAGTTTGGTATTGTTTATGAATTCCAAAAATAGGTATTGGATTATGTTTGTAAACTGTTCTGTACCTGGGTGTGATTAAATTATGATTAGGGCTTTGATTGGGCCATATCAGTAGGACCAAGGGTATGGGGACTCACAGAGGAAACGGCATGGCAGAAGAGTTAGTTGGAGTTTTTGAGCTGGAGCCCCAGGAAGTAAACACTCAGGAGAAGAACACAGAGAAGCAGTAATGTGAGGAAACAGAGAAGGCTCCATTAGACATGGCAAAGGCCCTGGGAAGAGAGATGAGCTGTTCGCCTGGTAATTTGCAGCTGCAGAGACCAGAGCCCTGAGCAGCTAAGCCTGGAGAGAAGCAAGCCCCTGGAGAGGGACGCGACTTATGCCAGCCTACAGCTGATATTGGAAGAAGCTGGGACCACAGAGCCTTCAGAGGAAGAGGGAGGCTGAACCTTTAGAGATATCGGCAGCCATCTTGCTTCAACATGTGGCAACAGCCTTTGGTGAGGGAAGTAACTTACGCTTTATGGCCTGGTAACTATAAGCTTCTACCTCAAATAAATACCCTTTATTAAAGCCAAAAGATTTATGGTATTTTGCATCAGCACCCCTTTTGGCTTACTAATACGTTGTCCCTGCACCAGGCCGTCTAATGTCAGGGCCAGACAGGCACGCAGTATATGTTTAGAGACCAGAAGAATGGCTCTTCGACTCCTGTCTGCAAATCTTCCCTTTCCTATTTCTGATGACCTGGAATTCCTAACTGGGGATAAATATTTCATTGCATGCTAAGGGAGATGAGGCTTAAACTTCAAAATCTGGGATATGGCCACACAAGGATGTGGTGAATTTCAGGTTCAAGATGCATTGCCTTATCAGATCGTGGTTATGGGTTTAGATAGCGGCTAAAGAGTGGGGATCCCCAAGTGTCTGCGAGTTTGGGGAAGAGTGCTGAGTGGCAGGTCTCCTAGCATGCAAAGGCCAGAGGGAGGGAAGGTAGAGTTCTGAAGTCTGTCGAATTTATCTTGAGAGAAGGCTGGTGTGCTGAGATTTGCCTTGTCAGGCTCGACTAACCCGGAACCTTAGCTGATACCAGGCTACTGGGCTGCCTGTGAGGCTCTCCAAGACTGCTGTGTCCTTCTGGAGAGTTCTAAGTCAGAGCAGCCCCAATCCCTTCTATCTGACATCAGTAGGGAAAAGGTTTGTGGGGACAGGCTTCCCCTATTCCAGAGGTAAAAATGTACCCCTATTCAAACACTGCCTCACTCTGACTGCTTAAGTCTGTCCTTCACTCCAGCTCTTAAAATGTAAATGATATCACACCCGCCTTAGCTCAGAACCTTCCAAAGGTTTCCCAATGCTATCAAAATGAAACTCTAGCTCCTGATTTCAAAGATCTCCCTGATCTGGTTCTTTACTTTCCTTTTTCTGTCTTCTCCTACCCCTTGCTTCATTCCTCTATCCACCCATCCATCCATCTGTCCATCCATCCATCAGTCCATCTTTCCACCCACCCACCCATCCATCCGTCCGTCCGTCCGTCCGTCCGTCCATTCATCCATCCATCCATGTATCTGTCCATCCATCCATCTGTTCATCCATCCATCCATCAGTCCATCTTTCCATCCATCCATCCATCCATTCATCCATCCATCCACCCACCATCCATCCGTGTATCCGTCCATCCATCCATCTGTGCATCCATCCATCCATCCATCCACTGTCCATTCATCTGCCCATCCATCCATCATCCATCCATCTGTCCTTGCGTCCATCCACCCACCCACTCTGACTCAGACTCTATTACATTCCTGCTATGCCTTACATGCCTTTAGTTCATTCCTGTTCTGTGTTTGCTCTCCCCCTGCTTAGAATGCTCTTTTCCTTGATACCCACAGGGCTCCTTGTTCCTTCACTTTATCTGGGTCTCAGCTCTAATGTCACTTTCTACAAGAAAGCTTTGCTTATCATCCTCCTTACCTGGAAAGGGGTATGTGGGGCTTCTGAAGTTTTTTTTCTTGATCTGGGTGCTGGTAACATGAGTGTGTTTGGTGAGTCAATATTCAGTCAGCTGTAAGCGATGACTTTTGTATATCTCTGTGTGTATCTTATGCCTCAATAAAAAGGTGAAAATAAACACCCCCACTCCCACACCACCCTGTTCCTTACATGGCTTTATTTTTCTTCAAAGGCCCTTATCACTACCATACACTATCTTATATTCTTATATCCTTATTTGCATTGCCTGTCATCTTCCACCCACACATAAATTTCATGAGACCAGGGACAACTTCTGGTTTTCTGCTCTATACCCAGCGCTCAGCACAGTGCCAGGTTGTAGAAGGAAATAAATCATTATTGAACAAATGCACAAGTACCTGTTTGGATATACCATGCAATTATGAAGTATAACATAGAGGCTGGATGTCTTAGTTTGTCAAGTCTACTGTGACAAGTACCACATAGTGGGTTGGCCTATATAACAGGAATTTATTGTCTCATGGTTTTGGAGGCTAAAAGTCCAACAAAAAGGTCTTGGCAGGGCTTGCTTTCTTCCAGAGTCTGCAGTGTTCCGGCAATCCTGTCACGTGGCCATCTCTCTTTCCTTGTATCTGCTCCTCTGATTTCCACTGACCTCTGCCTTCTACTTCTGTGTCCAGTTGCCTTTCTTATAACGACTTTAGTCATATGGACTATAGCCCTCCCTGATTCAATTTGGCCTCATCTAAATAAGATCTCGGAAGACTCTATTCACAAATGTGTCCATATCCTAACTCATAATAACAACTTCAAAGGTCTTATTTACAAATGGGTTCACACACTGATGTTAGGACTTGAACATATCTTTACAGGGGACATGATTTAATCCCCATCACTGGGGGTTATCTAACTCATGTAGTACTGTAAGTCATAAGGGTCTGAGGCAAGCCTCAGCTTCCATGGGAACACTCCTTCCTCCCCCAGCCCTCTGCCCCTGTCTGGCCTTCTCTATCAACTCTCCATGACTCAGAGCTCCATTTCTTCCCATTGATTGCTTCTTGCCATGTTGGTCTCATACATGAACCTCATCGCAGAGGACCTAGCTCAGAGCCTCATAGGGTGCCAAGTCAGTTACTGAATAAAAAGTGTCTTAGGAAAGACTTGGACCAATGACTCATTCCCCCAAACCTCTGCTTCACCCACACATGCAGTGGGTAAGAACACCATGAGGTCCAGAGACCTGGGTTTGAATCTTATCTCCACCTTGCTCTAACTCTATGACCTTAGACAAGTTAATTAGCTACGCTGAGCCTCAGTTCCTAATCCAGAAAATGAGATTGGATATCATATCTGCCCCTTCAGTTGTTCTGAGGATTGAAGTAAGGTGTTGTGTGTCAAGCCCTTGGCACAGACCTTGACCCGCTGCAAGCAGCAGTTACTGTTAGTGCCAATTATTGATACCCACAGCCCCTCTGATGACTCTGTGATGCTGCCTTTCTCCCTTGCACCTTTAAATCTTGACACTGCATCCTTTCCCATATGTCTGTCTTTTCTTCCTAGGTATTCATAAAGTATGACAATTTGAGAAATGAACTTATGATTTATTTTCTCATATCTTAAAGAAGACAGTGTGTGTGAGATACTTGGAAAACCATAAAGTGCTTTATGGATATACTTGTGTGCTCATCGACTCCCATTTGCTCATTAGCTTCTTTTGGAGACAGCGTGATAGAGCAGGACTCATGCGGACGTTGGAGTGACATGAACAATCACTTAACTTCTTGAAGCCTCAGTTTCCTCATTTGGGGAATGAGGATAATAACAGGCCTGCCTGTAGAGTGATTTAGAGTGTCCTCGGAGGTGGTAGATGTGAAATCATCTGCTGCAATATGGCAGATGTCCAAATGTTCTCTCTTTCCACCCCACTCCTTTCCCATCTCATGTGTGTTTTAATTAAATCTCATAAGAGCTTTTTCCCTCTCTCATTCAGACATTTTTTTCCAAGCACTTTTTACTAGTCACAGAGAAATTAAAAAAAAAAAAAGGTTTTCTGCCTCAACCACTGAGGATCATGGAAGAAGCCCAATGGGTTGGACAACTCCTTGCAAAAATACAGGGCTGAGGGGAGGAGACATAGCTCAGTGGTTAAGTGCCTGCTTCCCATATATGAGGTCATGGGTTCAATCCCCCAGTACCTCCTTAAAATAAAATACAGGGTTGAAACTGAGCTGTACTGCAGATAAAGTTCTCCTATTATTTTGTTATTTGGTTGTGTCCTGATTCCCGTTAGCTGTATTTTTGACACACACATCACATTGGGTTGTTAAAATCAGAGCAGCTGATTGATTTTAAACCATGGGTCTTCCATTGCTTGGAAAACATCCAGTAAGCACTGGTTGACTGATTGCCCAGCTAGAGAAATTCAGGTGTCTGGAAAACAGGAGGAATAGTGTTTCTGGGTTCGATTTTATATCTTTTGTTGTCTAGAGAAATGCAATTTTTTATGCTTCCAAATATCTTGGTAGAGTTGATTCTCTTTATAGTCAGCAGACCCTCACAACCTTGGTAATCAATGGTGGTCCCCAGGCCAGCAGGAGCAGCAGCATCTGGGAGCTTGTTAGAAATGTCCCACCCTGGGCATACAGAATCAAAACCTGCACGTAGCATCCCCCCATCCCTGCCCCACCTTGGATGGTTGGTGTACACTTGAAAGGCAGAGAAACGTTTCACAGGCCTGAGGTCAGGCTGGAGCCAGCAAGGTCTGGGCCCCGCACTGGCCCTTTCAGGCAGTGGGCACCTCTGGGCTCTGGGTTTTCATACAGTGGAAAATGGTCCCTCCCCGTAGAATACCACCCACAGAGAGGTCAGAAACTCCTCCAGTTCTTCAGACCCCTCACTGTCGGCTTGCTTGGCACCAGATACCTTTGATCCTGATTTTATTCCCACCCCTCTGCAGGTCTGTGGGCTCCCTGGGTACCAGTCAGCATGGCATCCATCATTTGTGTGTCTTCCTATGCCCCCCAAAGCCTCCTCCCTCAGAGCTTCCTGACGGACTCAGTTAGAGAAGTCCTAGGGTCGAGGCAGGAAGAACAAATTAGTTTGTTTTTACCTTGCTTATCTGTCTAGAGAAATCATGCCTGCTCTTTCAAATGCCTGATAAATGGACTTGATTATCCTCTTCAAGCCCAGCAAGTATGTGGTTGATGGAGTGTCTGCCAGCTGCCAGCAGAGCCTTCCCTTTACTCTTCTTTTCTCTGCCCTGATGGCAGAGGGTTTTCGGAGACCACAAAGCCACAAATGCATGTTTGGGAAAACGTCTTCCCAACTGTTCATTCAGCAGGTGTACCATAAACTGGCAGCATGGTGGTTCCCAGTCTGATCTCTGGGGCCAGACCTCCTGGGGTTGAATCCTGACTTGCCAGCTGTGAGGTCTTGGAGACACTATTTAACTCCCTGTGCCTCAATTTCCTCGTAAATAAAATGGGGATAATAAACACATCCATCTCCTAAGGTTATCGTGAGGGTTGCCCTAATCAATACTTCCATACACTAACTGGCACCCTTCCTGGCAGCTAGTAAGCACTATTGAAGTGTTTTCTGTCCTTTCGACACTCTAGGTCTCTCTCTCCTCTCGCAGGCTGGGCATATGCTGGTTCTTCTGCCTGGAATACACCCCCCACCCCAAACCTTGCTGACTCCCACTCCATTCGCTCTCAGCTCTGCCAGAAAGCCTTCCCTGCTCCCCCATGCCCAAGTCAACGGCCCTTTTGATGAGCTCCTATACATCCTGTGCAAACATACTATGTTTAATGCCACCCTCGTGCAGTCTTGTTCAATGCTGTGTCTCTGAAATATAGTCTGCAACCATATATAAATGGCAAAATACTTAAATACAAAAATTCCATTGCACTGCTCTATGTGTCTTTTCTTCTCCTTCTTCATGTCCTGGATGCTAATGTCCCTCAGGCAGTAAGCACTGGGGGCTGGGCAGACTGTCCAGCACACCCTTGACCTGTGAGGGTCCATGCACACCTGGGAATGTTCTCAGTCAACGAACACTTCTAGCATGATCCAGAAGTGTGTGTATTGGGCAATTACAGATTGTTCCCTTGTCAAGGGCCTTTCCTTCTGCCATTTATATTTGTGTTCTGGACAGCAGCCTGACCCGTCACTGAGGAAGGATGTGCAGATGCTGCTGCTGGACCTGCCCCAGGGACATGAGGGGAAAGTATTGCACTGGAGGCTCACCTGCACTTTTGGCAAAGGCTGGAGTTTATGGCACAGCAATGGAGGGTAAAGAGCAGCAGGTGTTCTGGGAAGGTTGGAAAGTCTCTGACATTATGACATCACTGTCAAAGCTTGGGTGAATTGACGAACGATAGCTTGACACCAATCACAGGAAAAAATTATGGACCCATGACAAGTCATAAGTTAGGAGAGTTTCAGATTGCTTGGAATGTATGATGTCAGACCACATATCCAAATGAAGTACGGTGTAAGGACCCCTGATGTAATTACCACTCCCATTACAGGAATGTGTTCTCCCATAGGAAATGATATCTGAGTGGGCTTCTGTAATAGCACCATTCATACTGCGTTTGATTGATTCTTTGATTGTTGCCCCTCTGCCCACTAGACAGTCCTCTCTATGAAGGCAGGCTCTTGTCTATCTTATTCACCCCAGCAGCGAATGCTCTACTATTTTCCTCTACAGTATCTAGGCATTCATTTCTCAGCTGCTGGGTGAGCTGCCTGCTTATGACTTACAGCTGTGTTCTTCCTTGGGAATTGCCCTGGCTGTAGGGAATTGCTGTGCTCAGGGTGACACCCTTTCTCTGGGACCAGCCAGCATCCAATGAGTTGTAGATGGTGGTGGGGTGGGGCTATACAAAAGCCTGGCCCCCTGGCCTTAATCCAGTACAGCCCTGAGGCCCATCCAGCTCCAGAGCTCCCCGTGCGATTGGCTGAGGCCTTTGTTTTTTTGCATCTGCATCATAGTTCAAGTTCTCTCTCTGTCCAGTCTTGCTTCTTCCAACCCCTTGCATGTGTTGTTCCAGAAAGTGCTCCCTAATATGCTTCCAGCATACGAATCTATGCCTTAGACTCTGTTTTCCAGGAGACCATAGATAGTCACTGGCCCCAGTGTCTTGCCTTTTCGCCTCTTGCTGTAGATTCAGTAGGTTGTTCCTCCGTTTTACAGATGATAAAATGAAGGTTCAGAGCACTTAAGTGACCTGCCCAGGGCCACCCAGATAGTCAGTCTGAGCTGGGGAAATACTTGCCTCAAAGTTTGATAGTTAAATGAGAAGGAATGAAAATAACCATGAAGAATTGGCTCTCAGTAAATGTTGGCGTTCTTTTCCAAAAGGCTTAGGACTAGCACCGTGGAGCTGGAGGGGAAGGGCAGGAGGCGCACAGAGGAGCTCTCAGGGCTTGCAGTGCCCTGTGAGGAGGCTGGGTAAGGGTTACACTTCTCCACTCTTGCCCTGGCTCCAAGATTAAGCATCTTCATGCATGCATACTTGGAACCTCTCCCTTTCAATAGCCTAACATCATGGAAAAAAACTTCTTAGCAATCATTTTTGATGTAAGGAGACATTAGCCTATAAATTGACTACTCCCTAAAGACCCTTATTTCCATGTACTGGAGCACTTTTTTGTTAGAAAACATTTTGACCACACACTGAGCTGATTATCAATGTAATTATGCTTTAATCACATCTGAGGGAACTATCCAGCAAATTAACTCTGACTGTCCGCCTACTCAGAGAAGAGACTCAAACCTGTCAAATCGGAATGTAGGAACAGGTGGCCTCGTTCACAAAGAGGGGTTCTCCTACTACACAGCTCTTTCTGTTGATAAGTAGAATGGATGTACGGGTCGAGAGGCATCCACCTAATACCCACACAAAATGTTTGCAAATTGATAACAAATGGCTAGTCATTTTCCCCAGAGATTTTGGTGTAGGTGGTTTATGATATATTTCTTTTTTTCCATTCTGTGTATAATGATGAAAAAAGATGTGGGGCCAATAAATACTTAAGGGTAAATACTTGTTATTCACTCAGTTTTAAAACTTTAAATTCAAGAGATCTGATTTTGAGTACCAGCATGCTGTGTGATCCTGGAAACACTTGTGAATTAGTCAGGCTAGGCTAGACTATGCTGTCATAAGAAAGAAGTCCCTGAATCTCTATGAATTTGCAGTCACTCACATGAAGTCCTCTGCTAATCTAATGGCTCTCCAGATCTATTCTCTGCCACGTTATGACTCAGGGATCCAGGCTGGCTCCATCCCTTTCCAATCACCGCACCAGGGAATAGAGAGCAGGGAGCACCCACACCTACTCTTTTATGCTTTGACCCTGAAGGGACCCGTGTTTACTCTGCTCGCAGCCCACTGGACAGTACTAATCACATGACCTTGTCTAAGTGCAGGTTGGGAAACACAGAAATGTTGGGGAAACCACAAATGTCTCTGCCGTAACTGGGTCTCAATTGCTACATCTTTAAAGTAATTCACTTGTTAATTAAACAATGTATGCATTATAAAACAGTACATGTACTAAACTCTGGACTTACAGGGGTGAAAAAGATACACATACTCCCTGCCTTCACAGAACTTCTATTTTGCAGGGAAGCCAATCACACAAACAGCTAATGATAGTAGAGAGCTGTGGGTGCTGCCCCAGAGGAAATACAAGGGTCAGCGGCAGCTCGTGGCCTCAAGTGCCGGGTCAGGTTAAGATGGGCTAAGGACAGCTTCTTCCGGAGAAAGGGCTCTCGTAGCTGAAATCCAAACGATGAACGAGGATCGACCAGGAGGGGGGAGCAGTTCAGAGCAGAGAGACCGACAATGCGAAGGCCTGAGAAAGGGGAGAATATCTTCCCTCCTTCTCCATAAGGGGCCTGGGAAGCTTCCTCAAGATAATATATATTTAGAGTGCTTTGCAAAGTGGTGAGTAGTAAACACGTTTTGAAGGGGTGCCTCACTGATGTTCAGAGCTGAAATTTGAGTCCAATTCCTATAACTAGACAGGGTCGGCTTTATGGGCATGTGAGAAATGGCAAAATCAAGAGCTGAACCCAGGCATTCAGACCCGTGTGCCCAGGTTCTTAATCATGAGACCACCCCACCTGGTTAGAGACCAAGGTGGAAGGCAAACGTCTTAGGGATGGCCATTAACTCGCTCCAATTCACACATTTATAAGAGTAAATAATATGCACTTTTAGATAGCTCATTTTTCCTAACAGATTATGTTCTGATGGGTTCTGAAGTAGGTTGAAAGCAATGCACAGTGCCTCTGCAGTTAAATGTACGGGACTGGCCTGAACGACTGGTCTGTTTGTGCACAGCAAGGCAGGGACAAGGGAGTATTTTCTTTAGGCTTAGTGGATCCCGACTCCCAGCTCTGGATATCATCCCTATCAGACCCAGGCACGGGCCTGGCGATTCACAGGTGAGTCAAGCATCCCATCCCCATCCTCCACCAACTCCCAGGGAATAGCTGAGAAGGACCTGGGGAAGGAGAAGGAACACGCAAAGGAAAGGCTGTTGTGCCAGGGAGAAAATGGTTCTCTTTGCAAAACCCTGGCCTGTCAATTTGCCACTCATCCCAACTCATTTTCTCTCCATTGTCATGCAGGGACTAGAATACTCATTTCATGAAGAAATTGTCAAACTTTAG
Organism: Cabassous unicinctus; assembly: GCA_029593785.1. Classification (NCBI taxonomy): domain Eukaryota; kingdom Metazoa; phylum Chordata; class Mammalia; order Cingulata; family Chlamyphoridae; genus Cabassous; species Cabassous unicinctus. Next base: position 64,861 of record JAQZBX010000027.1, read on the forward strand.
TGCTTTGAGATAATTGATGCTTTTCATCAGCTCACCAAATTGAGAGAATGACTCGACAGAGGTCTGCCGTCAGGCAATCTCAGCCGAGAATTCTTTTATAACGTTCCCGAGAAGATCCTCCTTGGAGATGCTGGTAAACAGCCCAGTCACCGGGCGACATTAGAGACAGCACACTCGCAGAACCAGACAATGAACAAAGGGCTTTGGCGGCCAGGAAACGCGCTCACCGGGGACTTGTCGGTTCCAGGCTCCGCGTCTGATTGGAAATGCAATCACTTGGCTGTGCTTAGCTGTGTCCAGTAAGGGGCCATTGGCAGCGATGCTCCACTAACTAGAAATCTCTCCTGCGATCAAATTAAACACGGCTACAGCATCCTCGTGATTCATGTCGGTTATCTTGGAGACATTTTAGGGCAGAAATGCTTTTTAAGCATTAATTATGCTGCACAAAACATGACCCAGATAAAATATGGGCGTATATCTCATCTGAGTCTTTGGGCGTGGTGTTTAATCCCAGGCAGGTGCCCGTGGGAAGAAGGTGGGCCAGCCTTCAAAGGGGGCTGCAACGAAGTCTGGGTTTTGATTGCTCACCCCGAATAGCCTTTTCCACCTGCCACTCTCCCATGTCCCTTGAAGGGACCACAAAGGCCTGCAAATTGCCTGGAAAGGCCCCGAGAGCGACACGGAAACCTGCCCTGACTCACTGTCTCCTGCCAGGCACGTTCGTGGTCCCACGTCTTCAGCGGTGGGTTCTGACTGGTGCCTGTGCCTTTCCGGATTTTAGGTGGTGTTGGTAACACCCCTCATTTTTCAAATACAGAAACTGAACTCAGAGGGCGTATGGGGCTTTGCCAATATCTCACTGTTGTAAGCAGCAGCGCTGGATTCGAGTCCAGTGCATCTTGGCTCCATAATCCTTCCATGGTGGATTTCAAACGTTCATCTAGAGCAGTGGACATCTTTCTATAGATGCAGTCTTCTGTCAGAGTTTGAAGCTGTAAAATGCACGCATATGGAGCTACCCGGGATGAAGGGGGGGCCAGAGCCCTAAGCACAGGGCCCCCTCCCACTGCCGCCCCTGGTGGTCCCCGAGGCACCTCTCTGGAACCGCACAGTGTGGGAATGAGGCCGTATATTGCACCATTCTAAGGGCCCTCAAGGCAAACGAATCCCTCTTCTGCCTGTTTGTTTATGGAGCCCCTCCTGGGTGCCAGGACTCTTCTGAGTGCTGGGGAAACAGCTGTGGCCCAGTTGAACAACAGTCCCTGCCCTCTGGGAGCTTGCTTTCTCCCTGAGTGAGTGGAGATGAAAATAAGGCAGTACAAAAACCAGACTCTAAGTTAGATGGAATAAACACTATGAAGTGAAGTCCAACAGGGCCAGGGGATGGGGTTCTGGGGGGAGGTGATGGGGCAGTTTTCAACACAGTGACCAGGGGAGGCCTCCCTGGGAAGATGACATCTGGGTGAAGGAGGTGCCGTAACAAAATGCCACCAACAGTGTGGCTCAATGCAACAGACGTGTAGTGACTCACCGTCTGGAAGCCAGGTGTCGGTGGGCCACGCTCTCTCGATGGCTTTGGGAAGACCCTTCCTTGTCTCCTCCACTTCTGGTGGCTGCCAGCAATCGCTGGTGCCCCACGGCTTGCAGAAGCAGCACTCCAGCCTCTGCCTCTGCCTTCACACGGCGCCCCGTGGGTCTGTGCCTCCATGTTTCTTCTCTCCTTCTAAGGACGCCAGGCATATTGGACTAGGGCCCCTCCTACTCTAGTTTGACCTCGTCTTAACTAATTTCACCTGCAATGACCTTATTTCCAATGGAGGTCACATGCTGAAGTCCTGGGGGTAAGGCTTCACCACCTTTGGGGGACGCCATGCAGACGTCTCGGGAAGGAGAGTTCCTGGCTGGCGGCGGGAAGAACCGCTGCCACTCGGGGGGCGGTGGAGTGTTTGAGGAAGAGCCTGGGGCTCAGTCTAGTGAGGAGGGGAGCTGAGGAGGGTGAGAGGCGCCAGGGTGACCAGAGGCAGGTCTGGAGGACCTTGTGGGCCGTTAAGGCCCGAGTGAGACAGGACGCCATTGGGGCGTGGGAAGTGGAACGGCGCCATGTGGCTCACCTCCGCCCAGCATCCCTCTGCTGCCTGTTTTGAGGATAGGCTGAAGCTGGCGAAAATCAGATTTGCTTTGAGAAGGATGTCTTGAGGGCAAAGAGCCCCAAGTGTCATACCCCTTTTGTTTCATTATCCCAGTCAGCTTTGGGTCTATTTTAGTCTGAACTTGAAAAGGCTGAAGGGAAAAATTAAAGGGTGCGTGTGTGTGTTTGAGAGAGTGTGTGAGAGTGGTGTGTGTGTTTGAGAGTATGTGTGTGAACCGTAAGAGTGGGTCTGAGTGTGCGAGTAAGTGTGTGAGAAAGTGTGCATGTGGACATGTGTGCGAGTGTGTGTGAAAATGTGTGAGTTGTGACAGTGTGCCTGAGTGTGTGAGTATGTGAGTGTGTGCAAGGCTGTGTTAATGAACGTGTGTGAGAGTGTGAGTGTGGCAGTTGTGAGAGTGTGGGTGTGTGTGAGTGGGCGTTTGTAGGGAGACAGGCGCGCAGTCTCCCTGCCCAGGACAGCCCAGCAGAGCCCTACGCTGACCACGTGGGAGCTGCCGTCCCGTGGCTGACCCTGGCCCCTCACCCTTCTCCCTCTGGCGCCGTCCCCTTCAAGGTCAACCACCTGACTCCAGCAGGGTTCCTTCTAGCCCTCCTTGGCGTTCTGTGCTAAGCTTCCTATTTCTCTCACCATCTCCACTACCACAGGGTGGGCTTTTTGAGAGCTAGACCATGTCTTGTTCGTGTGTGAACGCCGAGCCTCAGCCAGTACCCGAGACTCGGAAGGGGCTCAGTATTTACACCGTGAATGACACCTTTCTTCTCTTTATTTATATTCACACCAGAATCGTGTCTACCTGGAAACTAGGCTGCAAAGCTCCCCAGCACCCACCAAAGAGTTTTTTCTTTAAAGCTTTCTTAATGATCAATCACTGACTAGATCAATTTGCCTGGCCAGTCTGATTTGATTGTAAATTTAGATGGTGGAAGGAGACTGCTTTGTGGTTGGATAATTGGGCTCTTTTAATAGCGACATCGGATCTGAGCTGATTGCAATGAAATGGCAAAGGGTCATTACTTAGGCCGGGTCTGAGCCATAGAAGACGGTGTCTGGTCATCAGGGCGTGTGTCTGCTGCTCGGGACAGAACTAGCACTAGGTGGGGGCTGAAGAAATGTTCCCAAAGAGGAAGTGGAAAAAATTGCATCTGCTTATCCTAGATTTGGAGAGGGAGCATAACCATCTCAGGGCGTTGGGATGACAAAACAGCCTGGTGGCAGGTGGCGCCCATCATCTCAGGGCACAGCTCAGGGTGACTTCTCCCCGGCCCCTCCAGGGTGGCATCCGGGGCTGCCCCGGGCTCAGCGGGGCCTGTGTGCTGCCTCCTCTGGGAGCTGTGTGGAAGAAGGCTGCTCTGTGCAAGGACCCAGCACAGCTGATGGGCCCCACCTGACTCTCAATGGAACCGGGAGCCCTGGAGGAACTGGGTTAATAGATCCAAGGCTGGAGAAGAAACTGGGCCACGTGCCATCCCAGGACAGGGGAAGTCATGCCGTCTGTCGCTAGCACAACGTGTGTGCAGAGGAGGGGGGGGGAGCCCCCGTGGGAGGAAGTGGGGCAGGGTGGACTGTCCTGGAGGGTGGCTGTTGTGGCATCTGCCTGTGGGGGGCTAGAGGTGGGAGCACAGCGTAGTGGGAAGGGTGTGGGCTGGAGTCAGGATACTTACCTTCAAATTCTGGCACTACCACCTGCTTGCTACCTAAGTGAACTTGGGCCAGCCATTCCACTTCTCTGGGCCTCAATTTCTGCATCTGTAAAATACATGTAACGATTAATGAAAACATGTATGCAAATGTACTCTGTAAAGAACAAGTAACAAACAAATGATTGCTACCGTTTACAGTTTTTCTTGGGATTGCATCATTCATTCAGCAAATGTCATTGAGTCTCTATAATGTGCCAGGCACTGTTCTAGGGGCTGGGGTTACTGCATGACGTAAAGACAAAACAGTTCTGCCCTCACAGAAATGAGCATTCTATTGGGTGTCGGGGGAGGGGAGTGAGAAACAGAAAACAAGATCAGTAATAAATACAGTACATGAGAAGAGGACCAGTGCAATGGGGAAAATAAAAGCAGGGGAGGAGCGAGAGGGGTACTGAGGGTATAAAGGGCGAGAAACAGTTTAAATAGTGAGGTCAGAGAAGCCTCCTTGAGAAGGAGAAATTTGAGCTAAGACAGGGAATAGATGCTGGAGTGAGCCAGCTGGGCATCTTGGGGAAGAGAGGTCTCTAAAGAGCAAATAGCAAGTGCAAAGGCCCTGAGGCCTGGATTGAGAAATTTGCAGTGATTTGCAACCCACAGAGAACTGACTTAGACAATCTGGAGGATGCTGGCATTTGTGGAGCTGTGGGAAAAGCATCCTTCTTTTATACCATGGGCTGGCTCCTATGGTTGGTCTCAAGGATGGTACTAATGGGGGGTGTACCAGAGATCTAGGGGTTGGTTTGCAGAGACTGCTTTCTTTGTTTGTTGGGGAAGGGACTCAGAAGGGAGTAGAACTGGCTCAGAAAGTCCGCAGTGCTCAGTGGGCCTCCACTGTGGGACCCATTGCTGTAATAATCTTTTGGTAAAATAGGATTCTCTCTCCCAGCAGAAAAAGCAGAAGGAGCAGGAGCGAACTGGGGAGCTGAGAACAGGGATGGCGTTTGCATTTGACAAGAAAGAGAGGAGAGTCTGTGTTAGTTTGTAAGTTCAGTGAGGAAATCTTATTGTAACTGCATCCTCTCTAGAAACTACATCGTGCAAATATATTAAAAGAAACTCTAAATCACAAACAAGTAGAAAACATAAACAAATAAAATCACCCCTTGGTTCTAGCACAAGTAGATGCTTAATAAATGTTAGACGGTGGAAAGAATAAATGATTGCGTTGAATGGGAATTAAGACCATAGATGAATGAATAAACTGCTAACATGCTGGTTCATATGTTTTATAGCTATTTTTCCTCCTATGTGTTAAATTTTTAAACAACTTTTTGATCCTACACTTTGTATCCGGATTTGTGCTCTTAACAATAAAACAAGCATTTCTTTTAGTTATTGGGTAGCTTTCCATAAATACTGCAGCATCATATTTCATTGAGTGAATGTATTATAATTTATTTCAGCATTCTTCCAATAGCTGCACACTGTTAGTGCTCCTCCTACTATAAATAAGACTGTATTGAACATCTTTATGCATAGTTTTTAAAATCCTTTTTTATTTCCCCTTCCTACATTCTTAGGGCTATTTTCCTAGAATCAATTTCCAAAGGTAAAATAGAATTACTTTAGTAAAGGGTACAATTTCTCCAAGGCTGTCAAAATCAATGTGAATCATCTTGATTGTATTTCCTATTGGATCACTTATTTCACTGTTTTGTTTCCCCTGCAAATTGGAATAGTATTCCTTCTATGTCTTCATCCAAGATGCTGCTAAACATGTGGAGCAGGACAGTCTCAAGGATATGATTTACTCCAATTTGAAATTTCCTTATATTTGAAATTTCCATTTCTGTAAATTATGGTACCCTCAATGTAAAATTTTGTCCAATTATTTGGCTTAAAGGTGCCTGAGAATAGCCACTGATGTCTAAGCATGTTACATATGTTTTCCCTATACAGAGACTATGTAAGTTTGATGTATTTAAAGAGAGATTTACAAAGGCGTTTAGCAAGGGCATCAGATTTATTTAGTTTTAATTGTTTTATGTGAGTTGAATTGGTATGTGTAGATTTGTGATGTTCTTTGCAAAATTCACTCCTTTTTATTTAGCAGGGCACATTTCACAAATCAATCTTGAAATGGCTAGGCATCCTTATCTTTTTAAATGGTTTTTTAACACCTATTAGCTGTAATGGGATTTCCACAAATAAATTGCCATATTTTGTGGAAAGCTACCGGAACCCTAGCCGACTCTCCCCCAAGCATGGAGCGATTTTGATCTGTGCTCACACACGTACCACTTTTCTCTCCTCAATGGAACAGGGTTTTAAACCCCCATAAAAGAGCTGGAACATATTTACTGGACAATGATGTGACTCTGATTTTTGTAAGCTGACAATGTGCTCCCATCAGTGCGTTAGGCTGACTGGGAAAAACAATTCTTTGAAGGCTCCCAATAAATGCCATAAATAAACCAGTGAGGAGCCAGGAGCCTTCTCAGTCCAGGCTAAATTATGCATCCCTATGACATACTGTTGTTTGAGGACAATGACAAACATTTCAACCCATCCACAGAAACCACCGGGGGAACTTTTATTTCCCTCTAATAGCCCCTGAAGCCTTTATGGCTAATAGTGTGGATAATGAGTCCTGTTTTCCAGCCCCTAAGAGGAGAGGCTGGACTGCTTTAGTGCGGGGTGGGAAAGCTCTGAAGGTTTGCCCAGCAGCGATGGAATCAGGTCCTGTAAAAAGGGAATCACAAAACCTCCACTGGGGGAGGAGGGTCATTATTCAAGATGCCAAGCTAGGACCTCAGAACTGGAACCCAAGTCAGAGTCAGGCGTGAAGCTGATTCAGCTCATTGCAGCCAGGGAATGGGGGACAAATGGCGGAGCTCACCCAGGCCAGCCAGGGCATGCGCTTGGCAACAGGAGTATTGGAGGATGTGATGGCACACTGTGTCCTCTAGGGGAAGCTCCAGTCACCACCACCACCACCACAGCCTCCCCCTGCACCGCCCCCCTCCCCACCACCTGTCTCTTTATACATCTCAGAGAGCCCCCATGCAGTGGGAGGGCAGGGGTGAGACTCCAGCTCTCCATCTTAACAAGCTCCAAAGTCACCTGTGCAGCACAGCCAAGCTGGATAACTGTGGTCTGGTCAGCCTCACCTAGGAATGGGGAGGTGGCGTCTCTTCCCTTCTCTGCATGAAACTTTGAGCTAGGACCTGGGAAGCCAGAATCCTAGGGTCGGGTTTCTAGGACCTGCCTGTGGAACTTCGGCATGTCACCATCCTCTCTGAGTCTTGGTCACTTTTTTTCTTAAGTGAGGGTCTAGAGCGTAGCTCTAGGACAAGCACTGGGGCATTAGCAATAATTCAGTGTCCTAGAAAGTGTGAGAAATTCAGTCTTCTTCCAGGTGGGGACCGCCTGGAGGTGGTGTCTAGGTGGAGGTCTCAGTGTGAGCCGGCAGGCATCTTTAAGCAGAACCGGCATATAGGCCATGGACACTTTGGTTTGACCAGCTGGGATTCAAAGAGCCACAGTCCAGTTCAAGGAGGAAGAGGCACCGACCAAGAAGCCTAGAATTGGGGAAAAGGCTCCAGACTCAAGGCAGCTCCGGAGCAGTGGTTCTCAAGGTGCCTCAGGCCAGCAGCCTCAGCATCACCTGGGGATGCAGGAGAAATGCAAGTTCTCGAGCCCAGGTTCAGACCAACTGAATCAGAAGCTCTCAGGTGGCAAGGAGCCCTCCAGGTGATTCGCAGGCTGAGGACCACTGCTTAGAGCAGCAGAGGCAGAAGCCGAGGCAGGCAGAGCTGGCGAGGCTGGGGGAAGGGCACGGGGAGACCTGGTGCCCAGCGCCGTCGACCCGATCGTTGGCTTAGAGACGCGAGAGGAACCTTACAGCCCACTGTTGGATGCAGGCTTCTGCTCCGGCTCTGGGGGAGCCCTGACCTGGACACTGGACCCCTAGTTCTTTGGGGTTCCAGGACCTGCAGCTGACCAGGGATGGGACTATCAGAGCCCTACCAGGGGCAGGGGAGTAGATGCCAACAACCAGTGACACCCCTGACCATACTCAGGAGGCGCCTCCTTCTTCCCAGCATCCCCATCCCCCACTCCCGGCTCCCCTTGCTGAGTCCTAATGGGCAGAAGTGGAGAATCAAGTTAAATGTTTCCAGAAGGTTCTGTGTCCAGCCATGTGCAGAGGGTGGTCCTGCCACATGGATGATATCTTCCTCACGGTCAAGAAGAATGATACACAGTGGACTGTGGAGTTACTCAACATGGTTTTCCAAGACCCCTTTTGTTGCCTGCTTGCACAACCAAGCAGAGACTCCCCTTTCTGAGCGGGCTGAGACGGTACCCTCGTCGTGATTGGTAGCAGTAAGCAAGAGGCAGGCAGGGGTCTATCAGGCCCCCGTCATGTGGGTTATTTGGCTGCTTAGGAGGACCCTTGTTAGTGATGGGGCTTTAAGCAGGGACTCCCCGTGTCTCTGAACCCTGCACTGTGGAATCCTTGAATGCTTTTTTCCCCCTAATAGGATGGATATGAAGTCCTAACTTTTGGGAAATGGTCAGTGGCCTTGAAAGCCCACATCATGGTGCTCTAGGCTAACGAGACCACCTGAGAAGGAATCGAGGAATTCCTAAGTGCCCTGTGGTCACTGGACGTATCCAAGGGCTCTGGGTCCAGAAAACGGGCTCTCAGATAGGCTAGCGCAGGTCAGTTGCCTATCCCTGCAGTCAGAGGAGAAGGGAAAGCCAGAGAAAATCCAGAGGTCAGAAAAAACTAACTAAATAATCACAAGAGCCATCACATTGCAGCCCACACGCCCTCCTGCTCCCCCGACCCCCATGACAGGAGCAGAGCTCCAAGTTAAAGCCTCCTAGACTGGGAAAAGGCAGTGTGGATAGAGATTATCTCACTCGTCAAGTTTTGCATTTTATTGTCTAGCTCATTCAATCTTGTCGACTGGCAATATCTCATTTCCCACTGTATTGATCTGTTTATTGGGTCTACCTCTAGTAGAGGGGAAACAGGAGGTAGAGAAGATACTTTCATCAACTGGTATGAAATAGTTATGTCCACATAATCAGCCAATACCAGCCCCCTCGTCTTTCATCCTTTGCTCCACAAGCCATGCTCAAGGTAAAGTAAATATTACCCTACCTCTCTCCTCTCTTCATCTCTTCACATCTCTCCATGTGGGACCTGGACCAGTGTGACTTCAAGGCAGAAAGGACCGAGGAAGATGGTCGATGTGGTAGGGTGCGCATGGAGGAGAAGACGGGGTCCCACCAGCAGAACAGGCGCCTGGCTCCCGCCTGCGTCTGCACACATGTTTGCAGGCACACACACAGCCATTAGCTGGCCAACGCCCCGTGGAAAAAGCCGATTCTCCGGTCGGGGTGGCTCTTTGACAATTGGCATGGCTCTCTATGCCCTCCCTATCCCTGGGAAACTTGGAAGAGGGGAAACTGGCTTTATGTCGATTCCTAAGAGGCTTTAAAAACAAAGTAGACCATCGACAGTCTTCTTTAAAAGCCTTTCTAAATCGTAAGAAACAAACCCTATTGTTAATTAAGAGCCAATATATTGGTTTACATAGAATGCTCTAACAATCTGTATATAATATGTTTATAGAACAAGAATAATTTCTCTGGTTTTGAATTGTCCAAAGGAATTTATGGCTGCTTATTTCTTTTATGACACATTAATTATAACTTTTTTGATGCTAAATCATTGGTCAGGAACCCTCCATCCCTTTATAAGATTTTTCCAAGAGAAATTTTTGTATTTTTGTACAATCTGCTTAAAAACAGCTTACAGAAGCATTTCGTAGCAAACACTTGGTAACTGCCAATACTCTTCTTTAGATTCTAATATAAACATGGTCAAAAAGTCTAGGCATGAGTTAGAAACAAATGAATATTAAAAATGCAAATGGCACAGCTGAGCTCAAGGGAAATGCTTCACAGGCAGACAAAAGTATCATCAAAAACGCTGTAGTGGTGTTATGAAATTTTAATTCATGATCAAAACATCTCCTACAAAGTCCCAATACTTCTTTCCAATATATCTTTCAAATTATAGAGGGACTGGGTGGATAACTTTTTAAATATCCCTTAAATTGCAAGTAGATGAACATTTGGCCCAAATACTTCAAAATTCCTACTCTTGGTAAGCTTGGGGATTCAGTGGGAAGAGTTACATCAGCACAGAGCCATTCTGCCTCTTAGATCTTACATCTTCTAGCAACCGGAATGTGTTTTGGGCACGCATTCCGGAGTTATGTTTAACAATCTGGAGACATCATCTCTATTCAGCCTCACAGCCTCTGGTGGAGATGAAGTGAATATTAAATAATCGAGATGGCCTGCCTTGAAATCTTGCTGAACCCAGGGAAAGCTCGGCATTAAGGTGACTTCTTTTTCTTTGAGACTGTATTTGCATCTTGTTTCAGAAATAATATGCTTTAAGCTTTTAAAATGAGCATTACTGGGTGCTAAAGGTTAGGGGCGACTTTGGCTATTAATGAAGTGTTAAAGGAAACTGTGGCTTAACTCTGAAAAGTAAGTTCCTTTGGCCTTATGCAGAAGAATGACCTGGGAACTCAAGCCCCAGGCACATCAAGTCAGCTCTCCAGCAATGTGTCCTAAAAGAGGAGACCATAAATATGATGGTTGCTGCCTCCCCCTAGGTCATTCTGGAGACCCAAATAAAGACTTGTACTTAGCAACTGGGTAGAAATTCTTCCCCAATATTGAAGACCCCTGAACACAGTGATTTGTTCATAGGAAGGCACATGATTCAGTTGGAAACAATCAGATACAGTAAGGATTCCACTGGAGCTTTTGTGAAAAAGTCTGTATTGGTTAGCTATTGCTGCAACAATGCTGTGTGACAAACAGCCCCAAGAGTGCAATGACTTACCACAACAAATATTTATTTTTCTTAACAAATATTTATTTTTCTTAACCACAACAGCTGAGGGAACGGAGAAGTCTTTGCTTCAAACTTCAGATTAAAATCAGGTTGCTTCATGTTTCTTCTTTCTGGAACTGATGGCTGCCCAGGGCATGTTCCTCTCGTGGCTGCTCACAGGCGTGCAGGAGCCAGGCCAGGTTATATAAGCACATTTAAAGCCTCTGCTTGCGTCATGGCTGCTTAAATCCCAAGCATTCCCCTGCTCAGTCACCTCGCAAAGGGCATAGGGCAGGGCTCCTCACTCTGGCACTATCGACAGTTGGGGGGGATCATTATTTGTGGTGGGGACTGTCATGTGACCGTAGGATATTTGGCTGCATCCTGGCCTCTACCCGCGAGATGCCAGGCGTGTCCCTCACCTCTAATTTGTGACAAAATGTCTCCAGACATTGCTAAATGTCCATGGTGGTGGGGGGGGAGAGGCAAAATGACCCCATTTGAGAACTACTGGCATAGATGTATAATTCTATAATATGGCGGGAGTGAAGAGTTTAGAAAAAACATCCAATCTACCGCAGAGACTTTCTATCTTTTAGGAGTGCATGCGAGAGGATGTAAATATTGGGGCCACCACAGCCATTTATGTGACTGTGAGCCAGAATAGAAAGAGGGAGATGTGTGGAGAGGAAGAGAGGGAGAGGGGGAGGGGGAGGGAGAGAGAATGAAATCAGGCCATTCGTGTCTTTTTGCTGGAGTCTTGATCAAGCCGTACCTGAAATCAGTAGTCAGTGCTATCCCTGGGCTTTTAAATTACATGAGGCAATACATTTTTTTTCTTAAGCCAGTTTATGTCATTACCTTGGCTTTTTGTCACTCATAATCAAGAATCCTTGGGGCATCTCAGACTGAGAAGGAAGAGAATTCACGATTACAACCTGCCAGGCTCTTGCTGCTTCTTTCAGGTGTGGGAGGGATGAGACCAGGAGGCTGGTTTGGGAAAGTTGGTCAAAGGTCCTTGCCTGCCAGCCTCAGAGGCTGGGTGGGACTTTGTCCTCTCCCCGCCACAGAAGGTTGATAGAATAAGCTTGTTCAGCATATCCGAAACTCCGAGCCTGACTTTTACAGCCAGGAGTATGTTGGAAATCACTCCCATTCTCATTGTCTCAGATGTCTCACTTCCATTGTAGTAAAACAGTGGAACAGATATTAGGAATGAAAATCCATAATCATCAGAAGAATGTGGATCCATGGCCCATAAAACTGATTTATAAAGAAAAACTTTCCAGGAAAACTTGATTGCTTTTATTGATAGAATGGCTAAATTAGAAGATGAAAGGATCACAGTAGAAGTCATAGATCTTATTTTGGTAATGCAGTTGATATATTATCTCACAAAATTTTGCTTGACAAATTAATTCAAATTGGGTTGGCGGAGGCACTGTCGGCACAGTTTGAGAGCTGGATGAGGGCTCGTAAAGCCGAGGTAATGACAAACGGTCATGGATGTGGCTGCTACGAGCCGCTTGGTGTGTGGCTGGAGGGCTGATCTGGGCTCTGGCTTAATCTCTTAATGCCTTATTGGGAAGAAGGGCCTGGCATATGCAAGGAGGTCAGCCTTGGCTGCTGGGTCACCTGACCGTGGGACTGGCAGTCATTGGGACTAAAGGAAGGACACAGAGGCGGAATTGTACAGACTGAGCCTCCTTAGGTTTAAGCCTTGTGGGAGATATCAGCAAACTGAGCTCACAGTGGGGCTGCTGGACAAGCTGGAAATCTTGGCTAGAGTGGTTGGAGACTGGAACATGCTTAAAATGGTAATTATTTCTCTGCATTGGGGGAGCCATATGTACTGATACAAAAGCACAAATCCAAAGGTTTATAATAGGGCCAGGTGGAGAGATGACAGAGAGCAAAACTGAAGAGTACATGACCCATAGAGCAATGAAAATAAATGAAAATCATCAACCCGTGTGACCCTCTTAACCATGATGCTGAGCAAAAGAAGACATTCAACCTAATTCCTTTTACACAGTTCCCAAACTACAGGCAGAACTCTGTAGTTTGGAGATACACACATACCTGGTAAAAATATAATGAAACCCAAGAAAATGTTGATCACAAGCCTCAAGACAGTGGCAAGCAACCTCCAGATGCTGGGTTTGGGAGGGAACTATGGATTTTCTGGAGGGTGCCAACAGGGTTCCATTCCTTGACCTGGGTCTTGGTTATATAGATGTTGCCTTTATAATTACTCTTGAAACTGGACGTATATTTTATGTCCTCTTCTGAATATATGAGCTATACCCCAATGAAAACAGGAAAGAAAAAAGAACTTAGGACCCATTCAAAGAGGGAAATCACTAGTAAGCTCCAGCAGCTTGTTGCCATACGGGAAAGGGACCAAAGTCATCAGACCATACATTTAAAAGAAGAAAGAAATGTGGATTTTTAAAAACATGAAGTCGGCTGGTAACTAATGCCAAATTTATGGAGGCACTGTGCAAGCCAAAAACATGGGCCAAATAAAACGGTCTAAAGGCAAGATTTGGTCTCTGACTACGAACTTGTGACCTCTGCCCCAGTCCGAGGGGTGGGAAGGAGGGAAAGATTCCCACCTTCTACATTTAGCAGTGTTGCTCTGCTTTTTGTCAGGGGTGCCTGATGATAATACAACTTAGTGGGTCTTTACTATGCACTTCCCCAACATTTCAGGCTTTATTCTCACAACGATTCTATTTCATCTAATACTCAGAAATTTTATGTAATTTGCCCAGCATTTTATGGCTAGCAGGTGAGAGGTCTATGTTTAAACCTAGGTGAGATTAATTGCAAACCTGTGCCATCACGGATCTTGCCAAGGGCCTATGAATAGGCAGCCAGCCAGGGGCCTCTTTTCTGTCCTCTGCCCATGGCAGACATCATTAATCGATCAGTGATCCTTCCTGCTAAACTAAGACCTATCTTCCAATGTGTTTCACCCCAGCCCTCTAGGAGCCCACTCTTAATTGATTGAGTTGGCAATTAAGATGAAATAAATTTACTCTCCTGACATCCTGCCATACTGCTCCCCTGGTGGTTTGGGGGCTGGGGTGCACGATTCTGAAAGGGTGTTGCTGGAAGCGTATTGTCGGCCACTGTACAGCACTTTCAGCCAGGCTCCTCTTTGGTAAAGAACTGGTCGATCCAAGTTTCTCTTGCTGGAATGAGTTCTTTCTGCTATTGACTCTGGCCTCACTGCATCTGCTCAGAAGCATGATGCTGGCTGAGCGCCCTCCTGAGCCTGACATGCCTCTCCTCCAAGATCCTCGGTGCACAGCAATCACCTTGAAAGCTGCTTCTCTGACGAAACCATTGGAAAGAAGAGCATTACGAACGGTGACTAAATGAGGTGTTAAATGATCTTCAGGAAAAGGGAAGGAGGATGATGTATGTGACATCAGGAGGTTGGAAAGGAAAAGAGAAAGGAGATGAAACATGCTAACTGGGTCAAAGAGACACCACAAGAGGGGTCGTTCCAGGAAGCTGCAGACCAGCAGAGCCCGATGGAGCCTCCGGGAGCACATCCAAGGGCAAGGATGCTCCTTCCATCTCTCCGCAGGGACCTCAGTATGACATGAATAAGCCGTGGTGAGGAGTGGAGAGCGCAAGCCTTGGGCTTAGACTCCCTGGCTTCACAACCCAGCTCTGTTATAGTCTGGCTACATGACCTCAGGCAAATTTCTTAACCTCTTCTCTGTAACATGGAGGTAACAGCAGGGCCTATGTCATAGAGTTCTTGTCAGGATTACAGGAGAAAATGCGTGCAAAAGTGTACGTGTCTGATGCCTGGCAAGAAGCAAGGGCTCAAAAAATTTATATTAATATATATAGCATTAATATAATCATCTATATACATTTATATATTTGTATAGAATCCTCATATCTAATATCGTGACAAGTAACGTGCTATAAGACCTACGTTTCTAAGAGCTCCAGTAGGTAAAATTGACTCCTCACGAAGTTAGATTTATACAGACATTTTGGTTCTGGTCTGTCAATTTAAAGGACAGCACAGCAGCTTTTATAAAGAAATATTGCCTGATAGCTGCCATGGGAGATAACGCGTCTCAGCAGATGCTGGGGCCCTGTGCTCACCCCGTGCTGTAAGGGGTGGACGCTTCTTTATACCGGAATGGTAACTGTGAGTGACAGTTTCCTGCTTTGTGTATCTCTTATTAATAGTTGAAGGAGTTGTTTGAAATCAGGTCTTTATAAAGAGAGAAGGATTCATTGAGAACAAAACTGACCTCATTCACAGAAGTGCATGGACAATATCCTGATGGTTTGCTGAGGTCAGCCGAGGCCTCAGGACATTGTCACTGGTTAAGGGGGTAATTACTTACCTGCTGGCTGTAGCTGAGCATCCAGGGGTGGAATCAGGACCTAGAGCTGAGCAGGCTATTCAAGTGAAGGTCAAGGCAGAGGGCGGTGGCAGGGGGCAGCAGCCAGACATAAGGCTATGGGAAGGGACCAGGACACAGGCAAGTGCAGGATGGAGAGTTCCCACAGCTGATGGTGTGTCCCCATCAGGCTATCTGATGGTTGTCTTGCCCTTTGCCGTGGGGAGAGAATATGTGATTGTGGTGGGGGTGGGTGGTCAGGGAGAGAAGGCTGCTAGTGAGGAAACTGAACCAGCTCAGGCAACAAACATCATGGCTGGCTGGCTGGCTGGACAGATGGATGGACAGATACGTAGATGAGATAACTAGAGATAGATTGTAGGTAGCTAGACAATAGATAAATAGCTGATGGATAGTTAAGAAGTTAATAGATGGTCTGTTAGTTTTCTATTGCTGCTGTAAGAAATGACTATAAACTCTGTGGCTTAAAACAATGTAAATCTTTAATGTTCTGGTGCTGTAGGTCAAATGTCTGGTGGACCAGGCTGGTTTCTCTGCTCTGGGTTTTACAAGGATGAAGTCAATGTGTTGCCCAGCTGCGTCCCTTCCTAGAGGCTCTGGGGAAGCATCTGCTTCCTCAGGCTCGTTCAGTTCCTTGTGGCTGTGGGATTGAGATGCCCGTTTCCTTACTGGCCAGCAGCAGGGCCAAGCCTTTGCTCCTGGAAGCTGCCTACATTCCCTCTAATGCTTTCCATGAGACCCTCTCCAGGAATGGAGGGTCAAGTCCCTCCCATGCTTTGACTCTCTTTGACTCCCCCTTCTCCTTCATCTTTCCTGCTTCTTCTTCTGCCACATCTGTCTGACTCTTCTGCTGTCCTTTTCTGCTTTTAAGAGCTCATGTGATTATACTGGGGCCACGCAAGTAATCCAGAATAACCTTCCTATTTAAGGGCAGCTGATTAGTAACTTTAATTACACACACAAATTACCTTCACAGTAGTACCAGTGTTTGAATAACCAAGGGACAGAAACCTTGGGGGGACATCTTTAGAATTCTACCTACCACAGGTGGATGGATGGATGGATGGATGGATGGAGAGGTAGAATATTGATAGTTAATATAAAGATGAATGGATATATAGCTAGCTGGATGATAGGTAGCTACATAGGTAGGTAGATAATAGATAAATGGACAGGTGGACAGATGGATAGATAGCAATGATTAGGTAGTTACATACCAGATCATAGTAGTTGTACAGTGACCAGCTCCTCCATGAAGAGGGTTTGAGTAAAGTCCTTGTTTAGGAGAAGGTGTGATGACATCATCATGGTCTGTACCTGTTCTTTTTCCTTCCTCATGGTTTTATATTTCTGACCCACTTCTATTCCATCACTTACCATATCGCCTCCTGGTATTGTGATGTTCTACATTTGGAACTGATATTAAGATTTGGGAAGATGTCCCAGTTTTTAAAAGCAATTGTCCCATGTTCCATTTCTGTCTGTTTATTCTTAGCCCACTCAAATTATTTATTGAGCAACTACATTTTGGTGGGCATTGTGAGACATACTAGTGTTGCAGAGATGACAAGAGACATGGTTCAGCCTTCACAGAGCCTCACTGAGTGGAAGAGATGGAGATGTGAACTGATAATGCTGATATTGGGTGACAACAGCTATGAAAGGCAGAAATACAAATGAAACTCATTGCATGGGCACTTAGCCCTTGGGAGTCTGGGAAAACTTCCTGGAGGAAGCAACAAGTAATCAGAAACCCCAAAGATGAGTAGGGATTAGTCACGTGAAGGAAGCGGCTGCCTTGAACACTGAAACCTCATCAACTCTAATTCAGTTCTGCTAGTTATTTCTGTTCCTAATTGCTACTGCACAGATCTATACATACATTGCACATTTAGGATGTGTTGATGCTTTCAAATGCAAATGTGTTCTACAAAAATGTCTTCTGCTTGTATAGCTCTGACAGCAAAAGTTCTCAGTAACTTTGGCAAAGATATGGGCTTTGTAAGTGTTGTTTGAATTTTATTTTATTTGCTATTTAGGTGGGAAAAGGATTCGGCATTTGTCAGGCTCTGGAGGCTACTGGGAACACTCCTCTCCATTACAGAGAGGCTCTTGTTCTCTGTCTGCCACTGTTGTGTTCCTGGACTACAGAGGCTGCTGGTAAAACTATACTTGCAGGAGAAAATGCTGAAGCAACAGAGATTTTTTGTAGTTTTTCTCTGCTTCCTACGTGTGGGAGGCAGAACTTAAGGAACTAGGAAAACAAAGGGACTCAGCTCCTGCCCCTTCTCTTTCCTATCCCCCAAGCTCCAGATCCTAACCACTTCCTACCATACCGCAGCTGTCCCCCCACCGTCAGAGCTCCAATGGCTTCCAGGGAGAGTGGACCCTGAGGGGGGAACTGGGTTGGTGGGAAACCATCTCTTTCCCCAGATGCAGAGATCTAGGTTCTTGTTTGTGTGTGAGACGTTGCATAAAGCACTCGCTTCTCCGCACTTCTTTGTCCTACTTCTTACAGTGAAGGACTGAGCTCAAATAACGTGTAAGGCAGGGGGCTGGTGCTGTTGTTAAGAGCACTCGTTTTTAGAGTTCATGTTTGAATCACAGCTCTGTTCCTTGCTGATGATGTTGCCTTAAAAGACGTTGCTTAACCTCAAAACCACAGTTTTCTCATCTGTAAAATGGAGGCAATTTTATACTTTCCAGGACCCAAGAAAATAACATGCATCAAGTAATTACTCCAGAGCTTAATGAAACCCTTGTAGTTTTAAATCTTTATTGTTTTAATTATTTTCAACTGTTTTGTGGCTCTGATTCTCTAATACAGCCTCTTGCTCTAAAGAAGTGCCCAGGAAATATTTTATTGACCATGGAGAAATGGAGAACCTTTGTTGGCAGTTGAATGAATGTAAAACATGAGGGGGCTTTTAGAGGAGCTAATAACAACCAAACACTGAATGTATTTTAGAGGCTTGATTTCTGATCTTATTAACCTGAGCTGCAAATTAAAATGAGATATGAATCTGGTATTTTCTAATTTTGACAATGAATTTTAAAGAAGGGAGAGGCAAGGCTTAATATTATTTTTCCAAAAGAATTTAGACCATCAAAATTATGCCCGTGTGTTTCTTATCAGAAGTGAAATGTTAGTAATTTTATAAAGGAGACATAAAATATGTCCATAGAAAATGAGTGCATGTTCTGGTAGTGATGAAAAAGGTGTTTTGGGGGAAGGCAAGATGGCACCTAGAGTATACTGCTAAGCTGAAGGGGTGCTTGTGAAGAGATTAAAGGTAGAAGAGGAGAGAAATGACTGACAGGCGATGCGGGAGGGAGAAGGGTCAAGATGGCGGCATGAGCCTTAAAGAGAAGGAGGGACTTTTATCTTTGAAAGAAAAGAAAAGAGTGAGACTGAGTATAAATATGGAGGAGGGAAATGGGGGCATCCTTTAGTCTTTGGTGGATTGAGGGGAGATTATTTCCTAAGAGAAAGGAATTTGGGATGGGATTGGCCAAGGATTAGAGGAGAGAGGTCAAGTTTATATGTCATCGGAACTGAAAAATGTGGCAAACCAGAGATGAATAGACTTTTAAATTTATTCTTTCAACTATTAGTTATTGAGTTTCTATGGTGTTCTGGGCCTTCTGTTGGGCCTTAGAGAGAGAGTGGTGGATGAAAGACAGGGTTCCCTCATTTAGTGGAGTTTATTAAAGGAAGCTCGTATGTTTAGCCTGTCAATGAGAAGACCCAGAGAGAAAACCATGGTTATATTCAAATATTTGAAGGGTTGCCAAGAATATATTGGGTGAGGAGAGACGTCTTTACTGTGTGTTTCTGAGAGACAGAAGTAAGACCCATGGGTAGAATTTACAGGAAGCAAGATTTTGATTCATAGTAAGGAAGAAAGGGCTGCCTTGGGAGGGAGTGCGTTCCCCGTCGTTCTGAGGATGTTCAAGCAGAGAACAGGGAGCCATTGGCCATGACTGGCAGAGATGATTCAGATACTGAAAATCAGGTTGCAGTAGGTGAGCTTGAATGAGTCCATGAATCCCTGGGTGGCATCACACAATGTCACTTTCAGAGATGATTGCATAGATTCTGATCACCCCCTATATTAGTCAGCCAAAGGGGTGCTGATGCAAAATACCATAAATCTGTTGGCTTTTATAAAGGGTATTTATCTGGGGCAGAAGCCCACAGTCACCAGGCCATAAAACATGTTACTTCCCTCACCAAAGTCTGTTGCCACGTGTTGGGGCAGGATGGCTGCCGACGTCTGCCAGGGTTCAGGCTTCCTGGGTTCCTCTCTTCCCGGGGCTCTTTTCTCTTTGGGCTCAGCTGCTGTGCTCTCTGCTCACTCCACAAGGCCAACTGTAGACTATCAGGCAAAGGACTCTGTCTCTCTTCCGGGGGCTTCTGCCGTGTCTAAGGAGCCGTCTCTATTCTTCTGTGTCCTTCTCCTGTGTGTTCACTTGCTGAGCTCCAGCTCAAAACTCCCAACTCTGTCCTTTGCCATGTCTTTTCTCTGTGAGTCCCCACCTACCAAGGGGCGGGGACTCGATGCGCTACTGATGTGGCCCAATCAAAGTCCTAATCATAATTTAATCAATTAAAGTGATACTTCTGACAGAACAGTTTACAAACAAAATCCAATAACTATTTTTGGAATTCATAAACAATATCAAACTGCCATACCCCCCATCCAACTATCATCAGTGTTCATTTACTCTACTTTAAGGGGTGGGAGGAAGGTACAAATCTATTTTCCTTAGAGTAACTACTCTTCTATTTTCTTGTGATTAAGACATTTATTTAAAACCAGTCTTGCTAGTAAAAAGACATATAATCACCAGTTCTCTTCAGCCCCTGTCATGACAGATTAGCATTAATAATTTAGAGAGTAGCAGCATTAAATGTAATTACAAACTGTCAGAAAGATACAAGAAATATGACATAGCTCATAGCTTCTTTTCAGACCTCAAATATTGTTTGAGGGGGAAAATAATTACATTTTCCTGTTCATTTCCTAATACAAATAACTTAGGATATCTCATAAATTTAAGAAATTTGCAATTAATTCATTGAAAACGAATGTCAGGTTAAAAAAAAAAAATCTTCGGTTGCAAACTTCCCGGTGGAATGATTCCTTGGGGCGTGTGCCCAAGGGCCTTGTCGGGGAGGGTTTTTAATACGCTAACATTGCAAGAGGAATAAATCAACTAGCGTTTAAAGATACAAATTCTCTAGACTTCCTTTAGTTGCATGTGTGTTTAATACTTTTCCTCTTGGTCTATTTAAATACTACAACATCTTGATTTAGTACATCTCCCTACAAATTTACAATCTGAAATATCAGAACCTAGTAAAATTCCTCCCTATGACTTTTTTTGGATTGATAAACTTTATTTTTAGAGAAGTTTTATATCACAGGAAAGTTACATCAAGCGTATAATGTAAACTATAGACTTCCCTATGAGCTTTTGTTCTACTCCAGCCTACTTTGTTATCTCTCTCCTAGAGTAGTGTTTCTTTTTATATGAAAAATGAGGAAGATGTCAGTAGCCATACCTTAATCAACTTTACAAGGCTTCTTCCACGCGTCCCATCTTTCTGCTCTCTTTTCCTCTTCTCTGTCAAATCTACCCAAGGAGAAAGGATAGAAAAAGAGACTGTCACCTCTACGCTGACTGTTTTTTTCCAGTGAAACGGGGGGAAACACATTCTTTTCCTGTTTTGAAGTACCGTTCACTACAAATTAGACACTAAATTCCTGCATTTAAAATTTAAAACTCATGCAGTTGAACATATGTATCAGACACATAGCTTGTGATGTCATGTCATCTTATATTTTGTTGTTTTGTGAAAACATAAAAATTCTTAAAAAAGAATTGTGCAGAATAAGCTGATCTCAGGAGCAGATGGCAAGTGGCTCACAAGTCCAGGCAGAGTGGGATGGGGTGTGGGACTGCTGTCCATGACCGCTTCTCCTTCGCAGTGCCTGGCATACTGCGATACGCAGAAGGCCCGGAGCAGGCCAGAGACATCATTTGGAAAACAAGGGAGGGAGGGAGAGGAGAAGGAAGAGTGTTATTCTGAACATTAGTATTTGTTAGCTTTAATATTTGTTAGCCCTAAAAAGCTGCCATTTGATCTAGAATGTTCTTTAGGTAGAAGGCTGTCTGGGTTGGTCTACATGCTATCATTTGAAGTTATAATCATGTCAAATGATTGCAACCTTGAGTCAACATTTTTTTGAAACAGGAACTACTTTGACTCATGGGTCTTTGCCATAGCAAGCTCATACATCCTAGTTCTTTCTCTTATTCTCTCTTTGGCTCCTCTCTGGGGAAGTATTTACCCCTCTTATGAAAT
The DNA here is from genome assembly GCA_029593785.1 of Cabassous unicinctus. Classification (NCBI taxonomy): domain Eukaryota; kingdom Metazoa; phylum Chordata; class Mammalia; order Cingulata; family Chlamyphoridae; genus Cabassous; species Cabassous unicinctus. The sequence continues at coordinate 86,358 of JAQZBX010000027.1, forward strand.
AATTTATAATGCTAGGGCTGCACTAGATCCTTTGAGGGGAGCGTTTATACTGTATCCTTCCTATAAAAACTTTTCTATTGACATAGACGTATATATCGTCAAGCAAAATCACGTCACCCTTTCTAAAGGCCTCATATACACAGCTCCCCATGAAGCAAGTCTTTTCAAATACTTCTTAATGCTTGTTTAATATAAGAGCCATTCATACCCATTATAGAAAAATTAGGGAAATTAAAAATTCACTGTCCAGTGATAACTGCAATTATAATGCTGGTGTCTATCTTTACAAATTTTTATGCATTGTACATTGTTATTTGGGACCAGCTTTGTTCTATCAATAGTATATAATAGCTGTCTTGTCAATAAATATGCTGCTCTATCACCATTTTTAATCACTGCAGAGTATTCATCGTGTGGCTTAGCTGGATCCGTTTTCATTTTCACGTGTCCTAATGTCGAACATTTAGATGATTTCTACTCTGTTGCCATAAAGAATTCTGTGATGGATGTCCTTGTTGTCACCCCTGCATTCACATAAGACTCTCTCAAACAGAGCCCCAGGTGTCCTCAAAGCCTTTCAGGGAGTAGCTGCTCTCTTGGCTGGACATGGGACCAAACCCAGTGCTTGGTGCTGGGTTGGTATAGTCTGACCAAATAAAAGGTGAACCCAAAGGATGAGGCTGTGGGCAAAGGAGGGGCCCCAGGACATTTCACTTTCCCTGCCTGGCATGTTCACCTTCTGTTATTTCTGCTTCCCTTCCCAAGGAAAACCATGGATTTCCGCAGCCACGATTCCAGGGGTGGAAATTGCACTTATCCCGACAAGTTTTTAGCCTTGTTGAAAACATGTATCAAAAATTGGAAATAAAACCAAAGGATTTCTGTCCATCCTGTCAACATCATGCTACAGCACTGATTAACAAACCCACCCAAAGTCTATCACTCTGGGATAGAACTTGGCAAACTTTTTTGTCAAGGGCCAGATAACAAATATCTTAGACTTTGCAGGCCATACAGTCTGTGTCTGTTGTAGTGTGAAAGCAGCCATAGTCAGCACATAAAAAGCCTGCATGGCTGTGCTCCAGTACAATTTTGTTTACAGAAACACTGGGCGGGTAAGATTCAGCCCACAGGCCACGGTTTACCAGCACCATTCTAGGGGAACACAACGTTGACTTGCTATTGACTTCTGACGAGGTAAAAATTGCTTTTGTCTGGTAGAGATGCAAATGATTTATTATGTTCACCAGAAAAGTTACCCCAATTGTTATAATTTAATTGCCATGTAAGACACTGGTTTAGAATGTAACTTGGCAATCTTTCTCCAGCAACAAGCTAGGTGTCTGTCTGCCTCTCTGTACCTATCTATCTCTCTATCTTTCTCTATCATCTATCTATCTATCATCTATCTATCTATCTATCTATCTATCTATCTATCTATCTATCTACCTACCTACCTACCTACCTATGTATCTATCTATCTATGTATCTATCTATCTATGTATCTATCTATCTAATCTTCTAATCATCTATCAATCACTTATCTATGTAGATATCTACCTATCAATCTAACTCTCTCCTATCTCTCCATCTCTTTACCTCTGTCTCTGTCTCTCTGTCTCTCTGTCTCCCTGTATTCTCCTTTGAACTAGCTTTGCCATCCTGGATCCCTCACTGATAGGTTAATAACACGTTGACACATGCTTTCTATTTATTTATATGAGAATTATGGTTTTAATTTTTTGAAAATTATACTTTGATTGCCTGAACTCCATGGACAAGACAATTCCTAAGAAAAGGGTTGGGAAGGAGCATGATCTCAGAAGGTCAGCTTAGCCTTGCACCTGCTGCTTTCTGCAAACAAATCTGCCTGGCTTTCTGTTTGCTTGTCCCTTGCTGTGACCAGATAACTTACTCCTCCCACAGCATCATCCTTTGTCCCCCAAGAAGGGCCACTCTTCAAGGACAGGACATCCGCACTGATAGAGAAGTAGTCTCTTTCTAAACATTTGTGACAGTTCTGCTAATTCACGCTGCGGCCCGTGGGATAGTTCCATTAGCAACTCGCTTAGGGAGAGTAACACATTGAGGCTAGAAAATTAAAAAAAAGAAGAGAGTCTTCACACTTTTTTTTCCTGTTAAGATTCCATCCTGAAAACAGAACCAAACGTGTTAATCCTCTTGGATTTAGCAGAGAGCCTGGTACTCGAGAGCGCGCTGCCGCGTGCTCAGCTTTAGAGGTTCTCTTTCCCTCCCAGGGGCTCAACATCTGCCTCCCGTCTCAGCAGCCTCTTTGCCCTAACCTTTGCCTTTTGTTTTCTTTTCAGAACTGCTTAACGGCCACTAAGTCAGGTTAGGGTTCTCCACTCTTTACAAAGCCAGCTGTGGGGCATGCATGCCCCTGTTTATGCAGGAGGAATCTGAGAGCTCAACGCTGTACGACCTTGCTCGAGGTCACACAGCTGGAAGACGGCAGAGCTAGGGTTTTACCCCAGTTCTGCGCAGCCCCCAAAGCCGCGCTCTTAGCCAGTACTGTGCTGCCACCCCGCTCCCACTCCTAGACCTTTTGTCCGTGCCTGTCTGCAGGCTTCCTTCCTGGCCTTTACCACGGGGCGGGTAGGGTTATACCAATGCTGATATTTTAGCGCTAACGCTGCAACTAGTACCTAACATCGACTGAGCATGTGCTGGGTTCTAAGAACTATAATAATAGGGATAGCCTAGAATCTGTCACCTAAACAGGGACACTTAATAAACAAGTTTATTGGGGTTTCATTGACAAGCGATTAACTATACATGTGTAATGGTAGGAGGTAGTGTGAGCTCCTGAGGACAGTAATTAGTCACATTAGGTCAAGTGCCTAATATTTGGTCGGTGGGGCATCCAAAAGCTGTTTGTTGAGGGAAATTGAGATAAAAAATATTTTCATACTAAAGAACATTTGGGGCCCCTTAGAGATGAATGTTGTAGAAACTGCCATAAAGTAATGTTACCTTTTCCATAATGTGATTGTACCATTGTCTCTCTTTTACTAAGTCTTAAACTATACACGCTAAAGTATACAATCTGATAGAACGTGACCTAAGTATTCATCCACAAAGTCATAACCACAATCAAGATAATGAACGTTTCTATCACCCTCCCTCCCTCAAGAAAACAAACTTCCTCCCGCCTCTTTGTAATCCCACCCCACCACCACCCTTCTCCCTGGCAACCACCCATCTGCTTTCTGTCACTATAGGTTAATTTGCATTTTCTAGAATTTTATATAAAGGACATTCTATAGTATTTCCTCTTTTTGCCTGGCTTTATTCACTTTGTTTGTTGTGTGTAACAATAATTCATTCCTTTAAGTCATATTCCATTGTATGGATATGCTAGTTTATTCATCCACCCACCCGCTCATGAGCATTGTGTAGTTTTCAGATTTTGAATATTCAAATAAAGGTGGCTTGTGAACTCGGGAATATTATACCTGAGCCCAGGCTTATCAGCAATGCTTGTGCACTGCCCTCCCTCCAAAAAACATCTATGGAAAGGCTTAGAATTAGGTGGCGTTATCCGCTAGACCCAGTTTCCAGTAGCCTCTGCATCAGCCCTGAACACTGGGGCCTCTGAGGGCCAGCTCCCTGCTTGTCCGCTTCTCCACTGAGTCCCTGAGGTTCTGGGCTCCATTTCCTCTCCCTCTCTTCCACCCCCTGCTGTCTGCCTAGTTCTCTTGCCTGTTTCCCTCTAGACTGAGATGCAGCCTAGAGTCCCTCTGCTCCTCTTCTCTGATCTCCAATCTGGCATCCTCTGAGGGACCCTGATTGAAACCCGGAGGGGCTGTGCTGTGCCCACTGGGCCCTGGACCCTCCCTTGCTGTGCCTCCCCTGAGCCCATTCACCAGCCAGCTCTGCCTCCCCCCCCTCTGCCAGTCCTTCTGGTGCCCTCCCCCAGCCCAGTATGCTTCATCCCTATTTTGACACCCAGTCTGTTGTCAAAGAAGGTCTTGCCTGCCACGTAAAGCTGTTCCCAGAGAGGAGGCTTCCTTGGTGTCGACCAGGCTCCCTACCTGCGTTCAGTCCAGCCACGCTGGAGAAAGAGCCACACAAGCCAGCAGATTGATTCAAAGCCACAAGCTGGTTCCACATGCTTTAGCCCTTTTCCTCCACGCTTCCCCTGCCTCCCACCATCATGCAGGTTACCCCTTCGTGCTTCTGCCCATCACTCTCCAGAGGCCACCCAAGGTGGCCTCCTCTTTGTTCCCCTATCTCTGGTCAGGCAAGGATATGCTTTTGTTCCCTTATCTTGCCTTGTTCAGGAATGTTATCTATGTGCAGGTCTAATTTGTTTCTTCACCTCCTTCATCTCCCCAGGACCTTCACTCCACTGCTTTCTTCCCAAGGTCAATTCTAGTGGCCTCTCTCAGGAATTTGCTCCTTATCGATGTAGCAGGGATGCATTTTATTCCACAAAACCACAGGGCTAGAAATGCCACATTCTTTTCCTTCTCTAAATCAGATTTAGTCTTCAATAGCAGAAACTTCCATCTCAGTGCTTACTAGAGCTCCTTCCACTCCTACCCTACCCAACAGGTTCATGCAAAGGCCCTGGGTGTCCCATCCAGTGAAGCACTTTTAGGAAAAGATCTATTGGTCTTTGGTCTACACAGGTGACCGTGTATAGGATCATTGTCTTACCCCTGTTGTTCTCTCACGAAAAATCTTGAGGTTTTCTCTGCTGAGGTTGGGCACCACGGTTCTCAAGGCCAAGGGAGCTCTCGCTGTTCACTTACCCACCCTCGCCCCTGACCCACCGGG
>JAQZBX010000027.1:91260-124913 GCA_029593785.1 Cabassous unicinctus
AAAAAAAAAAAGCCTAGGAAGGAAGTTATCTAGTTATCTCCTCTGCCTGGGTAGTTTGCCTTTGACTGTGGCACACAAAAACACACCTGGCTACTCTCCTGAGCTCGGGAAAGAAAACCAACCTGGAGTAGGGAGAACAAAATACAAGTTCATACTAGCGTTATCCTGCCATTTATTAACTGTGTGGCTTTGGGCAAGTCTTAATTTCTTCATCTATTTCCTGGGAATCATAAAAATATTTGCCTTCCTATTTCTAAGGGTTAAGTTGAGGGTTAAATGAATTAATATACATATAAATGCTTAGAACAGTGCTATACAAGTGTTAACTATTGTTATTATTAATTAACTTTCCTGTCTTTGGCATGTTTTCTCTATTTTCAGTTTTATAGTAAAGTCACATCTTACATGGACGTTCCAAAGTCAGCATTTAACGTGAATGTCTTCTAAAGCCAAGTTTACCTCCAAATGCCAATGGAGACTCACTGTCATTTCTTGCTAAATTCAACACAGCTAGTTTTCCTGCCAGCATTAAATCTGTCTGTATTGTCTTGGGTTGCACTCCAGATGAAGGAGTTGCTTGAAGATCCTATATGCCTCTCAGAGTCACTCTGGAGCACGCATTCATTTAGAGAAAAATTGCAGAATCATCTACACTGTAATTTCTTCCCTCGCTGTCTTTGTTGAGTGCATATAGTTGAATTTCTATAAGTTAAGCTTTGAATATAAGGTTCTTGAAAGTCCATTCCATCCTAAGCAGAGCCAGGATGGGAAAAGCCCCTTTTTATTTTGGGGGTCTTCACTATCCAATTGCCCACACAGGGCAGGAAAGGAAAAGTCCAGAGGGGCCCTGTAGCAGTTTGGCAGTTTGATATAGTTATGGATTCCAAAAATAGGTATTGGATTATGCTTGTTAACTGGTCTGTTCCTCTGGGCATGATTGAGTTATGATTAGGGATTTGATTGGGCCATGTCAGTAGGGTGTTGAGTCCCTGTCCCTTGGTGGGTGGGGACTCAGAGATAACACTACATGGCAGAGCAGAGGAGTGAGTTGGAGTTTTGAGTTGGAGTTTTGAGTTGGAGTTTTGAGTTGGAGTCTTGAGCTGGAGCCCCGGGAAGTACGCATACAGAGGAGCTTGGTCATGAGGAAGGAGAGAAGGCCCCGGGGAAAAGAGACAAGCCATTTGCCTGACAGTTCACAGCTGGTCTTGTGGAGAGAGGCAAAGCCTAGAGAGCCTCATAGTCTGCAGTTGACCTTGTGGAGGAACCAGAGGAGCTAAGCCCGGAGAGAAATGGAGCCCCGGGAAGAGAGGAACCCAAGAAGCCTGAACCCTGGTAAACATAGACAGCTGTCTTGCTCCAACACGTGGCAACAGACTTTGGTGAAGGAAGAAACTTATGACTGGTAACTGTAAGCATCTACCCCCAATAAATACCTTTTATAGAAGTCAACAGATTTCTGGTATTTTGCATCAGTACCCCTTTGGATGACTAATACAGGCCCCCTTTGCCAGCCTCATGATATTCACAAAAGCAGATCATGTTGATCCTTCCTAGGAGATGTTGGCAACCAAATGGGCTCATGGAAGCCTCCTCTCCCTCCTCACAGTCGCTGGGGGATACTCTGGGCTCTGTCCCCTGGGCAGTGAACGAATGTATTAGGCTTCTATGGGGAAGCTTTTCATCCCCTAGAGGCTACACAAGCATCCCTCAAGTGCATGTGGCTGCCAAGCCTATAGTGTGTGCTCACATCAAGATAGACTCTTCTAACAGAGCTGCTGTGGCACATGACGAAGCTGTTGCATGCACTTGAAGAGGGGAAAGGTGAAAACTAAGAGAACAACAGTGGCGTCATTGTCCCAAGATTTTGGTTTTCTCCCACCATTGTCACTCATCAGCTGGGTGGTCTCAGGGGAGTCCCTGCTCTCCCTGAGGCTCATTTTCTCACCTGTACGATGAAGGGGTGGCATGCAATGATTTTGCACCTTCTCCCCAGCTCTGTCATTCTGTTTTCTGTGATTCCACTCGATCATTGAAAACGCTTCTCTTAAACCTTGTAGCAGACATGGCTTTGAGGACTGTCTCTTGAGAAAGCTGCCTGGTGGAGGTCAGTTTCCTTTGGGGGCCCACTCTGGCTCTAATCTTTATTCATGTCACCGTGTGGGGTTGGTTCCGTCCCCCTTCTCAGAAAGATTGCTTCAAGCACAGGCATGTCACCCAAGACGGTCCGATGGGGACACTCCTGGGACTTTGGATGGAGCTAATGGAAAAAAGGAATGCTCTGTCCTCTAGCGTTAGTGAGCCAGTAAGGATTCAAGCCTGGGGTTGGTGGTGGCCATCTCTGACATATCATGGAGAGAGCAAACAGAGACACACACAAACCCAGAGAGACGGACAGACAGGCACACTCACAGAAATAGTGACTGTGCTGCTGACATTGGGCTCCTGGCTTTTCCTTCTGCACTTTACAGTCACGGAAGCCACTAAATGCCCATTTTGCTTAAACTATTTTGAATCAGGATTCTGTTACTTGCAACTGAACAATTCCCAACTAATATGAGTGATGTTTTCATTGTAATATTGGACAGAAGAATCTACATTCCTCCAGGATGGCATGGGCTGAAGCTTGAAAGTGAGAGAAGGAGGTGTGATTTTTACACAGCAGATGGTAACCTGGAAATCACTGTGCTGCATATTTCACATATTATTATCTTCATTTCAGAGGAGGAAACTGGAGGACAGAGAGGCTCAGGACATGTCTGAGGGCATACAGGAGGTGGCAGAGCTGAGGTTTAAAACCAAGCTCTCCACTGCCAGAGCTTGAGCTCTTGACTGTTGCACTAAAGTTCACGCGTAATTTTTCTTTTCTGATTCGCAGCCTAGCTCACCACACAGCTGTGGTGGGTTTGTGATTTGAATCAGGGTCTTCTGGACCCTAGTGCATGATAAATTGAGCCTTAGGAGAAGAGTATATGGAAACGATTTCTAAGTGGACGAGGGATATGGTTGACATGGAAGCATGGGAGGTAATTATCCCTCACCTAACATGTCCCACCCCACACACCTAGGAAAGGAAAAGATTATCCAATGAAAATTAATTTTTAAAGATAGACACAATTTTTTGCAACTTTGACAGAATCGTGATCCATACACAGTTTTTAAGCTGTTAAATAATTTAGCAATAAGTTGTGAAATGAGAATATATTACATATAACCACATCAACATTTTATGAAGCATATTACAATTTATTAGTTAGCAGAACAATGCGTTTCAGCATATCTGTTTGTGATAGTCAAATGCATCATTTTAATATTTCCTTTCACATACAATATACATGAACTCAGAGGGTTTTGAGGCTGCCGCTAAGAATTTCTATTTCTCTTTTTTTCCTTTTTTCTTCTGTGCTGCCTCTACTATGCATTTATTTTATGTACTATCCCCCGTTTGACTATAAAGGAAAGTCCATGAAGGGAGGGACATGTACACACACTGACTGTGGACTCTTCATGGTATCTGACTGTGTGCAGTACATAATGATTGTTTATTGCATTTTAAACAATACCGATAAGGCGTGAATAAGTAATTTTTAAATAAGCTCACTAATTGAAGTTAGCATGCATCCTGAAAATGACATACTTCACAAGAGTGCAGCTCGATATATTATCATAAATTAAACACACCCATGTACCTACTACTCCGATCAAGAAATAAACTGTTACCAGCTTCCTAGCAGCCCACTTCCATGTCCCCTCCAGGAAAGCACTATTCTGACTTCTACTTCATAAATAAGTTTTGCCTGTTTTGAGCCTGCTTAATATAAACAGAACCATATAGTATATATTCTTCCATGTTTGGCTTTTTTATTCAACATCATTGTTTTGAAATTTAGCTATAGAATTCAACCTAGTAATAATTCATTTCTTTTCATTGCTGTATAAAATATCATTGTAACAATATACCACAATTTATTCACTCTACGTTTGATGGATGTCAGGTTGTTTCTCCTATTTTGCAAATGCCACTATGAACATTTTTGCACATTGCTTTGGCACACACATGTGTTCATTTCTGCTAGGTTTGTACCTAGGACTAGAATTGTTGGGTTGCTGGGCATGTGTATTTCAAAAAGTTTTCCAAGAGGTTGTACCAGTTCATATTGCCAATGCTTGGCAACTTAAGACAACCAGGAATACACTTGTAGTTGAACGAAATGAGGTTTATTGATTCATCGCCATGAGGGAGAACGCACGCCACAGGGGATTGTGGGGCTTCACAATAAAAGCGTTAGGAAGGCTTAGAAGAACTGGTCGTGTGTGAGGTGATTTTGAGAAAAGTTCAAGGAAGCTGGGCTTTGCTTTTGATGGGGTGGTGGCAGGGAGCGAGGGTAATTCTACGACTGGGTATTGTCACTGTTCTTACCAGAAAGCAGGAGGAACGGAGCGAGGCCGAACCCTAAGGCAGCAGCATTCACTCGCATTAGTCAGGAGCTGGGGTGCTTGGGCGTTTTTGTGGTTTGAGCAGTGTTCTTAATTTTGTCTGTGTTCAGATGTCAATACACGGTCTTGTTTTTGCCTGGCTCAATATCATGGACTAATTTCCCACTATCAGGGCTTTATTTCCCTCTTTCTCAAGGGCCTCCTCACACTTGCTGTTGTTATTTTTAAGTTCAGACATTCTGGCCTGTGCCATTGCTATCTTTTTGGAGCTTTAATTTGCATTTTCCCGCTGACAGCGAGGTTGAGCACATGTTCACGTTTATAGGCTAGTTAGACATCCTCTCTGGTAAAGTGCTTGTGAAGTGCCCGTTTCTTTACTGGCTTGTCTGCCTCTTTCTTACTGATTTGTGGAAGTTCTTTGTATATTCTGAATATAAGTCCTTTGTCTTTTGTGCATATTGCAAATATCTTCTACTAAATGGTGGTTTGCTTTTTTACTCCCTCAATAGTGTCATTTGAATATTAGTGTTTTGTGGTTAGTATTTTTTATTTCTTTATACTCTGAAACTGGGTTTAATTTTTTGAAGTGCTTCATCAGTAAGGCAGATGATAAAAAATGGGTAAAAAATGTTATGTGCTTATAAAATGATGAGCCTTTTTGTCATAAAGTGTGTGTCATCTGGGTCAAAATAGTGTATGCATATACAATAATAAGCCAAATTTCTAGCCTAGCACATAAAATAGTCTTAAAGAAAATTCTCGAACAAAGGTTGTACTCGCTGACAGCACGTTGGGAATGCCTCTCAGTGGAGCCAGACACAGGCTTGTAAAGCCTGCTTTATTATTAAATGAATGGACTTGACTTAAAACAGTAGCTAACATATTTGGCTGTTTCCTGTGGGCTGGCAATGTGCTAAATAGTCAGTATTTATTAGTTGATTGAACTCACAGCAAGCCAGTACGGCTCCATTTTACAGAGATGGATATGCAGGCTGGGAGGCATTAAATAATTTTTCCAAGGTCAGAAAAAGGGACAGAGCCAGGATGTGAACCCTTATTCCTAACTGGTATGCCTTCCTGCCTCTCTCTGCTATGCCCGAGAGAGCTCTGCAGAAGGAGTGAAGAACATGGGCTTGAATCCTGTTTGGGTTCTTACTGCTGTGGACGAAACCACCCAATACTAAGTGATGTAATGCAACCACTGGCAATTATGCTCATGGATTCTGTGGCTCAGGAATTTGGAGCAGACGCAGCAGGGATGGCTCTTCTCTGGTCCATGACATCAGCAGGGAAGGCTTGAAGGCTGCAGGGGGCTTGCCAGCTGGGGTCTGGGATGATCCGAAGGCTTGCTCACTCCTGGGCCTGGGGGTGGATGCTGGCTGCTGGCTGCGTCGCCTGCGTGTGACCTCTCCATGTGGCCATTCCTCAAAACGTGGTGGCTGAGTTCCAAAGGCAAGTTTCTCAGAAGAAGCAGGCAGAAGCTCCTTCTCTTTTTGACCTTGCCTTAGAATTGCATTCCATCCCTTCCACCACTGTGGTAAGGGATGACATCCAATGGGAGGAATGTCAAAAAGTATGCAGGATAGGATACTTCATGGTGCCGTGTTTAGAGAACACAACCTGCCACAAATACTAAATCCATCAAATACTGTCTATATGTTTCCGGAAAGTCCTTAAGCCTCTTTGTATCTTAGTTTTATCAGCTGTAAAGTGGAGAAAACGATATTTCCCCATAAGCTTCTTGAAGAACTTTATAAGTAGGTAAATGGAGTAGATAGTATAAGTAATACCACTGACCTACAATAGCTTCCATTGTTGCCTGGCTTCCCTGCTCAGCTCACTGAGCTGTGAGTATTTGGGACCTCGTAGGCCCTCAGCAAATAGCTGTTGAATGCATGGACAGATGATTTAAACCTTTTCTTGGGTTCCCATTACCCTGCATGAAACCCAAACTCATTGCCCTGCCCTCACCTGCGTGTCTGGCCTCCACTGACCCCTGGAGCCTCATCTGCTACGGTTCATCATCTTCTCGCCTCCTTCATCTGCACTCCTTGGTTCATTGGCTATGGGAAGTCTTTCCTCCTGTGGCAGTTTGATATTATTGATGAATTCCTAAAAGAAATACTGATCATGTTTGTAAACTGGTCTGTTCCTCTGGGCTAGTGATACCCTTGGATTGTATTGAATTCAGAGGTTTCACTTTCACTTGATTAAATTATGACTAGGACTTTGATTGGGCCACGTCAGTAGGACGTCAATGAGGCGGGGACTCACAGAGAAAACAATAAGGCAGAGTAGACAGTTGGGAGTTCTAATGCTGGAGTGCCGGGAAGTAAACTCACAGGGAAGCAGATACATGAGGAAGGAGAGAAAGCTCCATTAGACACGGCAGAGGCCCCAAGAAAAGAGACGAGCAGTTCATCTGATGGTCGACAGCTGGCCTTGTAGAGACAGCAGAGCAGCTGAGCCTGGAGAGGAACGAGCCCCGGGAGATGAGACTCATCCCAGCCTACAGCTGATATCGGAAGAAGCTGGAACCATGGAGCCTTCAGAGGAAGAGGAAGCCTGAACCCTTGCCGACGTTGGCAGCCACCTTGCTCCAACACGTGGCAACAGACTTTGGTGAGGGAAGTAACTTATGCTTTATGGCCTGGTAACTGTAAGCGTCTACTTCTAAATGGTATTTTATAAATACCCTTTATAAAACCCAGCAGATTTCTGGTACTTTGCATCAGTACCCCTTTGACTGAATAATACACCTTTCCTCAGGATTTTGTACTTGCTCTTCCCTCTTTCCGGAACAAGACCCATTCCCTAGCTGTTTTCACTCCTTTCTCTTACTAACATCTCATCTTTGGGACTTCACTTAAATGTCTGCTCTCCTAAAAGCTTTCCCTTGGCCCTGCAGACTGGACTGTAACCCCTGGCACCTGCTCTTGAGGCACCCAAGAGTATCCTTTTGTTTTTTTTTTTTACATTATAAATACACTCTTTTCATTTTTTCTTTATTTTTAAAGGAGCTCTAGATTACATAAATGTTACATAGAAAATATAGGGGATTCCCATATACACCACCCCCACCCACACCATGCCCCACTAACAACATCCTTCATTAGTGTGGTACATTTGTTACAATTAATGGACACATATTGAAGCATTGTTACTAAGCATGATTTATAATTTACATTATGGTTTACACTTTGTACCACACAATTTTATAGGTTTTGATAAAATGTATAATAGCTTGTATTTGTCATTGCAATGTCATGTCGAATGATTCCAGTGTTCTCAAAAATGCCCCATGTTACACCTATTCTTCCCTCTCCCTTCCCTCAGAACCTCTGGTGACCACTGCCTTTACATCAATGTTGCAAGTTCTTCCATTACTAGAATAATAATAAGTCTACTTTATTCCATAGTTACATTCCCTCCTTATGTTTGTTTGTCCCTCAGTCTTGAGGATTTTTGAATGGTGATGCCCACTCTGCTTCCGATTGAGAGGGGGCTTAGATCCCATGGGGCAGATGATGGAGCTGTCGTGCTTGCAGTTGTAGCTACTCTCTGTTTTTTTGGGATAGTCGTTGGCCATCATCATCCTTTTGTTAGTTGCCCTGGGTGAGCCTGATGAACCTGAGAATAGGTGTTGGCTGCAACTCTGCTGAGATCCAGGGCTCAACTGGCATATGAACAAAAGAAAGATTTAAGTCTCTGGGACATATATTTAATGGGTATAGTGCTAATTATGGGTTCAAGTAAATGGGCAGAAGAAGCCATGTGCAGGAAAATTATAAATGAGTCTAACTCTAATACATGGGGGAGATGGGTTATCATCCAAGAGTCTCCTTTATGGCAGAGCCCTTTTGAGTTGAGGTTAAGTAATTATTTGCTCGATGACTGTCTATGCTACTAGACCACAAACTCTTCCCCACCATGGCATCTCCAAGGCCCAGCACGAGGACTCATCCATGATAGATGCTTAATCATATTGGTTGAGTGAATGTAGAGACAGCTTATGCCTTACATCCAACTAATACAATGTTCAGTGAACCAGAACACCCACCTGTTTACATGTGCCCAAGGAACAAGAGCATCTCCTTCAATGGTGTGTTTTGGCCGTCATCCGTGCATCAGGTGTTGTATAGACTGATTGGTCCTACCTGATCTGGCTCACCAATAGCTCCCTGACCTCTTCTCTGACTTCTATCCCTTGGTTCACTCTGCTTCAGCCACACTGGCCTCTTGTTGCTTCTTGACCATTCCAGGCTCATACCTACCTCAGGACCTTTGCACTCGCTGCTTCCTTTGCCTGGAACACTCTTTCCTTAGGTATCCTCATGGCTTACCCACCCCCTCAGGTCTTGGCTCAATGTCATCTTCTTATTGAGACCTTCCAATGCCACATATTTAAAATTACATCCTCCCCCCTCAGAGAACTCTCTTCACCGTCCTGTTTTATTTTTACCCCATAACACTCTTCACCAGGTGACATATTATAAATCTTTTGTTTACTGTGTATATCCTCCTGATAGCATATGCACTCCATGAGGAAAGGGATTTTGTTTGTTTTGTTTTCTGCTGTATCCCACATGGTGGCTGCCAAATAAATATCTATCAAATAAACAAATGAGTGAGTGAATGAACAGGTAATGATTGACACGTGCTGACCCTGGGTTGCTGATGGGCATAATGTGGAACTTATGGTCCAGAATAGGCTTACAGAAAACACTTGGAAGCTTTAGTGGAGATTAACCAAGAGCTTGGTAATGAGGGAACCAATTACACTTTGAGATTTAAACCCTAAATCAATGCATAGGGAATTGTAAAATCTGCAAATTGTAAAATCTGGCTTGCAGGTTGAAAGACTTTATGGCTATCTGGTTTAGTGAATAAACATATCTAATGCGTTACTCTGCTCACAAAGGCAGAGAGAAAGGAGAATCTTGGACACAATTTTTGGCAACGTCCATGTAAACTCTGCCCAGGGGAAAGGGCCATTGCCACCCAACATGGGGGTTTCTGGTTCCATTGCCGAGGACCTCCCCCGTGGAGACGGGTGAAGGAAGGAGAGAGAGCGAGATACCTTTGGCCCCACGGGCAAGGCTGCGTCGAGAGCGAACTGGCTGTTTGAGGCTGTCTCGCCCTGATGCTCGTCCACATTCAGGGCCTTTTGATGCCATTCAAATTTCAGATCAAATAGATCTGGCTTCTTTGAAGGCTGGGTCCTAGGAAGAGGCTGGACTAATTGGGAGATCTTATTAAAGTTCCTATGCCAGTCATTTATCATTTCACATAAATGCGTTGACATTCCAGTTTTGTAACAAGCCTCATGAGCTTTAGTAATGTGAGTGACACCTGCAAGAAGGAACCGATCTTGCTGTGCTGGAAAAGGCAGCTTTCTGTTACTGAATTACTAAGGTCTGCCCATAGACCTAGTAAAGTCATCAAGGACATGAATTCCACGTCTCGAGGCCGCTTGGGACATGGGCTGCGGGCCTGTTCCTTGGTGGCTGGCCTCCCAGCACCTGCATTTGGGTGTTTGTGGCTGCGTTTCTGGAAGTTCCCGCTGTTTGGAACACCCGATTTCTAGCTATATTGCCTCTAGTCATCCTTGCTAGTGAGCTGGCACTCCTTTAAGGGTTTTTCACTTTTTGTAGATGTGCCTTTTATAGCAGGGAAAGCTATAAAATATTTAGGCCTTAGGTCAACTACTTTCGCCCAATCCAATGACCCCCATGTAATATTTGAATTTGTCTCCTGACAACTTTATATTCAGATTCCTCATTTCCTTATCAGGTGTAAGGCCGCAGTAAAAATGTCATCTGTTAGTTACAGTCTATAGTGGAAACTATGCGATGAAGTCACCATTTTTAATGAACAATGTCCACGGGAAAAGCGGCTCCTGAGCCTATTCCCCTTGCCTTCTCCAGAAATCGGCTCCGTGCTGGGACTTTCCTCGTACCTCACAGCCTGGAATTCCAGGGTTTTCTCTCTCGCCTCTTTCTATAGCTACATGGAAACACATCCCGTTGCATGGCCAAGACACGGAAAAGGGAGGGAGAGAATCAAGTACTGCAACATTTGGGTGATGAGAATCTAGCAAAGTGCTCAATAGACTGCTGGCGGGCTGTGAGGCTTGGCCCAGTCAACTGAATAAGGCTGAGCATCCAAAGATACCCTAAGATATCATCTGGGGCTTCTCACACTGGACTGCGTTTAAAAGTTGGTTATTAAGGAGACTGATGCTTCCACCATGTTGACACACTCTTTTTAAGGGAGGGGTGAAAGTTGTTTTGCCTAACAGTCTCTTTAGAAAATGAAGAGTTAACTAGTGTCTCATTTAGAATACATTCACTGTAAGTAACAAAATGCCCGATTAATAGTGGCAATAGTAACTAGATGCATTTACTTGACCATATAACAAGAAATTGGTTTGGAAACTCAGAGAGGTCAGAGTGGGGTTCACAATTTCTAAGATTATTTTTGGCCTTTAGTTCATGGGGAAAAGTGGTTGCTACAGCTCCAAGAATCAAATCTTGCATATCAAGCAGAAGAGCGGGGAAACAGAAAGATCTCTTCTTGGTGCTTTATCATTTTATCAGCAAAGGAAGAATCCCAGCAGGCTTCCCCTTATGTCCCATTGGACAGAGTTTGGTTATCTTCTCACTCTTACACTAATCACTGCCATGATGATTTAGACCAGCCAAAGCTGAAAAGGGGCCTGGTAATTTCCATGAGATTAAAGAATTTCTGCACTCTACCCCAATAATATTGGGGTTTCTTAGCTGAGTGGGTGGAAATGAAAATGTCTTCCTCAGGCATATTTTGATGGAAGAATTTTTAAAAGTCCTAAATTTGCAGAGATAAGCATCAAAGAAATTCCTGACTGGGGAGGGGAGAGGGTGGGGATGGGGGTTGGAGGCTGGGGTGGGCAGGTGTCCAGGTATTGGTTCAGCATCGCTGTTTCATTCTCTGGAAATCCCTGCCATGTTTCCTCTGTCTAGCCTGCGTCTTGGGTGTACAATACATGGAAACATCAGCCTCCGTGAACCACACAGCACAACTTGTCACTTGTCACAGATCGCTGCCCCTTGCCGGCCCGCAGCCCACTGGACGTGAAGTGTTTGCTGCTGTCACTGCCTGCTGTCCCCCGTGATGTTGTTTTGGGGCATTGACTGCCAACTTCCAAAACACCCCCTGTCTCCACCCAGGGGGACATCAGCATGCAAATGCGATGAAATCATTTTTTCAGAGGCAAACCGGAGCATTAAGGGGAGAGTGGAATTTGACAGAAGGGAGGAGCTATCACATTTTCTTAAGAATATGAAGAATCACGGTTATTAGATAAGCTGGGCAAAGAACAAAACTGCATAGGTCTGAAGAAGACTCTCTGCCTAGAGGGGCAGCAAACTACCTCCCAGAAGGGATAGGATGACTCTAGATGCAGAGTGATTTCAGGCATAATGGGAGGGAACACAGGGGGAACCGCAGGGCCAACTTGCCAAAACTTGCTTCCACTGTTCTGCAGAAGTGCTTGGCAACGTCTTGAAAACGACGGCGCTGGTGTGAAGGCCCACTGATGTTCATTCTCCCATGTCTGAGGCCATTTCAAAAGGAGCTAAATAAAAATGTAGTAATGACTGGAGACACGTTGTATGTAAAATTAGTCTAATACCAGATGCAAGGAGTCATGTCTGAAATCATGGTGCGACGGGCGTTTCCTGGAGCGTTGACCTTGTTCTGTGAATAGGGTGCTTTCATTATCTCACTTAATTCTGCAGTCGCCATGCGAAGCAGGTGCTTTTATTATCGCCATCTGACAGATCGAGAGGACTGTCGCTTGAAAGGCTGAAGTAGTACCTGAACCCAAAATCTGTGTTCCTAACCTCCACTTGATACTCTCAGCTAAAATTAAAAATACTGAAGATGTCCTAGGAAAGCCTAACACTGATTGGATGAACTGAGTACTAGGGTTTGTCTCTTCCCCAGAAGTAAGATGATGAAGTGAGGTTAGGAATAGCTATTATGGACTCTTCCCATTGTAAACGACAGATTCCTACCCCAAACTGGCTCAAACAAAAAAAAAAAGGAATATTTTGACTCCTGTGGTGGGTGAACAATGACACTCCAAAGTTGCCCACGCCCTCTTCCCTGGAACCTGTGAGCACGTTGCCTTATAGGGCAGGGGTTCTTCACCTTTTTTGTTCCAGGGCCCCCATTACCAGTCAGGTGAAAACCACAGGCCCCTTACTAAGCCCACACTATACTGTGTGCTATTTAATGAATATATCACACCCGCACCAACATGTCCCCACAAGAATCATGTTTTTTTTTTTTTTTTAATTTTCAATTCAAGCTCACGATCCCCCTGAAACCCTAACCCCCCTGGTTAAGGACCCCTTTACATGGCAAAAGGGACTTTGCAGTTGTGCTTAAGTTTAAGACCTCGATATGGAGAAACTATCCTGGGTTACCCGGATGGGCCCTAAATGTAATCAGGGGTGTCTTTAGAAAAGGGAGGCAGACGGAGCCGTGACCCCAAAAGGAGGAGATGTGATGAGGGAATCAAGAGGTTGGTGTGATACGTGGAAGGGGCCACGAGCCACGGAATGCAGGCAGCCTCAGGAGCTGGAAGAGGTAGACAAGGAAACGGGTTCTCCTCCGAATTACCCAGAAGAAACGCAGCCTGGAGCACCTAGATTTTAGGCTTACAGTCTCCAGAAGGGTGAGACAATTGGGTTGCATTGTTTTCAGTCACTAGGTGTGTGATGGTTTGTCACAGTGGCAGTGAGAAATGAATTCAAGTGCTGTCGCTGGGGCCCAGGGAAGCCGCGGCGTGTGGCCTGGCTGGACCCTGGCGCTCGAACACTGCTGATGTGAAGCTGCTCCGTTTGTACCTCGGCTCTGCAGTCTTCTGTGTGGTCCTCTTCACTGCTGGGCTTTCCCTGAATGCTGACCACGTGGCTTCTGGCGTCCACCACAGTGCTTTAGTAATCCTGGTAGAGCAGAGAGCACACTTTCCTAGAAATATCTGCAAAAATCACAGGACAGACATGCCCTGGCTCAGCCTGGACCCTGAACCCATCATCGGGATTCTGAATGACCAAGTGGACCGTTCGACCATCGCCCATGGTGGGAGGGGGAGATCAATTCCCCCTGAACCTCTGGGCCTTGCAAGGTAGAGGGCTGGTTCCCGAAGGAAAGTCCAGTCGGGTAGGAAAGAACAAGAGGTGCCTGGAACCGCATGTGAGGCAAATGCACTGGGGCACAGATTCTTAGGGTTCTTAGGAAACCTGGAGAGACAGGAACGGAGGTTTCTCTCTGACTAGCAAAGACAACATAAAAACAAACAAACAAAAAACATTAAAAGCCCCTAAAGGAAATCAATTACAGGCAACAGTTATGTGATCAATCCAGGGACTTCTTGAGGTCTGATGAAGAAGGAAAAGTGTGACAAGGAGAGGATTTTAAGGCAGCTAACAAAGAGGTGTGTGGGTTTCTTAGGATTTTTATGTTAGTCTATTGTTCTAACGATGAAGGCTCAATTGTTCTGGAGATAGCAGAAGAAGAAGAGCAGTGAGAGCAATCCTGTTAGATACCTGTAAATTGAGGGCACCCCCTGCCCTTGCTCCAGCGTGAACTGGGTAGGGTTTCTGCAGAGCCATCTCCGGCCAAGGTCTGTTTGTCCCATTAATCCCTGAAACAGGAGACTCCAGTCTCTGGAATGGCCCCCAGATTGTGGCTGAGACTGGGCAATGCTCATCCCTTGGTTGCCACCCTTTGCTCTTGGCACTTGTCTTCCAAAGTAAGCCAGAAGGCAGATGATTTCAGCAATGCCACAGCAGGTGAACTCCACGGCCAGGTCCTTTACAGCTCTATTCAGAGTTCTTTTTCTCTGCCTGGCTCACAGAGAGAGCCTCAGGCATCTGTTTCCTTGATTCATGCCCCGGGTAGGGGTGCCTCTCCTTTGGTACTTACAGCTGGGTAGGATGGATGTTTCTCTGAAACCAAGGTGAATTTTCCAGATCCTTTCAAAATATAAATCAGGGGAGCAGATGTAGCTCAGTGGTTGCGTGTCTGCTTCCCATGTATGAGATCCTATATTCAATCCCTGGTACCTCCTAAATATATATATATATATGTGTGTGTGTGTGTATATATATGTATGTATGTGTATGTGTGTGTATATATATGTATGTATGTGTGTGTGTGTATGTATGTGTGTATGTATGTGTGTATGTATTCCAATCGTGTATCATGTTGTCCTTTGTCCAAAGCTATAGATGGCGTCTCACCTCTCTCAGAGTCCAAGCCAAGTCTTGATTCAGGCTTCCGTGGCCCTACAGCATGGGTCCCTTTAACCCTCTGTCTTCTGCTGCTCTCACCCTCAGTCACTGCACAGTAGCCATCGTGGTCCCCTTTTTATTTTATCGGCTGTCTATCCCCATACGCCCTGATTAGGCAAGTTTCGTGAGATCAGGAATTTTTGTCTGTTCTGCCTATTGCTTTAACGTCAGCACCTGGAAAGCACCTGCGTGTGCATTGTAGGTGCTCAGCCAGTGTTGGTTGAATAGAGTCGATGGATGAACTCATACCTGTGTGCATGCAATCATTTTTCCAATGTTTACTGAGTGTGGGCAGAGTGCCAGCTAATGAACCAGGTCCCAAAGTCAGCAAGACAAGCTCCATGTGGTCTCTGCCCCTGAACAGCTCCTAGCCTGATGGGGACAGAGTGGCATGCAAACCGCTGACAGCAATTCAATTGATAATTACTAAGGGGTGGTATAAACCCAGGGTGCTAAGGGAGCCTGGGGTTGGAGGCGACACATAAGGGCTGACATTGCCTTCCTGCTTCTATACATGTAATTCCACCTGGGACCCAACTCATAATTGCTATTTCATTGTTTCCCCTCGGAACTGTCCCTAGGTGTGTACACCACTCTTCTGAGCAAATGCATTCTAAATCCAATAGGTTTCCCTGTTCCCATGTTGACTTCTAACTCCTAGGTCCCTTAATCCCCAAATAACAGTGTTTGCTGGTGGAAATTTGCTGTTTTCTCTCCTCACTGAAGGGGAATAGAAAAACAGAAAGCTTTGCCTCCTCAGGATAGCAAGCAAATGGTGCAGAGAGCTGGGCTAGGCTGCTTCTAACTGTCTGTCCTCCATAGGTGGCTCAGGCTGGGGGGCAAAGAAGCCTGAGGGTTTCCCACTCTGGACCTTTGCCCTGGCTCTTCCCTATGCTAGGATCTCCGTGGCTCTTTGGATGGTCAGTTGCATCCCGTGATTCAAGTCAAAGAGGCTAGGTAATGAGCCAGGGTGCTAAGTCATTGACCTGGGGTTCAAAACCAGAGAGTCTGTCTTTAGAGCCAACTGTTGAACCACACTCTTATATTGGCCAGTGGAACTTAATTGAAAGTGACAAGCTTGTATTTAATAATCAGGTTTTGCTTTTCCACACAATTGTGGTTTGGAGATTTATTATTAGGCAGCTGGGAATGAGGTGGTTTGACAGCTGCCATCTTGGCTACAGAAATGTGCTCTGCAGTTAGAGCACGGTAGATTGGAAGTCAGTGTTCCAGGTTTGGGCATCCCTAGAGCCAGCTAGTTTCACACAGAGGAAAACTATGCTCAGAATCGGCAAAAGCTGGAAGACACATGGGGACTGGGTCAAGGAGTATCAGTGGCTTCCTGCAAACCATCTCTACTCTCAGAAACCTGGCTCATCCTGCAGACCCTGCTGGCAGTCGGACTCTAGGGCTCTCTCCCCATATGGGTGATGGACTTCCTTATATAACCGAAGGGAAGGGTCTTTCTGGAGCCAGCAGTCTCAAGAGCAGCACAGCACCATTTCTCTTCTGCTGGATCCAAGTGGGGCTGGAAGCAGCGAGCACACAGCTGTGATCACATTTCCTTTGCATCCTGGGTTCTTATGAGAGCTTTGCAAGGGATGCAGGAGTTTCATCCTCTTTAACTTGGACCTTCAGGACCTCAGGATGTGGTGTGCTAACCCACCAGGATTCAAAAACTAAGATTTCTTGAGCACTTTATTATTGTAAGCTTAATTAAAATTCACATTAACCTTATCAGGGAGGCACTTTGATCATACCCATTTTGCGGATGGGCTATCTAAGATCCAGAGAGTTAAGTAACAAGTCCTAGACCAGTGCTTCTCAAACCTTGATGAGCTTATGACTCAGCTGGGGTTCTGGGTGAGATGAAGATTTCAATCTTGTAGGTCTGGGGTAGGAACTAAGATTCTGCATTTTCAGTAAGCGCCCATGCTGCAGGTCTGGGGATCCCATTGGCAAAGTAAGGCCTAGATCAGCGGGCTGGTGAGTGGAGGAGCTGAGGTTTTCTTATAGGCAGGAGGGCTCTAGAGCTTGCTCTCTTAATTACTGTGCTCTGTGATTTCCCGATACAGCTCTGACAATCTCCTTTATCTCACTGGTTCACCGGTCACCCTGGCACACAGGGGCCTTTGCTACAAAGCTCCAAGAACTCTCTCCCTCGGTCCTGTGCGCAAACACTGTAGCCTTCTTGCAATTCCGCTCACCTCCTGCCCTTGCTGTACCTTCACCACTGCATTGCTCTGCCCCACACATTCACGAGTCTCCTCCTTATTCCCTGCACACAAGAGCTCACAACACTCAAAAGTCTCCTCCCAAGAGAGGATGCCATCTGAAACAGTTCCCCTGCTCGCCATAGCATTCACCACTATCAGAGTGTATATTTCATATATATACATAATTTAGTGCTAATTATGTCTCCTTCACTAGAATGTAAGCTCCGTGAGGGCAGGACTTTGTCTATTTTGTTGACTGTTTTATCTTATTCATCTAAAACAGTATCTGCAATGCAGGGGAGCTCAATAAATATTTGTGAAATGAGTGAATGAGATTATGAATGGATGGATGAATTAATGCATGATCTAACTTTCTAATATTCAATAATAACAGAAGCACCTGACATTTACTGAGCACAGACAGTGCCAGTAAAGTGCATAAGAAACAGATGGTTGCATTTGAATCTTGTTAAAACCCTAGGAAAGAACTGTTATCATTATTCCCACTTTTCAGATGAGGAAACTGAGGCTCAGAGAGGTACACTAATGCACCCAAGGTCACACAGCTGGCAAGTGACAGAACTGTTTTTTTTCAGCCAGATCTAATTTGCCTAAAATCATGAACAAGTCACTGTGCTGGGCACATGGCTACCCCATTGTTTCCATGGCAACAGGTCATAGTGTTAACTCTCCTGCAGCATCAAGTGGATGGAGACGTTGAGCATGGACAGAGGGACCCCATGATGAAAGCACAAATATTTAGAACATGCTAGAAAAAAATTAGAAAATGACTGACTTGGTAAATTAATCCTTATTTTCTCCACTTGTCATTGTCACCCCGTAAACCTCCTCTTGGTCAGGAAAAATGATCCCACTTGATGTTTCCTTTTAAGTTTATAAAAATGATTTCTGCCATGTGGAACAACATATTTTGTCATCAAGAATGTGCATGTTTAACCCCAGGACCGGGAGATCGTGATACTTCCTTACAGCAGGTGTGCTATCTCAGAGCCAGAGGAGAGAGTGCAGACCCAGATTCCATTTTGTGCCCAGTGCCCTCAGCAATTTTGGGTGCATTGTAAACAGTTAAATAGGAATAATCTCTTCTTAATCTTAGAAGAAGGTTAGTCAGTTTATTTAATCATTGACAAAAGAGTATATTTTCTAGGTGGAAAGGAGAGCAGAAGGGGTATGTGATCTGTTAGAAAGGCAGAGGCCTAGGATTGAGGCTTTGGGTAACAATAATTACACAGTTTGGGATGCTTTTACACAGTCTGACCATGATCCTGAAGTCCTGCTTTATGGGGAGAGCCACTTACCTTCCCTTGGCAATGATCAGAGGCATCCCCCTTGCACCTAAACCTCACGTGTTCTTTGGGTGGCTGGGTAGGTACCATGTCCCTCCAGGATTCTGCCAGTGTCACTACTTAGTCCAAGAAACTAGCAGCTACCAAGCATTTTCAAAATACTGGTTTTTCCAAGGGCAAAGGATCCAGCGTAAGGACTGTGAGGGCTGGTGGATGGAGCTACAAAAGCAAGTGTTCAAGCCTTGAAGATACAAGTGGTTTTATTTGTGGATGCCTTTTGCATTTGAGTTGTATGAGGCTAATTCAGGTACAATATCCAATCTATGAGAATGCGTAGACGCCAAAAATAAAAAATATTCATGATACATGCATACCTCATTTCATTGTGCTTTGCTTTATTGCACTTCACAGAAATTGTGTCTTTTTACAAATTGAAGGTTGGTGGCAACCCTACATGTGCAAGTCTATTGGCGCCATTTTTCCAACAGCATATGCTCGCTTTGTGTCACATTTTAATTAAGGTATGTGCATTGTTTTTTTAGACATAATGCTACTGCACATTTAGTAGGCTACTGTACAGTATAAGCATAACTTTTATATGTACTGGGAAATCAAAAATTTTCTATGACTCACTTTATTGGGGTGGTTTGGAACCGAACCCACAATATCTTCAAGGTATGCCAGTGCTGGTAGTAATAAAGAATCAACAACAACAACATAGAAAACACCTTGGACTTCCTACCTTGGAATCCCTAACAGGTATCAGGTCCAGGAATCTCATTCATTTAGAGTCCTTTACCCCACTCCCTGGCCCTGAGTGCCAGTCAGGGTCCTAGCAGGAAAATGATGGCACATTCAAATTAAATTGAGGAGTGCTTAATAAAGGGGCAATTTACAATGTGTGAGCAGGGCATAGAGAATCACAATGGCTTATGTGGTGCTCAAGGTTAGCAACAGTCAGCCTGGGAAAAGCCCAGGTCCTGAAGAGATAAGAAAAGGAAATGGTTATTGAAACCTGAGAGTCCTGTAGAGAGGGTCTCCTTGAGTGGATCTGTGGGCTCTCCTGGAGGGACACATCTGGTCCGAGTTGCCCCTGCAGGGAGGAGGCCCCAACCTTATCCTCTTCCCTCCCTCCAGCATCATGCTGGGGCTCCCCATGGGCCAAACCTAAGCAGAAGTCAAAGGTCAAGGACATACATTGATGGAGTCCTCTCAGGGCAGGTAGCAGGTAGGAAGAGGCAAAGACCGGATCTGGAGAGGCCAACGGAACTGAGCCAGTGCTAACAGTGACCAGACAAGCATGGGCGACCTGAATTTGGCCAACTGAGTCTCTCTCCCAGGAATTTAGACCTGGGGTTGAGAATGAGCCAGGGGGTGAGGTTGGGTGACTGGGGATTATTACGGTTTTGCAGTGTTCAGAAACCATACTGGTGGTCACAGTCTACTGTAAAACAAAAAAAAGAGCCACAGGTAAAAGAAGGAAGAGCAATTTGCTCCTCTCTCTTTTATTAAATCAGGGAGGAAAACCTTTCCCAGAAGATGTCAGTGAAATAGAGAAAGCTGGTCCTTAAGAGAAAAGAAGGATGGAGATGTGCAGAGAGAAGCAGAGCCACCTGGGAGCCTGCCCTATAGTATCTTTCTGAAGGCGCTCTACTTGCCTGCCCTTGAGTTCTACCAAACCTCTCTCATCTTTATAATAAACTCCCCTCTGTGCAAGTGGCTTCAGTGAGTTTCTGATTTCATAATTTATATAAACAACTACCATTCTGAAGCTTATTCTATAAGCCAGGAAATGAGCTGAGTTCTTTACAAGCATATCTAATTTAATCTTGAGATAATCCTATATGATGCTCCTTTTCCAGAAGGGCAAACAGAGCCTTGGGGAAGTTAAATAGCTTCCTAGGTGTGTGCAGCCAGGACCAGGCAGAACCAAGGCTTGACCCCAGGTCTTCATGCCCATAAATCCTGGCTCCTGCACCACTTTGCTCTCCTTGATGAGTAGTGCTCTCACTATCCTTCAAGGTGGCACCAGGACATCTGTGGGACATCAATGCAATGCTGTGACAGTGACCTTGTAGACTTCATATTCATCTGCCAGCCCTTAAGGGCTTCCCTTACCCTCTCCTCTTGTACCTTGAGCCCTCACACTGGGAGCTGGTCATGGCTTCTTTGCCACCCCCACGTCTACCCTGATCCATTCTCTGCCCTGCTCTACTCTGCTGAGTCCCAGGAAGCTGACCCTTGTGAGTGGCCTCAACCGGCTCCCTTGCCCTCGGTTTCCATCAGGTTCAGCCACGGGAGGCACTGGCAGGAGTTAGAAGGCAGAATCGGAAAGAGAGAAAAGTATTGTGCATACTGTGCTCCAGCTCCCAACAGCTCTTACAGCCCAGTCTCCTTCCCTTGCCCATTCAGTCCCAGAGGAGGTTAGGGCTTCCTGCCCATGCTACTCCCTGAGCACCTCACCATTCCTTCCTGATTCCCTTCACCTTCCCTCCCTATAGTTAAGGCCTAAAATTCCATGTGTTGCCTTGACGTGGTTATGCCTCAGAGGACGCCAGATGCCTAACCATGAATTTCCATACTCTAGCCATGTCTGCCTCCCATCCAAAGGTGCAGGCTCCACACCTGGTTGTTCCCTTATCAGCCAGACCTGCTGCACCCCACCTGGTCCTCAACCAAATGGGTTTGACCTCCCTGCCATCCCATGGAATTAGTCACACATGCCAATCACACCCTCCCATGGGAGTCGGGGTTGCGCCACCCTCTTGTTACTACAAAGCTTGTCTCCACAGCCCCTGCTGCTTCTCTCTGTTCCCAAGTGCAGCCTGCGCAGCCCTGTGTGGGTGCCATGTCCTCCTGGGGCTGTGACTATGTTTGATTAACAAACATCTGGTTGATGGCACCTGACCAGTGTCGGGTGTCGTGTGTTCAGCTGTCTTGTACTAATTAGGGCAAGGGATCCCTCCCTCACCAATGGGGTGAACAGGAGGCAGTTAAAGCACTCACCTGTAAACAGGCCCTTCCTTCACTACTTTTCAGAATCCTGAGTGTGCCTTCTGTATTCCTGCCTGCCGTGTCCAATCACGTCGCGAGGACTGCACATACTGAAACATGGGAGCTGGACCCCTTATGTCGTGCCACAGCTGCAAACCCATTGAAAACTTTCCCTTTGATTCATGGCCATCCAAGGGCCCAAGCATCAGGCCCAATGTTGCTGTCGGTGATTCTAGCTCGAGGGAAGGCCCCCTTTCCAGAGTGCTCATTAATAACGCATACGACAGCTCTCAGGACGTCTCACAACAGCCAGTGACAATTCCCTCGATAGCTCTGTCATTACAGTAATAATTTGAATCAATAGTGTAGTAAAGCTGCCATACGTTTATTTCACCCAAGAGATTAAGTGAACAATTAAAGTATTCTGCAGAAAAACCAAATGCTCCAGAAGCAAAGGGAGACTGCATGCTTGTCCCCAACCGAATGCTCTTCCTTTAATATATTTTGTTGCTGCTTTATCATCAGATCCTGAATTCTCACTTTCACAAAGAATGAAACTGTAAATTTGCTGCATTTTACCTCCCAGCTGGGGAACTCACTGTATGTGCGTGTTTCTTAAACATCCCAGGGGAAACAATGCCTGTCTCAACACCCTATCCATAGAAGGAACCCAGTAAATGTCCATGGACGGTGACTGCAACAGTTATTGTTTAAAATAATTACTGTGGCGTGACTTCCCAATGTAATGAATTCCTCCTGATGATGGGGCTCCACTTCTCCCAGTCTTCCCTTCTGAGGACATTGAACCACAAGCAGGACTTTCATGTATTTGAAACATCCATCCACATCGGTCAGAGGGAGATGCAGCTGGGGGCATCTCAAGCGCTTGAGGCGAGCATTAACTTCCCGGGACCAGGCTTTCTTCTCTCGGCATGATATCTGGAGGGTTCTCTAAAGCACACTCAGTAGCTTGAACTTGGCCATAATTACAGTCTTATTATCCTCACCAGCTTTACTTATCTCATTATCTCCTCACTCCTGTGTTAGAGGTCAGTAGAACATCCCTTTTATTAGCCACTTAATCCTTCTATCTAGTGGTCCAGCCCTGATTGATCCACTTAAGGTTCCTTCTTTGCAGTTAACTTTGCTGACATTTAAGATTCCCATCCCTTGAGTCCTTTCACTGGGCACAAGCAGCCCAGTTCTCCAGATTAGAAGTTCATTATCGTTAATTTTATTAGAAGGAAGTAGAGTTTCATTAATGCTCAATGAGCACCGCTTTATTTTTATTCTCATTTTTTCCCTACTTGTTCTAGAGACTGGCTCTTCTTTTTTTTTTTTTTTAATAGCTTTATTGAGATATGATTTACACACTATACAATTTTCCCATTTACAATATACAGTTAAGTCGTCTTTAGTACATTCACAGATATGTGCAACCATTGCCACTATTTTTAAACATTTTTTCATCTTCAAAAAGAAACCCCATGCCCTGTGCCCATCACTCCTCATTCTGTTTCCAGCCCCTGGCAGCCACTAATCTACTCTGTCACCATAGATTTCCCTTTTCTGGACTTTCATATGAATGGAGTCATACAATATAGGATGTTTTTATCTAGCCTCTTTCACTTGGGTTCATTCATGTTGTAACATTTATTAGTACTTCCTTCCTTTTTATTGCCAAATAATATTCCATTACATGGATATACCACATTCTGTTTGTCCATTTGTCCATTGATGGACATTTGGGTGGTTTCTACGTTTTGGCTATTATAATTAAATGTTGCTATGATCATTCTTGAACAAGCTTTTGTGTGGACATAGGTTTTTTTCTTGGAGATGTATATATCCAGGAGTGGAGTTGCTAGGTTTATGGTAACTCTATGTTCAATCATTTGAGGAACTGCCAGGCTGTTTTCCAAAGCAGTTGCACCATTTTGCATTCCCACCAGCAGTGTATGTATGAATGGACTCTTTTATCTTTGCAAACATTTTTGAGCTCTTCTTTCTAACATTTTTGTAGCAGATGGAAGGCCTATTACTGACATCTGAAAATGCCCACCTTCATCAGTTAGCACATGACTTCATGCCCCAGGCTTAGAGATTGGCAGACTGTCGTGAAAGTGTGCGTGTGTGTGCGCGCGCGTGTGTGTAGAGGGGATGAAATGCAGGCATGTTACTGTGAAAGGCCCATTTTACTGATGAAGTCAATAAATATCTACTGAGGACTCGCCAGTCCTCACAGGTAGAGGGGCCAAGTCATGCCAAGACGTCATTTCCTGCTACTCCTAATCCTGAACAACATTTCCTAGGAGAATATGCTCATTATTTCTTTATTTACAACTTCTATCCCGATAATAAATTTGCAGTGTAAAGACCATTTGTAGAACAAACTCCACAATTTTTAGTGTCCTTTATTAAAATCTACAAAGATGCTTTTTATAGTGTTTCAGTAGTTCTCTCATATTCTAGCAATCACTGTTGTAAATGCCCTGCCTAGGAATGCCCAGGTGGGGGTGGGGGTAGGACAAATGCTACTTCCTAAGCTGCACTGACGGCTGAATGTCTGCTGTCTGTGCTTCCCGGGGGTGGGGAGAGGGGTGGGGTGCTGAGAGGACTGAGCGGTGGAGATGCCTGTGCGTGAAGAATGAACTGTTCTGGAGTTATGGTCAGAGACCGTCCTGCAAAGAGGCGTTCACAACTGGTGCCCCATCGCCTCGGTCTGTGCACTGCACTCCACCTGCTAGGTGGGCAGAGGGAGCCAGCGGCGCCTCCCTGGCGTCCTGCTGACCTAGTTCTCGCAGCGGCCCCTGAGGAACAGTGAACTGGGCTCTCAGAGAGTGGATTCTCTGGCGATACCAATGAAGAGGAGGCTGGATTCCCTTGTGAACTGGGGGTACACCCAGAAGGATATGTCTTGGGTTGGAGGCGGGTTGTTTTTTTTTAACTATGTTTATTTCAAACCTAAGAAAATTTTATCAAAGATCACTGTACCCAACATCCCATATTTAATGTGTTGGCAGTTTGCCATCAATCCATAACAGTAGCTCCCCCTTATGTAGGTGTTTTACATATCATGATTTAATTCGTACACAACCCTATGAGATAGGTTCCTGCATTGTCTCCATTTTACAAAGGGTTTCAAAGTTGCTTGTCCAGGTTCCCAGCTGGCAAGTGATCCAGCCCAGGTTAAAGCCCAGGACTCAGTCCACCTCCACAATCCTCCTTCCCTCTCTTTCTTTCTTATGTAAAACATTACAGATACAATTGAAGTTCCTTCTTTACCCCGTGCCTGAACTAATTTCCACTCACACAGGTAACAACTTGCCTGTATTTGGTTGAATTCTGGGGGAAAAACTTTCAGGGCCTCTTCCGGGTTCTTTAATTGTGGTGTTGCCTTATCATTTCCAGTATGAGTTTGGCCAAGATCATTGCCTTCAGCAGCTCCCTTCTCATCCCTAGAGAAGGCCTCAGGTGTCTTATACCTTGTGATGGTCCCACCCCAAGTTTGGATCCAGTGCCTCAGGCAGGGTCTCCAAGCTCTGTCATTCCTGCCTCTCTCCTCTTCTGGCTGGCTCTATTGAACTGTCTCCTGCTACTGACCCCACTGCTTCTCTGTTGGATGTGACCTCCCTATTGGTGTCTTCCACTGGATGCCTCACTCATTCACTTATTCACTCATTTGCTGACAAATATTTATTGAGCACCTACTATGTGCCAGGTAATCTTCTAGGCCCTGAGTGAGTGAACAAGACACACAAAAATTCTGCCCTCCAGAGTTTATATTCTGGGCCCCCTCTCTAGTTCTCTCTTTCCTTCTGTAGTCCAGATGTTTCTAAACTCCATGCTCTGCAGTCTAAGCACCAGACCCACTGCCTTCCTTAGCCCAGCCTTGGTTCTCTTATTCTGGCCACCACTTTTCCAGAAAGAAAGTCATGATACAAAGTCCTGTCCAAGCACGAGGGCAGGCATGGGTCTCAGACATCACATAAAGCTCAGGTTTTCGAGGTATATGTCTATTTACTAGTAGAGCCCTGATGGAAGCAAGCTCATAGGTAGACGCTCAAGCTCTAAAGTGGGTAAGAGTGGAGCAGGTACAAGTGCGGCAGGGAGCTGGGACCCTGCATCCTTCTTCCACCCATCTCTTTCTGTGCTGGGGACCCCAAAGCGCCATGGAGCACGGCTTGACAACTGCCGCTGCACAAGCAGGTGGTCGCCGTCTCATTTTCCTGTAACAAAGGACCACAAACTGGGGGGCTTAAAACAACCGAAATGTCTTGTCCCACAGTTCTGGAGGGCAGAAGTCTGAGGTCGAGTTGTCACCTGGGCCCTGTTCCCTCTGAAACCTGTGCGGAAAACCTTCCCTGCTGCTGGCATCTGGGCTTTGCTGGCCATCCCTGGTGCTCCCTGGAGTGTAGCTGCATCACTTCCATCTCTGCCTGTGTTCACCTGGCTGTCTCCCCAGGGTTGGTCTGTTGTCTCCTCTCCTCTTCTTACAGGGACACCAGTGATATTTTTGGCCTTATTTAAACTAATCACATCTTCAAAAAACCTATTTCCAAATAAGGCAAGCTTCACGGGGTGGGGCCTGGTCAAATCTTTTTGGTGGACACAATTCAACCCATACCACCCTGAAATGGTAGCTTCGGGCGAAGGCACTGCCTGCTGAATGCAAAGGATTGGGGGAAAGCGCCTGCTGATTGCCATCCCCTCCCCCACACTCAGGCCGCAGTGTCACAAGGGCCCCTGGCTGGGCCTGTCTTTAGTTATTTGGTTTTTTCCCTTTCAGCTGACTTGAGTTGCTCATTTTGACACTGATTTTTGTTGTTGTACTTGTCAGGGCTTATTTTCTTTGAAAGAAAAGGGTTTCAACCCACATATTATGAGGAATTGGCTCTGGCATGTATTTCTTTTCCTTTTCCAAAGAAATTTCCCTATACATTCTCTCAAAATGTCATTAAACTCTAACAGGCTTCCCCCAATAGCAAGTCCACCCCCACCCCCAGCCTGACTTAACCAAGCATTTTCTGAAAACAAGGTGACTCTTATTTAAGGATTCTGAATGTATTCCAGTTCTTGGCAGTCTTAAGCACACAGCTGAATGCGTGCTAAGTCTAGCATGGATAATTACACCAGCTGTGACCTTTTAGAAACATGTATTTGGACTAAAATGGTGTTTAGTCACTTTTGATTGACTTAGGTTTTACTTGGTTTATGTTTGGTAAACTTCAAATATTTGCTTGTTCCTGAGCTGGTTAAACTCCCAAAGACGAGCACCATGTGCTGCCTGCTGCGTGGAAGGGCCTCTGCAATGTCGGTGACACACACACACAAACACACACACGCGTGGGCGGGGGCGATTAGAGGAGGCTTGAGTGGCTGATGACATTTGGAAGTTGTGTAGCGAAACACGCCAGTGCATGGGGTGTGGAGTCCAAAAGGGCACTGGCAGTCAGGAGACGAACGTGCAGCACTGTTGCTTTAAGATCGTCCCTGGGCAGCTGCCAAAGCAGCAGGGCTGAGCACTTGGAAACGAGCTGCTCTCCCTCCTGTGCTCACCAGCCTTGGCTGACCTGGGACAAGCCTCCTCAACTCTCTGAGCCTCAACCTGCTCATCCGCAAAGTAGGAGTCATGGGGTGGTCCCCTCAAGCTGCTGCTGAAGAATTAGGGGCTCGGTCTTCATTGCTGGCACACTGCTGGAATGCAGTAAGGCGGGGGAAACACCCCACATCCTGGACTCCTGCCCATTCTTCTGCAGGCTGTTTTGGTCATTCCTCTTCTACTGCTCATGGTCACTTTGTGTAGCAGTAGCTGCCAGAGCCCGTGTCCCCTTGCCCTCACCACGCGGGTGGAAGTCCCCCTGACTTATAACTGCCAGCACCTGCATTTCTTCACCTGAGGACTTTCTCTGGCTGTCAAGCCTTCTCTGCCAGACTGGCAGTTTGGGGTCATGTCTTCCACCACTGGCTGGTGACAGCTGGTGTATAAATACCCCAGCTCCCTTCCCTCTCATCTGGGATCATGCTGAGGTGCATCTTCTACGCAGAATGCCTGAGCTTTCCACTGGGAATAAGCGTCAGGGCTTCAGAGGGAGCTGGCTGGAAAACATGCCCCGTAGAGCTTCTTGGGTGTCTTCATGACCTGGCCGTCAGCTTTCCCCAGAGTGGTTGATCCAAGAACGCCGGGTGGAAGCGGCAACGTCTTTTAGGACCGATATTCATTTCCTCTCGCTGCTGTGACAACTTATCACAAACTTGGTGGCTTGAAGCAGTGCACACCGCGTCACTGGCCGTGGAGGACGGATGTCTGAACTCAGTTTCACTGTGCCAAAATCACACTG
Source organism: Cabassous unicinctus (assembly GCA_029593785.1). Taxonomy (NCBI): domain Eukaryota; kingdom Metazoa; phylum Chordata; class Mammalia; order Cingulata; family Chlamyphoridae; genus Cabassous; species Cabassous unicinctus. The sequence continues at coordinate 118,896 of JAQZBX010000027.1, forward strand.
CTGGCGAGGCTATGCTTCCTCCAGAGGGTCAAGCGAAAAACCTGCTCCTTGACTTTTCCAGCTTCCACAGGCCTTGGCCATATATCCCCCTTTCTCCCCTGCCTCCATTGACACATCTCAGTGTTCTGTATTCAAATCTCCCTCTCTTGCCCTCTCGTGTTTGCACTTAACACCCCTCCTCGCCACCCAAATCCAGGAGAATCTCTCCATCACAAGATCCTGAGCTCAGTCACGTCTGCAAACTCCCTTTTGCCATATGAGGTACCACGGGAGTTTCCAGGCATTCGGTCACGAGTGTCTTAGAGGCTACTATGCAGCCAGCCACAGCCTAGCCCTGGGGGTCACGTGCCGTCCTTCCCTCCACGCTGCCTTGGTTCGAAGCCCGTCACCAAGCCCAGCTCACGGTCAAGGGAGGGCAATTCCACTCCCGTTTTTGAGTGGAGCACTGGGGCCCTATGTTTTCACCACCAAATAGAGCACCCCACACGAACAAATCTTGGTACCAATGCACATGCACCCCAACTTCTGATCCTTTCTCTTCTTCAAGGTGAAAGAATGTGGGTCTTTCTGTCTGGGCTTCCCACTCCATCCCTGGGCTCTGTGGGTTCACCCGTGCTGTGGACTTCCCTTCAGCTGCTCGTGGGATACCAGAGTAAAAGCAGCGGGTGGGGTTTAAAGCCCAAACTGGCCCTTGCCTCTTTTGCACCGTAAAGGTGGTCAACATGTTCCTACCAACAAAGCCTAGAGGCAGCCGGAGAAGGGAAGGACGGGCATTTTCTCATTTTCATGGGCCTTATTCCCTTGCTTTCATCGATGGATGTTCATGGGCCAGACCCTGGGCTGAGCAGTGAGTACCCCCACAGGCCTGCCCTCGGGGGGCTTCCAGCTCAGGCTTGGCCTCAGTGGCCAGACAACCCTCAGAGGTGGGGGTGAAGGCAGAGACGAGTGTGCCGCCGCCTCCTCTCCTTCCTCCTCCTGCTTCTCTTCCTCTTCTCTTCCTCCTTTTTCTTCTCCCATTTATGTGGTTCCCACAGCATTGCAACCTTCAAAAGTAGCCGGAAAAGGGGCTGTTTTTCAAGAATGCCTTTTCTGTGTGTCCTGTAAACCCAACTCCATTTCGACAAGGCATCACCTGTCCAACTTTCTGAACAAGAAGATTGAGAAGGTTATTGCAGACAAGGTTGAAGGTGGCCTCGCAGCCACGCAGGACAGCTACGCCTGGGTGGGTCCGTTTGGCGCTAGTCCTCATCCTCCAGCAGCCGACTTGCTGCCGTCTCTGGCACGACAGAATCCTGGGCTCCCACGGGAGAGCGTGCTCGTAGGAAGGAGACAGGCCTGCCCGCGGGGTGGGGCTCGAGGCCTTACGAGGCTCAAGTCAGCACCCCTGGGGAGCAGGGCTCGCCCCTATAGACCCCCAGCGCCCAGCATCAGCCTGTGCTTGCCTCACTCGGCTTGACCTTGATCCCAGCTCTGCTGTTTTGTGCTGGCCTGTTTGTTTTTTAAGTAACTGCTTTACTGAGATATAATTCACATGCCATAGAATTCATCCCCTTTAGCTATCACCCTGCCCCTTCTCCTCCCCTCCCCACTGGCAGCCACTATTTCCTCTCCATCTCCACAGAATCGCCTATTCTGGACATGCCGTATGAATGGAACATACCAGGTGTGGCTTTTGTGACGGCTTCTTTCACTGGGCATGTTTTCAGGGTGCATCCATGCCATAGCATGTACTATCAACACTTCATTTCTTTCTGAGCGATGACTATATTTCATTGTATGATGTGCCACATTTGCTTATCCATTTGTCAGGCAGTGGACATTTGGGTTATTTCCAGTTTGGCTATTATAAATAATACTGCTAGGAACATTCCTGTACAAGTTTTTTTGTGGATGTGTCTTCATTTCTCTTGGGGATACACCTAGGAGTGGAATTGCTGAGTCATAGGTAACTCTGTGTTTAACCGTTTGAAGATCTACCGGACTGTTTTCCACCTTACATTCCCAGCAGCGACCCATGAGGGTTCCAGTTTCTCCACATCCTCGCCAGCACTGGGGCCATCTGACTCTCTGGTTGAGGCCTTCCTGTGGTTGTGAAGCGATGTCCCGTAGTGGGTGGCGTGGAGCTTGGCGTCTCTGGAAGTCTGAATTTCCCTGGGGCAGTCACTGGGTCTCTGCCCAGCACCATGCCCCACATCTCACCCAGAAGCCAGCACTCAGTAGTGCTCCCACTCACAGTGAACGCGCACACTCACAGGGAACGCCCACACACTCAGTGAATGCTTACACACTCGGTGAACGCTCACACTTACAGTGAACGCTCACACACTCGGTGAATGCCTACACACTCGGTAAACGCTCACACTCGGTGAACGCCCACACACTCAGTGAATGCTTACACACTCGGTGAACGCTCACACTCGGTGAACGCTCACACACTCGGTGAATGCCTACACACTCGGTAAACGCTCACACTCGGTGAACGCCCACACACTCAGTGAATGCTTACACACTTGGTGAACGCTCACACTTACAGTGAACGCTCACACACTCAGTGAATGCTTACACACTCGGTAAACGCTCACACTCGGTGAACACTCACACTCACAGTGAACACACACATACAGTGAACGCTCACACACTCGGTGAACGCTCACACTCACGGTGAATGCTCACACTCATGGTGAACACTCACACTCACAGTGAACACTCACACACTCGGTGAACGCTCACACTTACAGTGAACGCTCACACACTCGGTGAATGCTCACACTTACAGTGAATGCTCACACTTACAGTGAACACTCACACACACTGAACGCTCACACACAGTGAACGCTCACACACGCCGTAAATGCTCACACACTCGGTGAACGCTCACACACACTGAACGCTCACACTCGGTGAGCGCCCACACACCCTGTGGGTTGGATGAAGGGTCTCTTGTATTTGTGGTTCCCAGCGGTTCTCCATCTCGGCTTCCGCCTCACAAACCGGGGTTTTTGTTTTCCGTCTGTGTGTCCTTCACCTTTTGAAGACCCCCTTCCTCTCCGTGCCTGGCTTCCTGCCCTCTCCCCCCGCCCCTCTTTCTCCTTTCTTCCCTTCGTGGTGTCCTCTGTCCCCCCCCTTACTGCTTTCCTTCCCTCTGTCCTCCCTCCTCCTTCCCTGCTCTCCCCCCACCACATTTTAATAGGAGACGGAACCTAGCGGGCTGTCATTTGCGTAGCGGGCTGCCAGGTTAGTGCCGGCTCTGGGGTCGTTACTGAAAGGCCAAAGGCACTAGAAGCTGTCCGTCAAAGCTGGCCTTGTAGCCTGTAGATCTTTCAGGGTATATATTTAATGGAAATTTAACTTCACAAGGTTCATTTCTTGGAGGATATTATGAATTTGCAAAGTTTAGAATGCAATTCTTTCATCCTTTAATCAGAACCATTCAAAAGGCAAGTTATTCAGGCATCGTACACAAAGAGGAAAAATTGCTGGGTGGGTGCAGTGGCATCACGGAGCTGGGGAGGAATCTGGGAGGGAGGGGCCGCGGGAGAGTCCTTTCCTTCTGTGACCTTCTGCCAGGCTGCGAGCGAAGGCTTATGGGTTGGCACTTGGGGGAAGGGCTTAAACCTTGGGAACGGGGGAAGGAGAAGGGAAGATAAAGGAGTCACAAAGCAATCAAGACTTTCTTTTTAAAGTTTTCCATGAACACATTTGCAAGATGACAGATGAAAGCAATTTTATTCATTCAACAAATCTTTACTTGGGATGTACAGTTTGCAAAGAGAAATAGTATGCAAGGGGTGTAGGGCACAAATATTACAGAGGAAACAATAGAAGGCAAGGCCCTTGCTCTTGATGAGCTTCACTGATGTGACCCCACCCGAGGCACCGTGACTCTGGGCAGCACTAGCCGATGTTGTGGGGGGTGGGGGGTCCTTGTTTCCTGGTACTTGGTCCCCTGCCTCCTGCTATGGAAGCTACAGGACGGAGATTCTCTGGCAGCAGAGAACCTGCTAGGCTTCCTCTCAGTCAATCAGGATCGAGTGGGGCCTGGAGAGCGGGACGGCTGGTAGCACTGATGGGAGCTGCAGCAGAGTCTAGCAGCGTGGCAGTGGACTCCTTGTCAGCCTGGTTTGTAAAAGGTGCTGCCTCCTGGTCCTCTGGGACCACCTGTTCATGCCCATTTTCCCAGCTGTGCTCCCCATCCTCCTATATACTCTGCAAACCCCAGTTTCCTTCAGGGAACTGCTTCTCAGCCTAAAATAGCAAAATCTGCTTCCTGTGGCTTGCAACTCTGAAACCCCGCAGGTAACGCCATCTATTTGCTAGGAGAAAATAGTCACAGTGGCTTCTACTTATAAACACAAAGAAAGCCTAAGTGTGAGGGCTTAGGAGCCAGCAATTCCCCCAGCCAGGAAGGTTTTTCCGCCAGATCCTCGCATGTCGTGCTGCTTCTGCACCTTCAGGTCGTAGTTAAATGTCTCAGAGATGATTTCACAACGATTTCTCCAGGGGTTTGCGGCCATGGACACTGGCATTCCTAGCTTCTTCATGGGAGGGCAACCACGGGCCATTAATTCTCAGGTGGGGCAGGGCAGGGGGAAAGGATTAGCTGTCAGATTCTTCGGTGGGGAACTGACAAACCAACTCACTCTCCTTAGGAGCTCAGGACGATTGCTTGTTCTGGTCCATGGTCATAGAGGAGTTACTAGGGTAGGCTCTGGATTTAAAATCCAGCAGCCTGGGTTTAAATTCCAGCTTTATCCCCTTCACGCTGTGTATCTTTGGGCAGGTTACCTCACCTCTCTGTGCCTCATTTTCTTCATTTGCAAAATGGGGCTAATCATAATCATACTTTTCTCACAAGGCCGTATGAAATGAGTTTACTGTTTCTATACTCTAACTTAAGAGGGTTGTACTGAAAGAGCCACTGGCCTGAGGTTAAGAAGGAAGGTGAGGTTAAGAAGCAGAAAGAGGGGCGGGCAACACCCTCCCGTGGGGCAACCATGGCAGTTAGTTTTCCACGTGCCCATTAGGAGTGGGCCAAGGTGCTGAGTGGCTTCTGTGGATCCCCGTAATAAATGATCACAACCAGAATACCTCCAATTTTGTAGACATGGGCAGGACGCTGAGTCCCTGGGTGCAGATCATACCTGCAGACGAGGGGATCCGAACCCTAACACGTCTGCCAGAGTCTAGTGCCCACGATGGGATCTTGCTGCTGGAGCCTGGACCAAAGGCATCCATTGTGGTAGGTGCACTTCCTGGACCTGGAGGAAGGGTGTGAGAGGCTGGGAAGAGGGAGATGAGAACCTTCTTGGATGAGGCATTGTGAGTGTGGAAGCGGATAAACCAGAGAGAACATAGCAGAGAGCAATAACTGTGCCCACGAAGGCAGAGGCTGGGCGTCAACGAGAAGACAAAGCCACCGTCTGTGCAGCGCTTTACCATGCTGGGGATTCCCAGCAGCCAGAGGTTCTGCAAAACTCCTCTGCAAGGTTCTGCCTCTGCGATTTGCTCTCTCCTGCCTGAGGTGCCTGAGGTGCCACCGTCTCCCCTCCCTGCAGTCCAGTGATGGATGAATCAATACATTAATCTACTCACTTAATAAATATTAAATGTGTCGAGACCCTGCTTTGGGCCAGGCTGGTGCTGAAGGTACGATAGGAAGCACCCCTTCCTTTCACTCCTCGGCGCCCTCTCACCTCCCACCGGCTGCAGACGCCTTAGCAGGCTCCCTTTGCTCACAAAGAGCCCCCCAACGGCCCCCTGCCTGTTCTGCATGCACACCTGCCTCGGCCTCCCTCTCCACATCAGAAACCCAGCTGGGGCCCAGGAGAGTGCCCAAAGAGGAAATCACAAGACACGGGCAGGCCCAGGGGCTTCCCTCCACAGGGCCCCCTCAGCCCATCGTTAGGTGATGCCGTGAACCACAGGGAGTCTACGCCTAGGAAAGCTGCTACCCACTTTCCTTAGAGTGTACCTGGCCTCCCAGGATTGTGGAGGTGGCACTAGAGATCAGAAAATGAT